>CM065925.1:37498419-37990021 GCA_033439105.1 Magallana nippona | reverse complement strand
CACGCATCTCTAGACACCCGGATGTAGTAGCCAATATCAAAAATAAGGAGACCATGTGGTGGTCATGGGAACGTTATGGTGAGTTCTCTGTAATGCAGTGGCTCAGTATAGGTTTTCTCCGGTTATGACGTATCGATGACCCAACTTCGAGATTGACGTGTAGACCATTGAAGTCCAATATCGTGATATAGTTAGCAAGCACAGACAAAAATTTCCAACTTGGGATGAAATAAAAGAAATTAAGATGTACATTCAAAACTTTTTATCTGAATTTGGAATGGATAATTCAGGTGCTTTTTCACATGGTCATAGTACAATATTTCATACTCTTAGTAATTATACATTGTCTTATGACTCATGCTGTAAAATTGAGTTTTTCTGGGAGGAAGTAAGTATAAAATTCCATACTAGACATAATTTTAATTGATTTGAATCATAAATACATGATGAAACTAAGGAATAAGAATTAAACTTTTTATCTATAACGAAAAAAAAAAAGTTGATCTTTTGTGCACTACGTCTTCTACAATATTTGATGGACATTTCACTCAGAAATATACTTTTTGTGAGTTACAGCAATAATTGTTACAACTCTTTCACTATCTAGTTAAACTGTATTGCTACAACACGTGATTCAGCCTCTCGTCACTCATTCTGATCGGATAAAATAACTATTGTGCAATTTGTTCCATTTAGGTTATTGGCTGCGGTCCCCAAACGCAAGAAAGACATATTTATCTAACTACATCCATTACTTCGATAACTTAGCTTTACGGTTGAACAACATGTCACAAGAGAAAGAAAGGACTCAACTGATTACAGGTAAGGTTTATTGGAATATTGAATAATACGTTGATTGATATACTTGAAGATAAGTTGTTTTCTACCAACTTCAAAGAAATCCACCGAGTTCACCGAGGCCAAAGTGAAGAGCCCCCCCCCCCCCACTCTCTCTCTCTCTCTCTCTCTCTCTCTCTCTCTCTCTCTCTCTCTCTCTCTCTCTCTCTCTCTCTCTCTCTCTCTCTCTCTCTCAACATGTACATATACACATATTTTTGTTTGAAACTAAACAGGAGACTTTGCGGACTGTTTATGCAATTCAAAATATTCTGCGATGTTAATTTCATCATTTTGATTGCCTGGACCAAGTAACATCATATTTTATAGGCGTCATGGTAACGTACACCGAAAACCCAAAGGCTTACGTATTTACCTGTCACAAGATTTTGGCCCTTATTCCCCTTCCATACTGAGTTGATTCGCAAACTTCGCTTATCATATGTAAGTCACACGAAGTTTCTATCCTTTTTGTTTTCAACTTGGAGTTTTCTTCCATCAGGGGATGGAACTCCTATGGATATGTGGGACTTCCGGGGATGGAAGATGATCCCACAAAATAAGGGGCTGAGGGAGCCCCGGTATTTGACCCCTCACCTCATCAGACACATAAACCGTGACGTCAGACTCATCATACTGTTAAGAAATCCGGTTGACAGGTAAGAGCTAATTATACCTATAACCTATTCCAATTTTGACCTATTCCTCTCTCTGGTTCAAAAGATTTTATGTTGTTTTATAATGCCTCTAATTCAAGATTATTACTCTCATGTCGAAGTGGTTACCGACGAAATCCGAATCAATTTGATTTCTCTGTGTTATTTACTTTTATCAAGTTATTTACTACATCGATACGGGCGTTCCTTTTGTAAATTCTTGGTATACGAGATATTTAAAGAGTCTTGCACTCGTATGTAATATGACATCAAGATAGTCAATCAAACTAAATAACATAAAATTGCTTAAATAAACAGATATTTTTCATACAATTTGAACATAATTATAAGATACATATCAAATGAACATCTTTCCATAAGAAGATGACAAATCCTGGTCAAGATTTGGAATACATTTCTGAAAAAGGCTAAAATTCGAAACAGAGATGTAACCAAAATGACAATATTAAAAGTTTGATGAAAAGAGAATGCAAATGATTTCCGTTTTCGACTGGGAATATGAATTGCAAATACCATAAGGAAAGAGAGATACAAGCATAACATTTCTGCAGGTAACTCCAGGACCTTCTAATCTAGGCATTGTACAGTTACAACTAATATTGTAGGTTTATCTTCACAGACTATACTCTGATTATTACTTCATCGATAACGGAGAACGCAGCAAGAATCGGACCACGTTCCACCATGCTGTTGTGAAGGCTATCAATGTCCTGAAGAAATGTCAGGAACACAGAAGTGTTCGGAGCTGTTTGTTTGACTTCAACCTCAATGCAGAACTCGTGAAACATAAAGTAGAAAACTCTGTTTACTTGATGACTTGCATCTAATTTTCAGTTAATTGCAAATTCTACAAGTTTCATGCGGAAATCAAAAGCTCAATGCTCACAAAGTCGAATAATTTGTAGAAATGTTTTAGAGTGTACGTGTATCTTCTATTTTATCCTTTTTACTTTTTAGACAAGAATTCACCTTGGCTTTTACGCAGTGTTTTTACGAGAATGGCTCTCGGTGTTTCCACGTGAGCAGATTTTGATCATGCGCACAGAGGATTACTCTGCGAACACCACATCAGTGATGAAGCGCGTGTTCGATTTTCTCGACTTGAGTCAGTAAAATTCACCCTCTTCATTTTATATCACATATTATATAAATTATTTAATTATCTTATTTGGACCATCGTCCTTTTCGTTTTGTTCAATCTACCATTTATTTAAGCAGATTTTACCATCAATTACAGTTTAAAGTATTTTTACAATTTTTTTCAGGGCCGTTAAAAGAAATGGAACTCACAAAATTCAAAATTACAACATCAAAACGAGAATATGTAACAAAGCACAAATTGGGGAAGCAACCAATGATGATAGAAACTAGAGTAATGTTAGAAAACCTTTACCGTTCTGATACCGAGGAGTTGAGCTGGTTACTGAAAGACGAACGCTTTCTGTGGAAATCCAGTGGCATCGAAAGCCAAATAGATGAACAGAGCACTACATATAGACAATATACTTAAAACCATTTTAACAAGACCTTGGACTTTCGGTAGGACGTAACTATCGATTTCTTGCGTCAAAACAAGTAAAAAATGACGCTGGTTTCAAGCGAAATATACACAGATTGCGTAGTCTTAGCTCAAAAGCCAGACAAATCTTGTTGGTTTCAAAAAAACATGGGTAAGTGGCCAACAACGAAATAGACAGGCCTACGTCACATTGCTGTTCGACACAACTACCCAAAGTCCAAGCTCTTGTTAAAATGGTTCTAATGGACCGAATGCCATTCTATCCCCAATCCAACTGGAAAATGAAATGCATTAACGTATCTAAAAATAGTTTTTTATGGAATAAAAAGGAATTGTGTGTTTTTTTTTAAAGTCTGTGATATGGTATCATCCTCACTTTGAGTTTTGCTTCTTGAATTCATGTTTACTTTCAATGCATTGATAACAGAAGTCCGATATGTGACTAAGGTCTCATACAGAATTTAGACTACCAAGTTGTGACTGAATGGCTCCGTGGTTAGCGCACCAGACTTAAGATAACTTTATAGAAAATTGGATTTTTAGGTTGAGGGTTCGATGCCACCAAAACTTGAGGGAATTTTATTTTGTTTTTCTTAGTGTTTGTTAAATATTCAAACTGACTATAGTTTAAAACTGTGCTTCTGCAAAATTGTGTAATATAGTTCATGGAAAAAATTAAAGAGGGTATTGCAAAAAAGCGAGATTATTACCTATCTTTACATAGCGGGTATGTTCCGTATACAGGCAAAATACTAAAACATTTTACGCGCATTTATATCGAACACGGCAATTACCAATACAGTTAGGAAGATGGCCATATATTCTGTATTTTAATTTTATTTATATCAATTTGATATCTACGGTCCAGCGTGTTTAAAATATCACATGAATAAATCCGGTTCTGGCTCTTCATAACCGTCAGAGTTGTAATTTTAATTATAACATGTCTTTGAAGTATCTAGATAAACGCCTATTCTAGATAAAAAAAGATTAAATATATTTATCCGTACATATCTTCATTTACCTTTTGCTTCATCACCGATTCATACTTTTTTTAATGATTTTTTTGTTGTTGCCTTTAACAACCTGTACACGTGTCCTTGAATTTAAACAGCATACCCGGTTATTTCATAAGAAATGGAAATAACCCCCAACTTTCTACATTGTTGCGTACATTGTTTTGAAATCCCATGTTCAGAAGAAAATGTTCATAATTCAAGTATATAACGGGAACTTCACACAGTAAGTAATGTTGAAAAAAATTAAGCACGCGTGCAAAATATTACATTGACTAGCGTTTAAATAATTTTATTCAGACATTCTTAAATTATCTTTATACATTACCCTTTAATGCGATTAAAAGAAATACCGGTATGTATAAAAAAAAAAAACTGTTCCGGGATTCGAACCCAATAAAAAAAGACGGAGTCGGTTAAAACCTATTCTTACGGCGTAACCTCTCGACTATTCGAAACATTACTTATGTCGGGGAAATTTAACACACGGTTTTTGGATTTCTAAGATATCAATGATTTTTTCCAAAAGTTAGATTTGTTAAAAATATGCCTCTTTGAAACAAAAATCGGAAATGGCAGTTTTTAAGATATTGTCTGACTCTAAACGTTAAGATTAAACTAACTTTGTTTCAAGGAGGCAGTTTTTCACAACAATGAGGATTCCCCTTTTAGAAAGCGTGAAATCTGCCATATTTGTTTGTGTAACCATTTTCAAATTAATTTCATGGTCTTATAAAAGTTAGTACTAACATTCCAGATAACACTCTGCACTGTTTTATGTACAACGTTGCATGCAAAAAATATTTACATCGATTTCTTTAACTTTGATTTTTTCCATTTTATCTGCAACTCCTTTAGGTAAAAATAGCATAGGAACTGCAACACCCTCTTTGAATTATATTTACGATTAAACCAAAGGGCATTTGCATCATTTTATTATGCCATCTTCGTACAAACCTCAACACTACACAGGTGAGACCTCTCTTATGATTGCAACCAAAATATATACATGTAACTGTTTTGAAGTGTGAATTCATCTGTTGATACAAGAAATGCAAGAAGTCAGAGATATTGTAAAAGCGTTGGATTAAACTCTTTATGTGTAGAAGCCAATTATCACCCTGCCTACCGCCTTCTTGCAAAATGTGATTAAAGAGACAGATAAAAAAGTTAAAACCGAGAAAGCAAATGAACAAAATATTTATATACATTGTTGCAAACCACGAGTTTCGTGTCCATGCTACTTGCGACCATGATTTATATAGTGAGTTAGAAGTTCGGCTCAAGTTTGATATTTGCAAAAGTAGTTCATTGCATATGATGATATTACATGTATTTATGTTGGATGAATAAACTGACTTTTAAAGAATAAGTTTTAAAAAATTAAAGCAATTAATATTTTAACAAACAATGAAATTAAATTATAAATGGTTATGGATAGACTAATTCAAAATACATTAGATCAACTAAGTACAAGTTAAACACAAATATACATGCACATGTACTAGAAGTATACAAGTCGATAAATATACGCATCCGGTATTGACATTTTCTAAAGGTCGACAATTCATACAATTATCACCGTGCAAAATTCACTGTTTATTAATAACTTTATTTTGGACTTTACTTTTTAAATTCAATATCTGTTTTGTGATATTTTCTCACAGTTTATTTTGTACAACGTTACTTATTCAGTTAGTGATTGACACCTTTCGGACTCTATATGTGCTTTCAAAGAGACAGAGTGTTATGTCTCAAGAACTTCTAATCTGTTAAAACAACATTGTGTAATTATCTGTTTTTCATGTCTAGGACATCAAAGACTCATTGAGTTTATCTAATTATTTAATATCTGTGAACCTTTCACTCGGCTTACTTAATGTCATCACCTGTCAATTTATACTCATTGTTCAGATTCTTATATATAGTTATGTACAATTGTCAATCTGCAGTCTGGAATACGGCGGCCAGCCTCGGCCAGTCGTCCGACTCACCCAGAGTCTTGAGTCCGGAGGCCAAGACTGGCCATATCCGACTTGTTTGTAACATGTCTGTCAGTTAAATTGTTGTAATGCTGCCATCGTTGAGTCTCGTCCAATAAATTCGGAATCCTGCATCAATTGGCTTTTATTTCTCTGGAATTGCATATTGGTGGACTTTCGGGAATACGGCACATCTACCCTTTGTTTTTACCTTACGGCCCACAGCGCGCCTCAACCTTATACCTTGTACCCTCTACGCCAACATTCCCTCACCCCGTCCGTACTGCACACGACGGATGCAGTTCCAGAGGAATTCCCTAGAACCGTACGAATCTACGCGGTAACACATTTAATCAAAAGAAAAAAAAACAATAGTGTACTTTTAAAAAATATTTATGTAAAAACTTTCTTACTTTTCATGACAAAAGTTATAATAATATTCAACATAACAATAATTTGTCCAATCTACTTAATGTTATAACACAGTTGTCAATTAGCCCTTGTAGCAGTAAGCAGATCTTAGATTTTCCTGTTTTATTGATACCTTTGTCCGTGATAAAAAATATATGCACATGTGTTATTTGCATTACAAAGATGTTTAAGTAATTTGGTAGACACAACATTTCTTATTGAAGTCAAAAACCATCATTTTCTCGCCTGTCGGGTGAAGAACGACATTGTACGAGTCACCAATGCCATCCAATTCTATGTCTCTGCTCTCTTTTCCTCCATATCTGATCTGCTTCAACTTTTTTCCCCTAATGCAAACCAATACGTTGTCGTGCAAATCAAATGTCAGTCCGCAAAGATTACCTGCGAAGCGATCACTCTGGAAAATAGTTGCATTGCTTCGATCTGCAACCACAACTTCGTAATCTTTTGAAAAGCAGTGGTAATCGGACGTCGACGACGAAGATGTAAACGGGACTTTAGCTGCTCCCTTGTAAAATGCTGAACTGATTTCTATATTGAAATCCTGAGAACAAATAAACGCTTTCGAGTTATTTGCAGCGAATACAGTGGTTAATCCACATGAAATCGATAGCATAGATTCATATAAATGTATTGTTTGAAGTTTTGTAAATTTGGCGACGTTCTCGACTTCAATCTTATAAAGGACGACACTGTTTTGGAAAGATACATAAACTTCATTTAAGCTCTCGTTTTCCCTGGAGTGGCACATACCGTACGGTACGCTCGGACATTTTTCAGTGTGAACATATTTTCCGTCAGGTGCGCTAAGTTCAAGTGACGTGCGGGTTTTAAAGGGTAATATACTGTTGTGTCATTAATGAATAACCCATAATAAACAGGCTCTGATAACTCGCGTATTCTGGATGTTAATGTAAACCTAACTTTCATCCAATCCTTTTGGGACATATCATGCTTCCGTCGTGATATATCACTGCCAGTAACTTTTGGAACAGTTTGTAGAATGGTTTCTACCGTTTTAGAGGGACTATTTGACAATTTCACATCCTTAAATTTCTTTTGATTTGAAAGTTGGCTCAAGAAGTTAGAGTCTGGTTGTGTGTACTTTTCAGGAAAATTCCAAATATCCAAGGATTTCAAATGCGAGATGTGGTCATTGATTCTTACAATCTGGTTTTGTTTGGTAATAAACAGTTGTTTAGGGGAACCACTTTTAAGAACTGATTGTAAAAGAATTTTGCTTTCAAGTACTGTGGTTGAAAATCGTTTTAATTCATCAGAAGCAATTTCCAAGTTTCCGACCGAATCTGCATGGGTCTGTTCAAATTTTTTAATCCAATTTGCATGAGCATCGTTAATGAATGCCGTAATTTCTTGGATTGCTTTATCTGTGGTCGTACAAATTTCTTGTTTTATTACAGTGAGGTCGACAATTTTTGTCTTATTTTTTTCTTGCATATTCTCAATACATTTCTCCAAGTCAGAGAATGATGAAAGGATATTGTGGACATCATGTTGTTCTGTTTCTACTCCAATGTCTGCTATAGCTTCTACCTTTGAACACAATCTATGATGTTTGACAAGGCAGATACAACAACATAGCTTCTGGTGTTGGTGGCAAAACGCATCGATTACCTTCCCTTGGTGTTCCAGACAGAATTCTTCAACTTCAATATCATCTTCGCACACTTTAGTATAGTCCAAGTTCACAATTTTATGATTTTGCAGACTTGGTACAAGTTCATGAAGAGCCTTACATTCGTCGCAGATTGTCTCCATGCATGCTTTACACCAATGTGTAGCAGGCATGCGTTTCTGCTTTCGCTCGCAGAACTTGCACAATTCCTTGTCAGCATTCGTTGAATTCAGCCACATGCTTACAATAAGTTTATTTTGGGGTAAGGAAGACGCCCACTCTTCACCTAAAATGTCCTTCCTAGTAGCATCGATGCGCTTTCGACATACCGGACAATCAATCGTCTTTGAATTCAAGCTGTCACGGCACGTTGCAGTACTCGACATATATGTTTGAATACACGATTCACAAAAAGTATGAAGACACGACAGGTACTTGGGATTCCTGACCTCTTCCAGGCATATTGGACAGCGGAATGTGGCACCTGACGAACTGGTTGTAAGAGGTTTGTTCTTAGAGTTGGCCATTTTTATAGAAAGGGTTTGTCGCACAACTTTCGATTTAGAAAGTATGGAACGTCATACATGTAACTAGTCATACATGTAACTACAACATTTAAAAGAAAATGTTAAGGAGCTGTCGATAAGTCAATTAAATTGTGTAGTAATTTTAAGGAGTTGGTTTAACTTTATTTGTAGCTCTTTAGATCCTAAAAAGTAGAGAGTTTTTTTTAAATTATATGAGTTAAAGAAGTAAGTGCTATTAAAATAAGTTGAAGAATATTTAAAAAGTCACACATTTCATTGTTACAAGTACAATGCACTTGATTGGAATAACATATTGTGCCACTAAAAGTATGTGAAAGTGTAGACAAAGATTACAGGTTTCTTTGAGGAAAGATACTTTTAAGGACTATTTTATACCTATACAGAAGCACAATCAGCTGAGTTTTTGTCACGTTACTGTAGAAAAAGAGTGAGATGTTAGACGTATGAATTATGAAGGATTGTTATAATTACAAACAATAATTGTTCTGATTCTTAAATTCATCTTTTAATTTTCTTAAAAAACCAAAGGCTTTCTATATTTTTGTAATCTATCACAGTCAGCTTATTTAAGCAGGTTTTACTATATAAATAAAATAAATAATTTTTAATTTCTTCCAGAATCTTTAAAAGAAGTAGATCTTACAAAATTCCAAATTACGACAAGTGTATGTTCAAAGCACATATTGGGACAACCGATGTTATTGTACCTCAATATGATAATGCTATATAACGCGTAATCTGATTGGTCAAGAAAGTCACGTGACAGGGCGAACAAAAGGTCGTGTCTCCCGGGAAATCATTAAACATCAAATCACCTCTTCGGAAATCTCGGGATTTTTCATTCAAATGGTATGAAAAAGCCGATATGAGCATTCGATGAGACAAATATGATTAAATCTAAAATATTTAATCCTTTATTTCTATTTATATCAAACAACCAATTTAACTACATGTATTTACTATTCGAGTTTATGAAAAAAGAGAGAAAATACAATAGAAAATCAAACATTCACGACGTTATTGCTTTCCAAAAGTCGAAAACTATTAGAACTTCCAAAATCTCATACCAGCTGACTACACATTGATCTTACAGAAATCACATGTTCGGGCTAACCAAGACCGGTACATGAAATGATGTAATATAATGATATTGCATTATTCACAAAAATCATTTTTCACTCTTTTTTATTATTAGCTCACCTGAAACCAGAGAACAACATACAAGTAACATCAATAGACAAAAAGTGGGGGAAAATTAGCAACATCTACACAGAAACTAGTGAAAAATGTATTGGATATAGGCAAATACAAAGGAGTAAAGACTGGATAACACCTAGAACATGGGAAATGATTGGCTCAAGAAGAGATGCCAAAAAGAAAATAAATGAGGCTCAATCACTAAGACTCAAAGAGAGACATCAAAAGGGAATACAGTGAAATACAGAAAGAAGTGAAAAAGGCTATACGCACAGATAAGAGAGCACACATAGATGCCCTAGCAACAAAAGCAGAAGAGGCAGCCAGTAGAGGAGAGCAAGGAAACCTTTACAAAATAACAAAAGCAGTGAGTGGCAGGAATAGACCATCTCCAAATCTACCTGTCAATGACAAAAGAGGAAAGTTACTGTCATCAGAGAAAGAGATGGAAGAACGATGGACAGAATATTTTAAGGAAATCATGAACAGACAACTTCCAATTCATGAACCTGATATCAATGATCCAGCAGCTGACCTAAACATCAACATTGATCCATAACAAATTCCAGAGATTGTCTCTGCAAAACAAAATCTAAAAAATGGAAAAGCCCCAGGGTATGACAACTTAAATGCAGAATTATTAAAAACAGATCCTTTCCTTACAGCCACAATTTTACAGCCAATTTTTCATTACATCTGGGAAAGAAAAACCATACCAGATGAATGAAACCATGGAATAATCATTAAAATACCAAAGAAAGGCAACCTGAATGATTGCAACAATTGGCGAGGAATAACACTTCTTTCCATCCCCAGTAAGAGCATGGACAAAATCATCAGAAGAAGAATATCCGTAGCTGTAGATGTCAAACTGCGTAAAGAACAAGCAGGATTTAGATCAAGCCGAGGATGTATTGTTCAAATATTTACACTAGGAAACATCATAGAACAGTGTACAGAATGGCAACGGCAATTATACATTAACTTTATTGATTTTGAAAAGCCTTCGACAGCATTCATAGGGACAGTCTCTGGAAAATTGTGCGGTCATATGGCATCCCACAACATCTGATTGATATCATCAAGAGTTTTTATGTTAACTTCAGATGCAGAGTTGGAAACACCAGCGTCGAGTTTGATGTTAAAACAGGAGTCCGTCAAGGTTGTGTAATGCCATCAACAGTCTTTATCATAGCCATTGACTGGAACATGATGAATACAACATCAGACATCCCGAGAGGCATCAGATGGGGCACATTTACAATACTAGAAGACCTGGACTTTGCTGATGACATAGCCTTATTCTCCCACTCCCACCAGCACATTCAAGATAAGACCAACAGACTCCACAAATACGCAGGAAGCATTGGTCTAAAGATAAGCACCAAAAAACTCAGAGGCCATGACCCTAAATGTTAACAACCCAACAGCTGTCAAAGTGGAAGACCACATCCTCCCATGCACCAACACCTTTACGTACTTGGGTAGCAAAGTAACAACAGATGGTGGAGCAGAGACTGATATCAAACAGACACATGTACTATCCAAGGCAAGAGCAGCATTTAACAACCTACAAACTGTTTGGAGATCTAGTCAGTACACCACTAGAACAAAACTAAAACTACTTAAAAGCTGCATTCTACCTATCTTTTTGTACAGATCAGAGTGCTGGAGAGTGACAGAGAGTGATCTAAACAAATTGTCAACTTTCCATACAAATATCCCTGAGAAGGATATCAAGACTATTTTGGCCCAAAATCATCTCAAATCATGCCCTTCTCGACAGGTGTCATCAGGAGGACATGGCCACAACCATCTTCAGAAGACATTGGAACTGGCTTGGCCAGACTCGGACAGCATTATAAAGACAGCTTTCTTCTTGACACCAGAGGGAAAACGGAAGAGAGGAAGGCCCAAAGTCACTTGGCGGCGGACAGCGGAATCCGAAATAAAAGAACAAAAGAGAAGCTGGGGCACACTCCAAAAGCTAGCCAGTGACAGACACGGATGGAGAACCCTTTACGCAAAAAGGTGTCACAGGCAGTAAGTAAGTAATCCTCAGGTAGTATAGATTGTATGTTGTTAAAATCATGACCCCTAGGGGTAGGGTCGGGCCACAAGGGGGGGGGGGGGGGTTCGAAGTTTTAGATAGGAATATATAGAGTCAATCTTTAAAAATTTTCTCAAAAGCCAATCAGCCAGAAAAGCTGAAACTTGTGTGGAAGCATCTTCATGTAGGGTAGATTCAAGTTTTATTTTCAAACCATGATCCCCGGGGTTAGGGTGGGGCCACAATGGGGGGGGGGGGGGGGTGTCGAATTTTTACATAGGATATATAGACTTTTCCGTTTTTTCCGATTACGACAAAGAGCAAACGGCAGGTTTGATTGGTCAGCAGAGGATGCTTACTCCTTCATGGCACCTGATACTACCTCTATTTTTTAGAGGTCCGTGTTTGCTCTGTTTTTGTTTTGTAATTTTCCTTTGGACTTTTGAATTTGAACACTGTTCGTTATCACCACATCTCACAGAGTAAATCTTTAAAAATCTTCTTTTTAGAAACCAATCAGCCAGGAAAGCTGAAACTTATGTGGAAGCATCCTTAGATATTTTGTATTATGACTCAATTTAGCTGATTTTATCATGACTATTGTTGCTCAGATGAGCGATATGGCCCATCGGCCTCTTGTTTTGATTTATTATTATTATTTTTTCAAAAAATGAAATTAATTATTACAAATAAATATAATCATCGCTTAAATATTCAAATTAGAAACCACAAGAAAATTACGAGAGATCAACTCAAATAAACGAACAAAAATTAGGTAAATGTACATGTAAGGGTGACAATATACAGCAAGACACGTTTCAAATCATGCACATATCATCTTAATTGTATAAATTCTTTTGAAGATAGCTATCCATCGACATAACTAAAAATAAAAGACTTAAAATGTTTTATACATGTGTTTCTCTCAAACAATGTAAAGGTGGAGTGCTACACCAAAATTTCATATCATAAATCGTTAAAGTATCTTTCTAAAACATGATTTCGTTGTTCAAATGATATATGCCCTTAATTAATTTACACGATTTTTGGGGGTATTTTTTTTAGGATAAAGTGAAAAATCCGTTTTATTAAGGAATAAGGAATCATTCTTTCAGTATTATGAGGTGAAAATTTTGGTCGGGGTGTGAACTGATCAAATTCAATAATGCCCGAAGGGCTTTATGATAGATTTGATCACGCCCGACCGAAATTATCACCTCAATACTCAAACAATGATTCCTTATTACTTCATCGTTTTATTGAAGGGGCTACTAATACTTTTCCGACGTTAAATCATACATGTAAATATGACAAATGATAAATAGAGTTATTTCATTAACATGTGTTCGCATGCAATTAAATTAAAAATTACAAATAGTACTCAAAGAAATGAAAAGTATTACCTTTCAAAGGTTTCACGATGAATTGAGCACATTTAACTTAAGCACAATTCAATACACCCTAACTTTTTCAAATGATATCAAAGCACAGTAACATTTTTTATAAGTAACTTTGGCAACTCCCCTCGGTAAATTATTTTCACGTTTCAAATATTTATTTAGTTTAAAAATGTCTACGTAATTTGGTAAACACAGCATTTTTTTTCATAGTCCAACACTAGCATCTTCTCACCTGTAGGGTGGAGGACAACATTGTACGCTCTACTGATATCGTCCAGCTTAATGTCTCTACTTTCTCTTACACCATATTTGTGCTGCGTTATATTTGGCTCATTAGTACACACCAATACGTTTTTGTGCAAATCAAATGTTATTCCGTAAAGAGAGAGTAGGGCTGCATCACTTTGAGAAACAACTCCGTTATTTCCCTCTGCAATCACAATCCGCCGATTCTTAGTAGTGCAGTGGCGATCGGAATTAAGTGAGGACGAAACAAATGGTACAGTTGCAATTCCTGTCTCTAACGACAGAGTACGTGTTATCACGAAATCCTTAGAACAAATAAAAGTGCTACCTTTATTTGCAGATATTATAGTAGCCAGTCCACAAGAAATTGCTTCCATTGGTTTATTTATTTGAATTGAACGAAGTTTTGTAAATTTCGTCTCACCCTCCAAATCAATCCAATAGAGATCGACTAAGTTCAGGAAAGACACGTAAACTTCATTCATGCTTTCGTTTACCCTCGAGTGGCATAAGCCGTACGGCGTGTTCTGACACAATTCATTGTGAAAACATTTTCCTATAGGTCCGCTAATATCGTACAGTCTTAGTGAAGGGGGGGGGGGGTTTTCACGGGTAAAAGAATAATGTTATCATGAATAAATAAACCATAACAAACAGTCTCGGGCAATGCAGTTATTTTTGATGCTAATTTAGGGGTAACTTTCATCCAGTCCTTTTGGAACATTTCATGTTTCCTTTGCAAGATATTGTTGCCAAACGCTTTTTGGACAGTACGTGAAATAGTTGCAATCGTTCCAGAGGGAGCTTTCAACAACTTTACACCTGGTAGCTTCCTCTGATTTAAAAGTTCCCATCGGAAATTATAGCCTGGCTTGATGTACAGATCAGGAAAATTCCAAATATCTAAAGATCTCAAACGAGATGTGTGATTAACAATTCGATCAAGCTGGTTTTGCTTGGTGACAAACAGTTGTTCGAGTGAACCCTTCTCTAGCATGAACTGCAAAAGAATTTTTGTTTCACGTATTGTGGTCAAAAATCGTTTCAATTCGTCAGATGCAACTTCAAAGTTTTCGATAGACTTCGCATGGCTCTGTTCAAATTGTTTGATCCATGTCGCGTGTGCATCGTCAATTTCTTTCTTTATCTCCTGAATTGCCTTGTCAGTGTTTATACAGATTTCACGCTTGCTTGAATTGAGATCATCTTTTTTCCCTTGATTTTTCAGCTGCATGTTTTGAACACAATTTTCTAAGTCAGAAAATGTCGAAACGATACCCTGGACATCATTTCGTTCTTTTTCCACTGCCATATCTGCTATAACCTCTACCAGCTGACATGATCTGTGATGTTTAGCAAGGCAAATACAACAACATAACTTCCGGTGTTGGTGACAAAACGCATCGATTGACTTTCCTTCATGTTCAGGACAGACCTCATCGGTCTCTACTTCATTTCCACGAACTTTAGAATCAACCATGTTGTCAATTTTATGGTTTTGAAGAATTGGAACGAGTTTATGAAAAGCCTTACATTCGTCGCAGATTGTTTCCATGCATGCTTTACACCAATTTTTAGCAGGGACACTTTTTTCATTTCGTTCGCAGAACTTGCACAATTGATTGTCAGTATCATTTGTACTCAGCAACGTTCTTACAATTAGTTTATTTGTGGATAGGGAAGATGCCCAATCCTCGGCTGAAATGTCTTTCCTAGGAGCACCGATGCGCTTTCGACATACCGGACAATCAATCGTCTTTGAATTCAAACTGTCATGACACGTTGCAGTACTCGATATATATGTTTGAATACACGATTCACAGAAAGTATGAAGACACGACAGGTACTTAGGATTCCTGACCTCTTCCAGACATATTGGACACCGGAATGTGTCACCTGACGAACTGGTTGTAAGAGGATTGTTCTCAGAGGTGGCCATTTTAGAAAAAGAATGTCGCACGACTTTCGTTTTAGAAAGTATGGAACGTCATGACTTTTTATGAAATAAAGGATCGGCCCCTAAAACGTACTTTAAGTTTACTAGATATTTCAAGATTGTTAACGAATTTCTAGACACTTGTAGAATAAAATATGTTTAAAACTACCAGAGCTTCCATTTGACATCAACAAGGGGCTGGTAATTCAAATTAAGGGCCAAGAGGACTCTAAAGTTATTTTCTAATAACTTTTTACTATGAAATATTTTGTTATATGTCATAGAAATAAGCATGTTCGTCTTAAAGTTATTTACCTTTACAATACAATACAATGGTTTGCTTCATGGCTCACCTGAACTGAAGATTCAAGTAAGCTTTTCTGATCACCTGTTGTCAATCGTCCGTCCGTCCGTTGGTCTGTAAACTTTTACATTTTTTACTTCTCTAAAACCAGTGGGTAAAATTTAACAAAATTTGGTACAAAGCATTCTCATGGAAAGAGGATTCTAAATTTGTATATAAATGGCAAAACCCTTTAAAAAACCCAAAGAAGCGAACGTTTCAATTATAATATGTTGCTTCACCTGGAAGAAAAATGTGCCAAAAACCCATTGTGGTGTAACATACGCACCCCTTTCTCAAAGAAATAATTAAAAAAAAGAGTACATATCATATTCGAAAAAATACTGTAATCAAGTATTATTGATTGAGTGAAACGTACATAACTTGTGTTAACGTACACAACGATATTGGCGATATTTCAAATTGATTTTTTAAAATTTGTTTCCAATTTTCGCTTTTAATATGTAATATATATATATGATAATTAATATGCATAAAGAGTCTTCTTGAAAAGTTGTTGGCAAACTCCGTCTCATTATTTTGAATCAAAATATAAACCATGCATCCATGGTTCTTAGATTTAAAACGATGAGCACTAATATCTGACGTTCGAACGAAGACTCCGTCACCTTTCTAGATCATTTTTCGTTGTTAGATATCAAAGTAAAGGTATTATTATCTCACCTTCTGAAAATTGGAAGGAAGACCTCCTCATTGCTCGTTTGTTAACTTTTTTTGATTCGGGAAAACATGGTATGAAGGGGTCGGGGAAACTGAAAATGGAATGAGTTGTTCTATGTTAAGGGGCATACAATTATTTTTTTTTTATATAATTTTAGGAACTTATCTTCATATTACAGGCCTAAAGGCCTAGTTTGGGGGAAGATGGACTGGGCCCCATAGGCATGCCATAGACATTGTTGTGATAGAAACCTTTTTTGTAATTATGTATTGATAAACTAACTTTTCTAGCCAAGTGACCACTAGAAAACTTAGTTCCCTCTTTCTTCCAGGTTAGGAAATTTGGGGTTTGCAAAGCAATTAAGTCTGTATTCCTTACACTATTTTTTTTAATTGTATGCTGTGTACGTTATTGACATGTTATATAGGAGGTAATAATAGTTTAGTCAACAATAATGGTTTTAGTTTAGGGTAATACAACAGCTTCTAATAAACATACAAAATATATTCATTGTATAAATATGTATTTTTAGAATCAGATTAGCTACAAGGTACATCTATGTGATCAATATGTTTCTCAAAGACTCTCAAAACTCTTTAGGTCCAAAACCTGAAAATCAATATTATTAAGGCAGTTCTTTCAATCCATTTATAGTTTGATCAATTGACTTATGACTTCCTTTCATTACTTAAGAAGTTTTCTATAATTGCATTGTAATTGGGTATTTCTATGTGATGTGATGCTTTTATCATGATAATATCATGTAGATGTATGTAGTATTGAATAAGTTTCTTATTTAAGGAGGTTGAACAACAATTGACCTCTAAAAGATTAGGTAAAGATGCTTTACTTATGGAGAGCCCTATGAATCTGTGTTAAATAGAGGAAAGTGGAAATGGTGGATTCACTTAAATGGCCATAATTTTCTTAAACCCTAATGGAATTGGCAAAATGTGGAATACTTTATCTCAGAATAGCATACACAACACACAATTATTTGAAAATTTCTTTCGAGTCTTCACCTAGTCTGACACATGCTTTTATGTAGCCTCTATTTTCAGACTTATTGGATGATGACTTACCAGTCATATTTTCATTCAGTGTCTCCAGTAGGGGTTATATATCAGCTTCTCAAAGGAGTATTCGATAATGAAAGTGGTCAGATATACGGCCATGAAAAATTTACTGACTGCCAATTTTGACTAACGTCTCTTCCGAGGCGTCAGTCAAAATTGTTCAGGATCGACGAATCTCACTGAGATTACGTGTAAAACTGTCACTGGTGATAATTACCTCGCTATAAAAAAGATACATGTATTCTTTTTGGATGTAGTACATTGTTTTAGAAGGGTGTTATTATATATAACTGTTAATAATTATTTCGTCACTGGATAGTATACCCTGCCATCTTCAGAAATAGACACGAAGCTGTTCTCCGTGATACATACGATGAACTATTTATTTTTAAAAGTTTACTAGTTTTATACGCTGAAATAAATGGATATATTTTAAAGTAATATGTGCAATAATGTATGCAATGTTGCATTTTGGAGCCATCGAATCTCACGTTTTCAAAGTGGGAGAGACTGGATTTTATTTGCTCAGTCTCTATATTTTGGGGGAAAATAAAGTGATTATGATACATAAAATGAATTTTAAAATAATTAAAACTTTATTACAACACTTAAAAATACACATTCGCTACAAAATACATTCTATTGGTTTATAAATAAGGTATTTAAAACTGAAGAATTTAAAACTATATTTTGTACCGTTTTTTTATGGACAGTGTACAGTTTTTTCACCAAAATTCTAGTTTGAAAAGCTCCTGTAAAGTTTTAGGTGTTCGACTTATGCTAACAATGATATAATATATCATACACAGTATACATTGGCTACTATCTGGTCACATCGTATGGTGTGATCACACCCGCGGCAAGCATGTATTTTAAGGTAGCCGACTTTAGTTTTCATTGCGCATGGTTTTGTGCAATCTAGTAAAATACAGTGTATTTGTACCTTGTTTAAAAGAATTTTTTCGACACCATTTATGAAATTGAACGCAATAAACACAATACAGATAAAAATATTTAGATTTTTAAGGAAAAGTTTATTTTTTAAACGATTTTTCCGTTGTTCGGTAGGTGAGCATTGCCATTGTGCTTTTATGGCGTTTTGATAAAATGAAGCTTTGTAGGGGTACGCGTATACGTACGTTATAAGAAATAACATTAAGGCCAGCATTTTTTGAAATTTCGGTTTACAAACCCGCCGACCCCAAGTTTTTGAAAATTGAAATAAAAATAAAACGTCCTGAACTAGCTATTAAATTTATGTTTTCCTCCGACCCGAAATTTTCTTTCTGGTAAAAATAAAAATAAATGTTGATGCAATCATGTGTAGTCAAAATTAATGCTGTTCATGTATTGATTAAAAAGACCGAGTTCTTTCCGATCAAGTCACGGGCACTAGAAGTTACCAAAACAAAAAAAACATATAGGGCTTATTCCTGTTTGCTGCCGCCCAACCCTACAGTTTGCGATCGGCAACTTAGCCAGAATTTACTCAAGAAAGAGAAATTGACGTCTTTCTGAGTTCACAATTCCATAAGTTAACCTCATTGGCAAGAAAATGATAAGTAACTAATGTAAAAGACATTTTCACTGCAAAATAAATACTAAAATAATTTAACCGTTTGGAAATAGATCCTCTACATAACGGTTGTGAGTGAGTCATAGGGTTGGACTAATAACCCTAAATACTCTGAAGCACAGGAGTCCTATGACTGAAGTAAAGAGACTGATTTTATCTGTCATTTAGCTAACAAGCTAACATAATAATGAAACATTTCCTTTATTAAAGATATAATTACATTAGATAAGTAAAATTTTACAAATTAGATCAGCTTTTTTAAATTTCTTAAAAAATTGTTTGATTTTTTACTGACAGTTATGGACATGCTTCTTATCCAATTTATTTTCAGTAACAATATTATAAAATTAAGTTTAGACTTTGAGAAAGCTTTCGACACTGTAGAATGGTCTTTTATGTTTGAAACATTAAAAGCTCTAAATTTTGGACCAAACTTTATTAAATGGATACAAATATTGTATAATAATCCTAAATTCAGAGTAAAAAATAATGGATTTATTTCTAAAACGTGTGATATGACCAGAGGTATTAGACAAGGATGCCCAATATCTGCACTACTATTTATTTTGACGGTAGAAACATTAGCTATTCGAATAAAAAGTTCAAAAGAAATACATGGTTTTAAAATTGGCAACGATAAAGAAATAAAAATGGTTCAACATGCAGATGATTCAACAAATATACTTAAAGATTTAGAATCTGTGAAAAATGTAGTTGAATTAATAAATAATTTTTCTGAAGTAGCCGGTCCAAAACTTAATATTGATAAATCTGAATGCATACTTTTAGGTCCTCTAAAAAATTCATGTGAAAGCGTAGAAAATATAAAAGTAACAAACGAAGCGGTTAAAACATTGGGAATATACATAGGACACGACAAATATAAGTGTTTAGAAAAAAATTGGCAGGAAAAAATTGTTTTTATTATGTTCATGGGAAAAAAGAAAACTGACTTTATTTGGAAAGAAAGAAATAATAAACACATTGATTATTTCAAAACTGCAATATAATGCAACCATTCACCCAAGTCCACCATTAAAAATCATACACCAAATAAATAAACTTATCTTTAACTTTTTATGGAGTAAAAAAGATCGTATCAAGAGAAAAACTCTTATTGGAAAGGAAAATAAAGGAGGAATTAACATAATTGACTTTGAATCTAAACTGAAAGCGTCAAAGGCATCATGGGTTCAACGATTAACTAACACAAAAAGCAGTCTTTTGCTTTTCATAGAGAATTTACTATATAGAGAAAATCTTACTCTAGAATATATACTAAAAACTAACTTAGAAAATTTAAGTGACTACAACGAGATTAACAAACTTCCGACATTCTATAAAGAAGCAATATGTGCTCTTAACTGTTCCAAAAAGACTAAAGAATTAACAAAGATTTCCACAGATGAATTCCTAACCTTGCCAATTTGGAAAAACAGTTCTTTTACGTTCAAAAATAAACCAATTTACTTTGATAACTGGATAAAATCAGGCATACTTTACGCAAAAGATTTGTATGACATGAACGGATCATTTCGTCAAATAGAATATTTTTACGACAAAATTTCTAATAAAAATAATATTTTATGTGAATACCTTATTCTCAGGACAATATTTTGTAAATACTCAAAACAATTCCAATGCGAAAAAGCACCCTATATCAATATAAAAAACAGTAATTATGTACTTCTAAAAGGTAATACATATATTTCCTATGCGAACTTAAAATCTTCAATTTTATATAATATTTTTGTTGAAATAAAATTTTCAAAGCCTTTAGTAGAAATTTTTTGGAGTAAAATTTTTGATACTCCTAAGCATTTATGGTCTTCCATATATTACATGAAAATTACAAAAATGTATGATAAGCAAATTGCAGAATTTAATTATAAATTACTGCACAATATTTTGAATAATAACTTATGTGTGAGTAAATGGAATCCAAATGTAAACATGTCTTGTGAAAATTGTGGAGAGATTGAAAATGTTAAACACTTGTTATACGATTGTAATGACTCTTCATTCATATGGCAAAAAATAAGCTCTATTGTTGGTTTTGATGTTAGTTGGAAACACATTGTCATAGGCTTTTATGGAAACTCAGATTTTGATAATGGTATGAATACACTTATTTCATATACTGCAATGAAAATTTATATTTACAAAATGAAATGTAGATTAACGAATTCAAAATCAGATAGAGAAACTTTATATTACTTTGTACAATCATCTTTGAAAACTTATCAATATATTGCAGAGAAATCGTATAATTATATACAAATTAAGAAACTTTTAAAGAAAATTTGTATAGGTTTATAATTTGCCATCAGGTCCACATACCAGATGTGGTCACTGTCTAGCTAGCATGAGGGCAATAAAGACTGTGTAGATGACTGGTGGCCCACCATGCTAGCATTGCCTTCTTATCCATACATGTAAAATCATAAAAATAGATGTATCTGTCATTGTATGTTTAAAAATAATAACATGCTATACATTTTTTTTTAAATACTTTCAAAATCAGATAGAGAAATTTTATATTACTTTGTACAATCATCTTTGAAAACTTATTCATATATTGTACAATATCAAATGAAAGGCAAAATGTTATCAAATCGTATACATTTTTAGATTTATATGTATATTATTATCTCTTTGTAGAATCAAAAAAGCAAAATGTTATCAAATGGTATAAATCTCTAGATCTATATGTATATAGTTATCTCATGGTATGATAATACTGTACGCTTACTTGTTATATATATTAATGATTATATGATTATAATGTTAATAATAATAAAATAATATAAAAAAAAAGAAAAAGTTTTGAATTTGTGAATAGCTTTGTTAACTTAGTCAAATAAATGATTTCTCAAACTTCTCCCTATTTTTCTGTAAGGGAGAAGTGAAAACTCCCCTAAATATTTTGGCCTTAATGTATATATACAATATGTTCTTGTATAAAAAAGAAAAAACAGAAAACCCTTCTTTTTTATATATGCATATACAATATATTAACACAAATTTTCAGTCCCCATGGATAAAATATGTTATGATGAGAACATCATCAACAACCAAAAGTACTCATATATTTATAAAATGGCAGCTTCTGGACATGTGTTCTTATTTTAAAAATAAAAAAGAAATTGTTGAAAAATTGTTTTATTGTTATTTTTTTTCTCGATAAGGAAATTTTTCGATTTTATTTTTTTTTTTTTTTCTCTCCTCCTCCCCAAATATTTCAAAAAATATTTCGTAAACCTAAAAATAAAAAAATGCTGGCCTAAGGACACACGAGACGTTCATCAATTTTATATAATTTTCCTTGATATTTTTTTCCTTATTTATTAACATTTAGACCTGTTAATTCCCAAATATTCAGAGTACATTTCCAGGCTATTTTTGGAGCTAGAATATTTAGATTTTTTTTTAAAATAGCATGCAAAATGCATTTGAATGCTTATAAATAAAGTCATAGTATATATTTTCAATTGAACACTTTATATCTAAATAAAAGAAGTATCATATAACATGAAAATATCATTATGGAATTATTTAGTGGAAATCTTTAAATTGTGGAGATTAGAAAAAATAGAAAATAATGGAGGATAGGTCTCGTCTGACCTTAAAGAAAAGGTAAAAAGTGTACGTCTTGGAAATTTTACACACAGAATAATGCTATCCTCAGGGTTATTTTTCTTAATTTTTGAATGAATCCATTGAACCAATGTACATTTGTAATACTCCAAATATGTAGCAAAATTTGGTGCGTTTTGATATTTTGAGATGATCCCCATCAAAAACAATAGTAGAATTTAGTGAGTTTTTTTTTTTACATATAAGGTAGAAAATAGTAAATCTAATCACATATTACAATTTGAGGAAAATCTCTATTGCAGTATTTTTTAATCTGCTTCAAAATGCGGAAATTGACAATATTTCCTATATATTCCTCTAGTAAATGTACCTGTATTTTGAGATGGCTCCTATTAAAAAAACCCAAATAGTAGATTTTCTTTAAACTTTGCAAATATACTAGAGTTGGTGAATAATACATATGTTTAAAAACAAAGAGTTTTGCTATTTTAGTGTTTACGCCCCCCCCCCCCCCCCCCCCATTGGTCTCCTTTTAACATGTTAAAACTGTGTTTTCTCTTTGGCCTAAGTTGCTCCAAAGTTTACGGAAGCGTATTAGGGCCACAGCAGTATTTTTTTTTTTATTAATTTGTTATAACAAATTATCAATTTGTTTCAACAAATTATTAATTTGTCATAACAGATTATCAATTTGTGTTAAATTGATAATTTGTTTTGATAAATTGATTATCTGTTATAACAAATTACTAATTTGTTTTAACAAATTGTTAATTTTTTATAACAAATTATATAAAAAAAAAAAATACTGCTGCGGCCCTAATACGCTTTCGTAAGTATGTGAGCCCTAAAATGATTTTAGATTGGGATCGACATTCAAAATGTCATTTTCATGACGCATGCGTAGGGAGGAAGTACAGATATGTTGTTACGAAGTGATTAAAAACATAGTTGACAGTTCCTAAATGCAAGATCAGAAGTTGAAATTCGAGAGGGTGTCTTTTATTAGTAGTAAGTTGATATGAGATTGTTCATAACTGTTAAATGATGCCCTCAATACTGGTAAAATTGGAGTAACTTACAGTAACCACATTGTCAACAAGTACAGCTGAAGTATCCTGAGGTGCTTGTCAAATTTGCAAGAATACGTAGTTTCGTTTGCTTGTTCATATAAAATTAAGGCACTTGATGACTGTTCAATGCGTGTATTTTGTCAGCAAATCTTGTGTATTTACAAAAACCATCATCCATGATCTTTCAAAAAATTACTTACTGAAATGGGTTTTACTGTACATGTGTATACATTCGTGTGATAGAAATTCAAAGAACATTTACTGATGCTCCAAACAAATGTTTGGATTGTGGTACATCATTTTACATGGTACCTGTAATTTTGTGAAGTTGTGAAGAAGTTTTGTGGCAGGAATATGTAGTAGTTGGGGCTATATGGACTGTAGATATCGGACTGGGTAGCTCAGTGGTAGAGCTCCTGCCTAGTAGAGTTGCAGGGGTCCCGCATTCCATTTCCAATCCAGTTTTCAATGTATTTATATGCTCATTCCACCTTTCCTATTACATTTGGTGCTGTGACCTGCCCCTGAAACTGACAGGTTAAATCCTGCCAGGGGAAGAACCTGGGGCGATCTTCAAGGGCGAAGATCATTTAAGGAGGGAGGAATGTAGTAGTTGGGGCTATATGGACTGTGGATATCAGCCTGGGTTGCTCAGTGGTAGAGCTCCTGACTAGAGTTGCAGGGTCCCGGGTTTGATTGTCGGTCCAGCCATATGTTTTCATTGTATTCATCTTTCCTATTACAAATATATAACAAAACTATTTCAAGGGGTATCTGAACATCATCTTTGCTGAAATTGATGTAAAAATTGACATCTGCCTTCTGAAACTTTCACAAGTTTTGCTTTAAGCAACAAAGTTTAATCTGTGAGTAAAATCCAGACAATCATAGTTTCATTGTATTGTAGGTACAGACAAGCTATTAACTGTTTATACATAACAGTGAAGTCACCAATTCCGGGCCTCGTCAGACTCTTTTGTTGATGTTTTGCAAAGTTATTCAATTTTTATTTTATACTATAATCATATTGAAAGTACAATTTGTTAGCTAATATGAAAAGGTCATTTCTTTTTTCAAAATAAATTCCCAGGCACAATATTTACAGAGGTATTTCAACAAGGCCTGGCTTCCCCACTTTTGAATAATTTTCTCCATTTCTGGGTCATATGTGACTTCAAGGTATATGTAATGTTGGGGAATTGTTTGGAAACACGATTTTTATTAATTTGCAGCATTGAAAAAATATTGCCGCTCAGAAAAAAATGTTAAAACCACTGATACATACCCGTAAGTAACAGGGACCCATTTCTCAATGTAAATAAGAGTAGTGATTCAGAATGAAATAATCATTAAGTGACACTAGATATAATAAAAGCAAAGAAAAATAATAAGATATAATGACAGAGCGCTGTGGGCATTTTTATTCAATTGAATTTCTAACGTTTTCATAAAACAACAAAAAAATGTTTTAGGTAAACTGACCAGCAAGTTGGAAAACTCCTTCAGTTTGATTTATCAATAAGTGTAAATTTAATAGAGCAGTTATCATTATGAACAATTTCTAACAGATGACTGAATGCATGTGCAATTATTTTACTCGACCACAACTTTCACATCAACCTTGCTGCAGCATAAAAAATGAAAGTAGCATGTTGAAAATGAGTAAAAATCTCCATCTTGATTCTTAATTTCGTTCCAGATGGTCTGTAAATGTTTACCTTCAAATATTATTTACTGATCAAATACAGAAAGGCCCATAGTTTGTGATCACTGTATTTATAAAGTTTTTTTCTGCTTCCTTTTAAACAATATGACATGAAAATTATAGGAGTGACCCGTAATTGGAGATGACCTGGAATTGGCGACTTCACTGTATCGGTACTGTATTTCAGCAGCAAAATATATTCACCAAGTACCTATCGTAATTTGTAAATCCCTCAGAGTTTTCCCTATTTTGTTAACTTGGAGATTATTTATTTATATCACAAGGTTGTAGTGAATTTTAAACTTACTTCTGGACTTACTTCTGGAAACACATGGACTATAGCTACCTCCTTCACAGTTCACATTGGAAACCCATGGTTGGTCTTACTTTTCTTATTGAGACCGACTAGGTTTCTGATGATGGTTTCTTCAATCATCGTCCATTGTCTGTCACCCGTTAACAATTTTACTTTTTAACTTCTTCTCAAAAACTACAAGGCCAATTGTTACCATTTTTGGTTTGAAGCATATCTATGATACGAGGAATCTATATTGTGAAATTCATGATTTTACCACTCCTTCTCTACTCCCACACATCTGGGGGAAAAAACCTAAATGCATGGTTATGATGTCGTTGAAGTCCTGTAATATA
Organism: Magallana nippona; assembly: GCA_033439105.1. Classification (NCBI taxonomy): domain Eukaryota; kingdom Metazoa; phylum Mollusca; class Bivalvia; order Ostreida; family Ostreidae; genus Magallana; species Magallana nippona. The sequence goes on along the minus strand of CM065925.1, from coordinate 37,963,845 downwards.
ATCGTGAAATTCATGGCACCTGAGTCGGGGGTTCAGGCCCTAGGGTGGAGCCATATGACCATATAGTGAAAATGTATTTAATCTTAGAAAATCTTCTTTACTCCCAAATATATTAGAGAAAAACTAAATGCATGATTATAAAGTCCATGAAGCTCTCTACCAAATTTGTGAGATTCATAGCCCCTGGGTCAGGGATCAGGCCTTAAGGCAGGGCCAATATGGCCATAAAGTGAAAATGTATGAAATCTTAAAAACTCTTCTTCTCTTCTCCCATATATATTAGAGAAAAACTGAATGTCCATAAACCCCTCTACCTAAATAATAAAATTCATGACCCCTGGGTCAGGTGTTCAGGCCCTTTGGGTAGATTCATGACCCCTCGGTCAGGGGTTCAGACCCTTTGGGTAGGGCCATTATGGCAACATAGTGAAAATTATTAAAATTTTAGATATTTTCTTCTGTACTTTCACTGATTTTGGAGGTAAATTAAATGCATTAATATATCCTTAATGTCCTCTTTTTGAATAGTGAAATTCACTGCCCATGGCGCAGGATTGAGGCTTTTTATTTGTTGGGGGGGGGGGGGGGGGGTGACAAAGATGGCCTTATAGTGAACATGTATTTTTTTAGGTCACTTGAGACACTTGGGTAACCTATTGCCATAAGTCGTATGTTGTCTGTAAACAATTTTACATTTTTAACTTGAAAACATCAAGGTAAATTGTCACTTGGCCATATCTTAGGAAATCTACCTTAATTTCCTGTGCATTGTATGCTTGTGTGCATTTTAAATGAAACTGCGAATATTATAAAAGATTGACCATTAAAGGCCTGCAGGACTCTTTTTGCCAAATGTTTACAATTTTTGTCCCTGGAGGTAGGGTATAGATAATTTGAGACTTTTCTGACTCTTGCCTCCTTTCCTCCCACCCGACCCCCCCCCCCCCCCCCCCCCCCCCCCCCCCCCCCCCCCCATATTTATGAATTGATGTTTGCAATCGTCAAATAATAAAAGCGGGGGTACTTGTCAGAGGAGTCTTGGATTAGGGTTGACTCAAAATTAAAGCTTAAAATGCAAACATGAGACTCCCTGACATCTAAGGGCTATGGTACTCAGGTGACCGTCAAGGCCTGGGGACCTCTTGTTTTTAAGACCCATTGTAACTTTAAACTTTAGTTAACTATAGACTAGTAGACAAGGTAGGCTGCACAATGTCCATATAGTTTGCTCAGAAGAAAATTATCAGGGTAAAGTTTAAAAAGTTGAAGATACATGTATAAAGAGGTCCAATGTCACAGAAACCCCAGCATAGGAAATGTTGCCGATTTATTCCACTTTTGGTTCTGAGAAATAGGTGTTAAAGAAGGATGCTCATCAGGACTTCTATATACCTATACAGTAGCACCGTCAGCTGATTTAATAGTCACGTTTATTCTAGAGAAAGCTGTCAGAGTGAGGTGCTAGACATACGAGGGATTGTTATTGTCACAAACATCAATTGATTTTTGATACTTTATGCTTCCTATTTTTGCGTGCAATATGCATGTTTTTTTTCCAAAAGCAAGGGATGGTGTTAACTGACAAATAAAAAAGCATTGAGATATTAGTGCATGACTTATTTACACAGTATGCTATGATGTTCCAATGAGTTTCAATTTATTCTTTCCCACTGTTTTCCAGAATTTTCAGTTTCTGTAACAAAGATATGTATATAAACTAGTCAAAATATTTAAATTTTTTATTGTGTAAATTTAAACTTTTAATATCAGGTGGATAGTAAATGTAATTGATACACAGGAAATGTTCTAACATTGAAATAATTTTAAAATGTTCAGAGGCTTTGAACATTGAATGAAAATAGTTTGACTCCATGAATTGGTAATTTTGGATTTGAGTTCAATTACAGGCTTCAAAGACATTATTGTCAACCATTGCTACAAGTTTATCATATTGATGCTGTAAATACCAGAAACCATATTGATTTTAACTTCCCTTTTTTCTTAAAAGGTCTCATATTCTCATTTTGACTTCAAGAGTATGATACTCTACTATGATACTAATTTTTGAGAGAGAGAGAGAGAGAGAAAAATAACTTGCAGTCATTTCTGCAGCAGTAATTATTGTTTGATTGGTGTTGACATATTAACCAAACCTACGGTGCATTGAATATTTATTGACCTGTTTAATTTTTGAAGTCTGCTTCATATGATTTGAAGGTGACACAAATGTACTTCAAAGTTAACGTACATGCAAGATACATAGAGCAAATACAGTTGACAGTTTTAACAAGTTGGAGATAATCCTTCTTTTTGTCTGAGAGGCAGTATATGTAATTAGAGAGAAGTGTGCTGGATTAAGAGGTTTGTTCATGGAGTTTTTTATTTTACAGAGAATGTGTGAGCTGCAAGCCACACTCGAGTTCTCCATAGAATTCAACAAGTTTTTCAATGTGGACTTGTTTCAGCGAGGGTGAGTTGTTCTATGTGGGCTTATATTGTGTTCTTTGTGTGATAAATTTGCTAATATTGTGCTTTGTTAAATGTGTGAAAGAAATAAAAATTAATTTTCTTCTCAATTTTTCCTATTGCTCAGGTATTATCAAGTACGTGCCACACTAAAGACTTCCCCAAAATTGCCTGCTAAAATTGAAGTTACGTTGCCAAAAGCTTCAGGTAATGGGTTTATATGTGCATTAATTGTATGGTTAAGGAAATACACATAAACTTTGAAGTATGAATTTAAATGCATCACAACAATGAACAATTGAAAAAAAATGCACGATTTTAGTGTTATATCTCCCAGTCTGTTTTACAAAGGTGAAAGAGCTTATATTATAGTTCTGTCAATTTTTTCATTTGTTGATAGATGAAAGCTACATACTACCTTCCTGTGTTGTAAATGGCACAGCCATAAGCAAGACATTCCAGATTCTGTACAGAAATGAAGATGTGGCCATCAACGACCTGGTCATGTACCGACTCCATACCTTGGTGGATGCTAATAAGGTAGGGAAGTTGAAGCCAAAACAAAATTAATCTTTGGTTTCTCTAGAATATAATGCAACAGGCAGTGGTTTTAATCTTTTTATTGCAAGATTTGAAAGGGAAAATTTATTATTGTATATATATTATGCAGTGGTGTCTGAGAAATTTCATTTGACATTAGGTGAGACAATTTACTGTAAAGAAAACATTTAAACTGTAGATTTTCGGAAGGGATTATGTACAAATTTCTTGTTTAGCATCTCATGCTGAAATGCTTTATTCAAACTTTGCTAATCATTCATAATATGTTCATGTGACTGTGTTCATGTACTTTTGACATTGTACTAAATTTGTTACTTCCTCTGTAGATAGAGGATTGTTTGGACAAAGCGGATATACAAGTTGTCTTGGAGCTTTGGTTTTCTGAGGAAGATGGAGGGTTAGTAGTGATCTAAATAAGATGAGCAAGGAGGAAATATTCCCTGTATAGTGACTAACACCCATTTATATGAAAGATATGAATTTTAAAAAAAATGTTGCATAATTTAAGTAAAGGTCTTCAAATGTATTTTCTACACATATTTAATTTTATCTTTTTTTCTACATGTTTATCGATTACCTCTTTTTTTATTGATGGAAAAATGTTAATTACATGTAATTCTTAATTGTATAATGTTAAAGAGAAAATTATAATTGATGGGGATGGGGGTAAGGGGAGTGGGTGGGTAAGATTTACATCTTTTCTTTATTATCTTTGTTCCAGTCCTCAAGGACTACAGGACAAGATGGAGAATGTGAGTTCCCGGACTCTCCAGCTCCACTTTAGCGCCACCAAGGGGCTGCACCACTACGTCCCTGTGCTGTTTGACTACTTCCACCTGTGTGCTGTAGAGGTGGTGGTCCATGGGAGCCTGATAGCCATACATCAGCCTTACATCAGGTAGGTGTCGGGGACGGTAGCTCTTTTAAAACGCTGTTTTAGAAATTATTCTAGGTGTGAAGACATTTGATGGTTAGTCAATGTATTTGAGGGAGGAAATGTTAGACAAACAAATCAGTTTTTCAGGTAGCTTGAATATGGTAGCTGTTAAACCCTGTTTCAGAAATGATTTGGGGTGTAAATTTAAGTTATATGATATCATAGTTAGTTGGGTGTATTTGGAGAGGAGAATGTCAAATGAACAAATTAGTTTCGTTGGGCAATTTGAAAATGAATTTTATAGATGTTAATTGAATTTTTGTAACAACACATTGTATTTTTAGGAATAATAAAGCTAATAAACATTATATGATGAGAATATTGGTACTTATTTGCTGAGCAGATTCAATTTAGCAATTATAGTTGAAACTATGAAATTATCATGCTGATTTACCAATGAAAGAAAGATATACAGTCTGTATATGAAAATTAGAATCAATTGAGTGCATTGACTTTCAGATTTTGGGATTTGAAGCCTGCTAACAGGTGACAAAATGTTGTTTTTTATTTGCTCACCTGTCATTGTTTAAAAAAGAACCAAATTCACATATTAAAAATGATCCCCCTTTTTTAGTTACGGTAATTGAATTTTTACGTAATGTGTAAATGTTGGTAACTTTATTAGCACTCTGAGAATAATTTCCCTTGCATGTCACCCCATTCACTGGAGTTCTACTTATTGAGATCCGTACTTTCTGTCCACCCTCACTCTAACCCCAATAGTTCTCAAATGTTAGTGTTCACTGGGTTTTACATGTATTTAAGAAAAAAAGTAACATTATTTCATTCATCAAAATCTTCTACATAGTCTAATATATGTTTCAGTTGTCTTAATTGATTTGATCTTCCCCAATTTCATTTCTTTTTCTTTTTTCATGTCATTATACATTGTATTTCTGAATGCTGTCCAATAAGCAATAAGTCTAATTTGAAATTGAAGTTGACATGGAAGTTGATTGTGAGTGACATTTTTTGTTTAAGTAATCAGTATGGTTCAGCCCTATTCCAGCCTCTGGGTCTGTTTGTCTGTCTATGATCAGTTTTCAGTCGCATTGGCACAAATTTATCTCATCACCCAATCAAAGTTGGTAGCCATTACAGATCTGATGGCAGGACTTAATTTTTGTTTTTTTTTCGTATTGCAACATCGGAATTATATTGTCAAAATTATCAGAATTAGGATTTGACGGTTTTTATTTCATGTCTCGATGCTTCAAAGCCTCTTTCTCAAAATGAGGTAACACAGGTTATTTGAAATCTGTATTTAAAGTTTAAAAACTATTAACAACCTCTGTAATATCTTGATATGTTTTCAGTTTTTAAGATTTTTTCAATCTGCATTTTACTTTTTTATGACTTTTGTTCAGGATATTGATAAAGGAGATTGTAAGAATTGTTCAATGTATGTGTTTTTAATCTGTACAACCTAGATACTTGCGAAGAAGATGGAGTGTACGAGGGAAGAAAACAAAAGTTGTGTAAGACATATTGGAGCAACTTTTACTGATAATTCATATCCATATCTAGTCAGGAATATTCTGCATATCATAATAATTTTTATAATTTTCAAAATGAATGTATTACCATTGTTTGTGAACTCTGTAATAGACAAGGAACTATTTAAAAAAAAAATGATATTTATGTTTATTAAAGTATCAAATGTATAACCCCAAAAGAGAAAGTTATTTTCTATGGACTGATAAACAAAATGCAGAGTTCGCATACAAGGAATCAATATGACGTGGATGTTATGGGGGTGGTGTAATCTGATAGGACAAGGAATTAAAACCAGCTAACAATGATCAGGTTGTTGACCCGTCGGTGGACGGGATATTTTGCATGAACGTCCTGCGCGATAAAGAGGTTGCATGTTGTGATGAGGGTCAGTGAAGGAGGGCAATGACAGAAACTGTGGGCGTGGCGGCTTTGATGATTACCGTAACTACTGAAGTTCATCTACCTATAGAAACATGAAGGTTTTTGTTCAGAAAAGATGAAAATGTGCAGACTCATGTTTTTCTGAACATTAATTATTAGGAATTAAGATGGAATTAAGATGAAAATTTGTATCGGTTGACAGATTTGGGTCTCTTATTAATAAGATCAGTGAATCTATATATAGGCAGATCTTTGGTGTAGTTTGAGATTATTAATTTTTATGTTGTGTCTACGCCTGTATATTGTTGGGAGATAAGATGTTATATAATAGTGACTATAAACTCTATAAAGGTGAATCAATATTAAAACTATGGCAGCAGTCAAGATGTATACACTAAGTCTGATGATCACAGTTATTGATTATTGTTGACAGTAAGATGGAGAGCTGTTATCAGTGCCTGTCTGTCATGCAACCATCATTTCAAAAGCTGTGATAAAATTTAATTTTTTAACTAATCCAAATGTAGTTTATGCCCTCTGAAATATCTGATATATACTATATTGATGTTCAATTTGTTTTTTTGACAATTTATATATGTGTCACTTTCAAAAAATATTGGCTCCCATTCATCATAAATCTGTCAGATGAATGGCAGCCATATTTTTTTTAATTATTATATTATTAAGTATTATCATATAAAAAGAATAACAGCTTTATATTCAGTTGAGCACTACAGTCCATGTACAAGTACTTCTTGGATAAATAACTGTTTATTTATTCCCCAGTTGGGTATTTACAAGTATAAAGCATACATATATCTGTAGTTGTGACATATACCAGTATTTAGTAATTGATAATAAGAAGAGTTCTTGTATTATTGATCTAAGACTATGATTTATTTAAAGGTGGTCATATTTCACGAGATAACTGTGTTAATATATTTAGAATTTACAATTTAAGATTTCATATTTTTCCGTTATCATGTTGTTTAATTTTGATTTGTTGTTACAATGTACAAGATAACATTTATGTTGTTGAATGAACTGATCTCTAGTGGGTAAACTGTTGTGTAATGTTCTTCCCCCGGTCTGCTTTCAGCGTCCCTAAACCCCCCAAGTCAGCCTGGTCCAACAAACAGAGCCCTGACCAGCAGCAGTCTACCCTGGAGACGGTCTACTTTGGAACCCGAACTGTGTCAGGGGTACGACCACTGTTACTTCAAGAGTGCTTGATCGATCTCTCTCCTCATCCCTTCATCTATCTCTCTCTCTCTCTTTCTCTCTCTCTCTTCATGCTAACAATGAAGTCAGTTTTATTCCCTGAATCTTGAAATTGTATTAAAAAATGACTGTATATGATATTCAGAACAAATTGCTCATCCCTGGCGCTTCGCTGTAACCCAGGTTTACTGTTCTAAGTTCTGATAACTTAACTCTTAGTTAAACACAATTATGTAACTTATATTAAGAACTTGTTCTCTCTTTTGTTTTGTAGGAACCCATCAATAATTTTGACAAGAAGTTGCACTATGCAATGAACATTCATCGCCGCTTGTGTAAAATCTTGCTGTCGTCATATGAGAGTTTACAAACGACATTTTCCAACTTCTTAACACAGATGCCAGGAACAGATTTTTCTCTAGGTTTGTGATTAAATTTTTGTGTTTACTTTAGACCTAAATTGTTAAACTGCATGCCTTCTTGTTTTAAATTAAATTCAAAAATATAACTAACTGTAGATTAATTGTAAGAACTCAATTTTTGTAGATTTAACTTTATTCAATACACAAATTTACATCCTAAGCATTTGAAAAATTGACTATTCATGAAAATATGCACCCTCAAATTTAACAATTCCTTTGTGTTATGAATATTTTATGATACTTCACCATATCAAATAACCTAAATAAGGTGCAAGTGTATATTAAACATTGAAACCTCATAAATTGGAGGTTTTTTTTTTTAGACACTAAAGACTGTCACAAGCGACTAGAGACTGTTGTGAACCACTTACAGGTAAAGAAGTGCTTTCATCAGAGTGTTTATGTCCTCCATAAAACAGCTGATTTTTTTTATCTTAAAGCACTGTAAACCAACTTTCATTGTGCGAGTAATGTTTGCAGTTCGTGAATTTTTCTCATCGTGAACCCATACTCAAATGTTTGGTATTTTATTTTCCAGATAATCTATATCTTGATCTTAAAAATTACCATGTCGTTGCAAACCAGTGTATCTCTGGTCAATCGCGAAATAAAGTCATTGTGAATAAATGTTGGTTTACAGTATTCAAAGTCTACATGTTGCTGACCTCATTGATTGACAGTGTTGTTTCCAGTGTAATTTCCTCAGACAAGCACTTCTCTAAGCTTGCCTGGTGGCGGGCATTTGTGTCATTACACTGCTCCTCTTTGATATGATAAGATTGAATTCAAAAATAAATATAGGGAAATATATTGAATATAACAAAGAAGTGTAAAAGAAATTTGCATCTCAGACTATTTAATAAAATGTGTATGAAAAAGAGAACTATGAAGAAATGAGAATATCATAATTCATGTATTAGTAAATCCAGAGTGTCACATCTTGCCCAAACCTTTTCTCCTTGACAACATTGAAAATAAGGTTTAAATTATCAGAACTTGTGTAAGATTTGGTATTTTTAATTGTGTTGTAGAAATTTGAGAATGAAGAGGATCTCCTACAGACAGCCACCACAGATATCACACAACTGTGTGCCGAGAATGTCATCCTGTGGACCCAGTTTATAGAAGTTGTCTCCCTTGACAAGAACGTCTTGGTACAGCTAGCTCAAGACCATCACACTGGAAGAGTATGTATATAGGGTTCTTTGTCGTCCATCAATGTCTTTTTTTTTATCTTTCTTCCATATCCATCAAAACAACTGATTGCTGACCCAGGATTTGACGTTGTTGATTGTAGGTGAAGAGATTGGCGGAGGCCTTTTTTACCCATGAGTATGTCAAACCAGAATGCTTGTCCTGTTATGAACCAAGGTATTTTATTTGGAAATCATAGGTTTGGAGACAAAAAACTGGTCAAATGCAAAGTTGATATCAAATGTTGCATGTTGGAGGTAGTGTTTCAAGGTTGAAGGACACATATGCCTCATTTGAAAAAGTTGATACATGTTAAGTTAGGGTCATGTATTAGGAGCACATCTTGATAATCCCCCTTCCTTTTCTTTTTTTTTTGGGTGGGGGGGGGGGGGGGCATTAAAAAGTAAATTGAAATTTGTACATTGTGTGTTCATGCATGTGCATTAAGTTTATAATAAATGGTTTTCTGTGTTTATCAGTTTTCATGGACATGCAGAGTTCGCCAACATTGTGAAGAGTTCAGGCTGCATGCAGAGTCTGCCTCCCCTGAGGGTGGAGTGTGTAGAGCTGGACGGGGACTACACCTCCCTACCAATCATCTTTGAGGACATTTACTGTGACCACGCTCCCCCTACATCAGGTGTGTATCGTAGCGCTTCAGAAACTCCACTCACATTTACTACTAACTGCATTTTATGTTTCTAACATATTTGTTTTTTGTTCCCTGTTTGTAAATTTTGTTAATAAGCTGAATTAGCTGGACTGCTATTCTTTTGAAATTTCTATTAGATGTAAATGAATAGTGATTAAGTTTTATCATCCTTTTCATAACGAACACTTATATGTACAAAAATCTTTTCGATTTATTCACATCATAAAATTATTTATTTTGACAAGAGCATCATCCTTTTTACAGTGAACACCAATATAATTCTTTAAAATCTTTCTTTTTTTGTTCATATTGTTTTATTTCGACAATAGCAATATGATTTTCTGTAGATTTTTGAAAGGATATATGTTAAAAAAACTGCTGCTTATTTTTGTTATTATATCTGCACTGTTCGCATTTTATGTAAACCGCATCGCCACCACTCATATTGTTACATCCACGCCCATAACATGTTATCTGTTAATCCTTAGATCCCCCCTCGGCGCGTTCCATTGTGGAACTTTTTCAGGTGCCTACCCCATCGCACAACTCGGTTGACACCGATTCGGTGGTTGACCTTGGGGAAGTGCGATTGGTTGGTGAGTAAAAAGGAAGTGGATCTATATTGTTTGCTTTGGTTACTATGGTAACTGCCTCTCCCAAGAATAACATGCATGCATCCTAGTTTTATTTTCCTTTTGTTGTTGGTGTTGTCTGTTGTTTTGTTTTATGCTGTTTCACCGTCTTGTGTGTGTGACTAAATCTTACCCATGTATTTATGTGTTGATAGTGATAGTTTATTTTTAAAAGATGAAAATTTTCTTGTGATTTTTAATTAAGAAAGCACTAGGTACACTATTTTCTCATTTTGACAATGATTGATTGTCACACGGTTTTGATTAAGTATAAAATTTAGGCAGGTTTCTAAACTTAGATTCATGCTGTCTCAAAGGAATATTATAAATATATCAGTGATTAAATTTCTGAGTAGGATAAAGCAATTCTTATAAAGCAAAGAATAAGGAGGAATGTACATTTAATACAGAATTGATGCATGAGAAGTTTTGATTTCTTGATGGTATTTGAAATTGTATTTTAGCCTTTTATTGGTTCTGAAAACCGTACATGATAAAAAAGTACATGATAAAAACATGAACTTGAATCAAGCACCAAAAGTTGAGTTATTTTACCCAATGCAGCAAAGTAATGAGGGATGTAATGTTTTTGACTCATCCATCTGTTAGTTGGTTTGTCGGTCCTGTTTTTTGGTAAGAGCAACTCCTCTTTCACTGTTGCACGGAATATCGTAAAACTTTGTAGGTTTTTAGGACACAATGTGTAGATATGCATATTACCAGGAAATTCCAATCCATTATTTTTCTTGGAATTTCACCCTTTTGAACTTAGAATTTTGGCCCTATATTGAATTTAATATTGAACAGTATGTAAGCACAACTCCTCTTACACTGTTGCACAGAATATCGTAAAACTTTGTAGGTATTTAGGACACAATGTGTAGATGTGCATATTACATAAAAATTCGGATTTTCTTATTTTTCTGGGAATTTCGTCCGTTTAGAATGTAGAATTTTGGCCCTATATTGAATATTGTATTAAACAGTTTGTTAGCGACTCGTCTTAAACCACTGCAAGGAATTTAGTGAAACTTTGTAGGTATCTTTAGGACACAATATGTAGATGTGCATATTAACAGAAAATTTACTTATTTTTCTGGGAATTTCAGCCCTTTTCAATGTAGAATTTTTTGGTTGTTAAAGATAAAGGAATAGATGTCCATATATGCAGGAAGTTTGATCTGATATTTTTTTGTGAGTTATGCCCTCAGTCAAATTATTTTGTATATTTAATGCATACTTTGCCATTCATTATGTGTAGCATTGTCAAGAAATGGTGGAGGGTGGGGTATGTGAGCTTGCTTACTTTTTCTTTCATTTTTTTCTCTTTTTAATATGTCAGTCTGTTGATAAAACCAGCAGTCCCAAAGGAAACTATAAAGTCTTTGATACACATTTTAAGAATTACAAAGTAGATTGGGCTTTTTCTCAGCTTAAGTCTTGTGATAATGGTCACCATACAGATGAAGTGGGCCACTCTGCAGTTATGGGTTCACAATCACCACACACTCTTTACATAATGGAGAGAGTGCCTGAATGTGCATGCTGAGTTTGGTGTTTTCTTTTCCCTTTTACTTTGTGGAGCATGTGTATGTAGATGAGAATTCAATTTGTAAAATTTGGGGATTTATGTGATTTAGTGATATAAGGGCAACAATATCTATAGATGATTTTTTTTTAAAGAGATATTACAATTGTATTTTTCTTTTATTCTCTGCCTTCCATTAACAGAGGAGAATTTTACGACAACAGGTTAGTGGAAGTACAGTAATGCTTGGCAAGAAATGCTTGACAAGTGTCAGATTACCTCACCGATCTAGAGAGGCTTTGTAGCCAGTGTAAATGAGTCAATAGATACATGAATATTTCAATTTCTTTATAAATATAGACTTATATAGGCAGACAATTTTAGGTCACCTGAGTTACCCAGTCATGGGTTGTGACTCTGACTTACTTCCTTTGTCTGCTTATCATTGTCCATCAGTTGTGAACTGTTCAAGTGTATGAACATTTTGGAAGCTTCCAGACAAATGGAAAACCAAATTTTACATGTAGCATAGGAACTCTTTGAAATACTAGGAGAATATATTTTGTGAATCTCTGTTCTGTTCTGTAGACTATATTGCACTGGGATGGGAGCAGAAAACTACTTTGAATAGTGCAATATTCAAAGTTAATCATCTAGCTATGATACATGGCAAAGTACTCTGATATGTATAATTCTTGACCCTGTGTAAAACTTTCGGTGTCAGGGAAGGGCTGTATAAAGCAAACTTTATAAATACGAGGGTTGTCCAAAAAGTTTGTGGACACATGTAATTTTATTCAAAATAACAGCGCCATTATCACGAAAGTATTATAATATTTTAATATAGAGTATAATAATGTATATGCATAAAATCAGAGCAATGTACATTTTTGTATTGGAGTTATCATTATATATACATTGCCTATACAGGCAGCACGGCCCAGTCCGACGTTGAGTTATAATAACGTTTCTATAACGTCGTAGTTCTTGGTTTACCTGAGAGTAATATGCTGCATTCACTGTTTGGTCAGAGGGTACAATCACACACTTCATCGAAATATCGCCTGTGCCACTTTTTGATAAGTTAACTCGAACTATTTCGATGTTTTTCCTGTTTCCTCCATCGTTTGTTTTGTTTTTATCGGTGTTTTACCTCAGTCGACACAAGTTTTTGATGGCGCGCTGATCTGTGCGGTCAGATGATGTCACTTTTTCAGGCATTTTTAAAGACATGTTCTTGCCGTAATATCTTTTAAAAGTCCTCAGTTAGTTTGAAAATAGCTTCATACGATGTATGAAAATGGCGTACACCATACAGGCTACATCATAATAGAAGATTATGAAGTTTTGAAATGTTTTATAAAAACTGCAAATATTCATATCTAAAAACTCAATTACAAAGTTTGGACAATTGGTCGTGCGTACTTTCCGCGACCCTTTGATACATTAAAATTTTAGTTTATTTCTATGGAAAACATTCAAAACCACTTCAGTTTGATTTGAAATTTTATGACAAAGATTTTGATATACAATAGATATATATAAACCCATTTAAAATGACAAAAATGCGATTGTCCACAAACTTTTTGGACAACCCTCGTATATTACCTTCTTCTCTAGATCTACACCTCGGCATTATTGAGACTGTTCGCAGTGTCATAACAAGCAAGTACTGCTTGGCCTCTACCAGCTGAATTATGAAATTGCACTAAAAAAATTCTCTCCTTGTTGGTCACCTTTTATCAAAATGGATGCGTATTTAAAACAAACTCTGGCTCTTCTAAAAATGTTAAATTCATAAGTGTTGGTGAAGATTTGGATGAAACATGCAACATGGAGGATATGGCAAAAATGCATCATAACTTTAAAATCTTCTCTTATATGCCAGTAGTTTCTCTGAGGTACCTGATCCCATTATCCCATTCATGGTCAGTGAAACTGTAATCCCATTTATGGTCAGTGATCCCACAGTTCCATAGGAATGTGTCAATGAAGGCCCATGGGCCTGTTGTTAGTGAAGTTGTGTGTATACACTGCTAGGTAGCTGTAGCTCAGGTTGGAAGTTGATAATTGTGTGTTAAGTTGGTAGAGCGTTGTTTCACTGGCTCTTAATGTGTACTAGGGTGTAGACATTTAATCCTTTGCAAAATTTTAGACATCTTTTGCCACCATTGGTTAAACATTAACATGAATTGTAACCATTACATTTTAAATGACGTAGACACAGATAACAAATTTTATGAATGAGTGGAAGTTTTTGGTTTAATATAAATGCAAACACCCAATAGAGAGAAAAAGAGAGAAATTGATTCACTGTTTTTCTTTTTTGAATTAAATGTTATATATTAGAACAAATGCTGCAATGTTTCATTGATTGTATTCTTACTTCATGTTTGTTGTTGACAGAGAGACAGAAAGGGAGAGAGAAGTTTGCCAAACCAGGGGACATCAAACAGAAGCAGAAGAAGAAGTTGATCAAGAGCATCCGTCCTGACGCCTTCAGGAGGCCCTCTTCTTACTCGATGTCAGAGGTCGACGCCCTGACGCAGAAAGACGCCCACAGAGACTGTGCCCTGATTGGCTACAGGAAAAAAGAAACTGGGTCAGATTCGCCGGGGTCTGTGGTGGACCACTCGGTGGAGCTTGGGACTTTGTGTGATGAAGCACACAAAATGGATCACCTTTCATCCTCCTCTTCTATGCCATCCTTGTTTGTTAGGAACTCCTGGAGTAGAACTAGCATCACTTCTCTCCCAGACTTTGTAGAATCTCCTTACAGCAGACGGAGACAAGTGAAGTCTGCTCTGCTCTCTAAAGAACTTCAGCAGATTCAGGACGATCTCAGGCCTCATGGGAGAGATTCCAAAAATGATCTCACGTCGGAGAGTTTGGAAGGAGAGGGAAAGTCAGAAGATAGGGATTCAGGAATAAAGAGTGATTCAAATTTAAATTCAGGGGGAGAGACTACAAGTCTTCTCAGTGAGGAGCAAGTTATGGAGAAACTGGGACTCCATGATGTTAAGTGCACTGTTAATGACCATTTACCTGTGGAGGCACATGAAGACGAACAGTGGTACGTAAATAAAAAGGAGAAAAACAACGATAATGTGAGTGATGACGAGAGACATGTGGCCAATGGTTACGATGCTGTGGTAGATACTCATAAGGATGTAGAGGAGCCTGATTCACCGCAGATGAAAGTGTCACCACCAGGCAACAAAGCGGTGAACGGATCGAACAGATATACCCAAAGTCTTTCAAGGGATAGTGGCATCGTCGTTCAGGGATCGAATCACGAGGAACCAGGGTATGACAAAAAGTTAACAGTCATAGAATTTCTTAAGCAGGAATATGACAGAATTCCTAAGTCTTCAGTAGGGTCACATGGTGGTAGCCCGTCTAAAAGGCCGTTGGGTAAGATGATGTCTGTTGAAGGTAAATTGAAGGAGAAATCATTATTTCAACATCGAGCAGCCAGTGATACCAATCTCATATCCAGCATTGATAGGGTCTCATCATCCCAAGATTCAATGCAATCCCATGATTCCGAGTCGGCAAATAGCAGCCACAAAACTCGAGTGTCATCCTCATACTCATATCCTGAACTTTCCAAATACTCGGATCACGATAGACCCAAGCTGGTCACTCAGATTGGCCACAGTACTCTAAGGTACCACTCAATGGCTTGTGATCACCAATATTTGGTTTTGTCTTCTAATCTTCTGCATGCTCACTTCTGATGTCTTGGAGTTATCTGAAGTATTTCTCTTAATTAGCTTGCTTTTTGATATACGCATAAATTTTTACTGCAAGAATTTTTTTTGGTATCTTTTTTATTGCAGTTTTCTTGATCCACATTTTATATACCATTACTCCCAATTAGAATTCAGATGATAACACCAACAAAAATTGTTAATGTTATAATTATTCATATTCATGTACACTGTACAGTATGCTGAAGATATAGCTATTTGAAATTTGTATTTGGAATTTCTGAGAGAAATACAACAAACAAATATTGGTGATCCAAGCATTTAAAGCTTAACATTTGCCTGTACTAACTTCTCCAAATTCTCTGTATTTTTCCATTCGCTTCACCAGATCCTACAGTTTTCCCACCCCTCATGTTGTTATTACATCTCATTGTGCAGTTTCTTTACAATCCCAAGTGCACTGGTGGCTGATCTGTCTTTTCATTTTCCATCTTTAAATCCATGCAAGCATTTCCTGACCCTCATAGAATAAAGTCAATGAGGATATAGATGAATATAGATTCTACAAGGATATTAATATAATGGCATGATATATGTGAGATGATGAAGTACTTCTCGTGGTACATTTATTTGTGATAGTCACTGGTTCAAAGGTTTCTTATTCAAGCATGGCTCTTGGAGTGAACTTTACTGGTGTGCATTTATAATTCCTAATTTCTGTGAATCTTTTACTGTTGGTAATATTGTTGTAACCCTTAAGGGTTTAAATCGAAGCACGAAGAATAAAAAGGCCTTAATCTTTTTTATTTGCTGATGTAATTAAAATAATTTTTTAATACATAGAAGATATGGTTTCTTTATAAGTCATATTTCATACCCTTTCTACTAATTTGAAAAAAAAAATGCATTTTCTTTACAGAAAATTTATGTCTCTTTTTCCTTGATACAGCAAAATGCACTTATTTGTACTGCAGCAAGTTTTCCTTGCTTGAGTTTTTGTCTTGCGGCACAATGCTTACCCTTCTATAATGATGATGATGACCTGTTTTGTCTCTTTATGGAGTATGTTTATGATCGGAGCTATTGTGTTGCAGTTTTGTCAAGTTAAGAGAACAGCTGAAAACAGAGATGCAGTATCATGGACAGCTCTACAGGTATGCTTGGAACTTTTTACAGGTTACTTTTGTCTCGATAATCTTTAAAAATTGTAGTTTAACATTTTGGATATGACTAACTTTAATGAATCAAAATCACCCGTCCCTGGTGCTTTACTATATACATAATGGTTTACTGTACATACACACCATATAAACATTGAACCGATTTTTAAATGTTATAACTGTTTTCTATCTCTTGTAGTGAATTTTCGTCCCTGGCATCAGTACACCCATACTTTCATGTCAATGAGGAAAGTGGAGACGATGGGGATGGGGTACATTTAGTGGTGTGTGTTCACGGATTAGATGGTAAGGATCAGCCTCCAAATTTCTCAAATGTATAGTATCTCCATTGATTTGTGATGTCAAGTAATTATTTATTGAACGAGTTCTTTGTTTTGTTTTCCAAAGCCTTAAGAAGGAAATGGATACAGAAACTGGGCTGAATTCCTTCTATAGACTAAAAAACAAATGTTATCAAATAGCTTCATTGCTTAAGTAAATCAAAATTTTAAAAAGATTTAGATGAACTTGTAAGTTTGATTTTTATGCATTCTTGGAGGGTAGCTTTAATGGTAGAGACAAAGCCAGAGCCATTAATTTAGCAAATAATATTCAATATTATTGGGGCCAGTTTGCCATATTGTATTCATAGAAATTCATATACCGGTATATTCATTTGTTTTTAGGAAATAGTGCTGATTTAAGATTAGTAAGGACATACATAGAAATGGCACTGCCAGGTCATAGAATAGAATTCTTGATGTCGGAGCGTAACCAGGTGGGTGCAGGCTGTAGCCAATCAAATGAAAGCTTTGTTTACAAGTGACTGTCCTTGCTACTGTACATTGTCGATTCTCTTGATGTTTGTAGGATACTTTTGCTGACTTTGACTTGATGACTGATCGACTAGCCAATGAGATTAATAGTTTTATCGATCTATATGGGTTTACACCAACACGAGTAAGGTAAATCATACAGAAACGAATTTAAACTTTTGCAAATGTAATATATACTTCAAAAAAGATTATGAAAGAGAAAGAAAACTTTCTACATGTATTCTGATTCATTGAACTGTTGTTTGTTACAGTTTTGTCGGGCATTCTCTTGGAAACCTGATTATACGATCTGTGATAACTCTACCCAAGCTTAATCACCTGATTCCTAAGCTATATACATTCCTCTCACTTTCTGGACCTCACCTGGGGACTCTGTACAACAACAGTGGGCTGGTTAACATGGGTGAGTCTCACTAAATGAGGGCAAATGAAGGTAGTCTGCTTGATTTGGAGGTCTCTTACTACTACACAAACAGGCAATTTTAAAAGCTGTTATTCTATTTAGCAAACTAAAAATGTTCAGAGTTATGTGATTTTCTATCATGCAAGATATGTCAGAGACCTAGGGCAACTGTTGAGTAGCTTTGCAGTTCAGATGTTTATCACAAAAAACTCAATTAAAATGGAAAAGATGGCAGATTAAAGCATGGATGGAGTGGTTAGATAATGATTTGGAGAAGAAAAATACTTTTGCATGTTGGATGGCCCAAGTATAGATGCAACAACATGATCATCTTAGTATTAAAAAACTTTTTACATAGAAAATTAACCAAGTGATGTTATTTGTTTTCAGGGATGTGGTTTATGCAGAAATGGAAAAAGTCAGGATCTCTGCTGCAGCTGTCACTCAAAGACCATCAGGATCCCCGTCAAACCTTCCTGTACAAACTCAGCCAAAAACAAGGTCAGGGTCAAAGAAATCAGGTCAGATGACATTTGTCATTGAAATAAGGTCATGTTACATTGGTCACTAAAATTAGGTGATGTGAAATGATCATTGAAATCTGGTCATTGAAATCAGGTCATGTGACTTCAGTCATTAAAATAGGTCATGTGATATCACAGCATACTTAGTCTCTTCTGTGTGTTTTGGGTAAGTAGTCATATATTGAGTAGATTTTGCTGGAGCAATAATCAGCATTTTTCAGAGATCATGGCATGATGAACTGCAATTGCTTTTCTGGCATTGTTCAAGTTGCATGTTATCATTTCATTGTGAATATACAGAGCAAAGCAACTTAAGTTTATAATGCTCTGATTCAGATTGCAGGATAATGTTTCTTAATGTTATGAATTTAATTCTTTTTAAAACAAGTTTTCATTTGATTGATTGAATTCATGGAGTTATTACTACTAGCTATTTACATACATGTAGGTTTTCTAATCAAAGACAATAAGGTATTGCATTCATTCTGATAATTAATCAATGCCTGGGTGAACTCATCTTTCAATATCCTTGAGGCCATTATTATATCAAATAATCATAAATTTGATGGTATACTATCTTCACAGGTTTGGAGTTGTTCCGGCATGTTCTATTGGTTGGATCATCTCAGGACCGTTATGTTCCGTACCATTCGTCAAGAATCGAGATGTGCAAGGCAGCACAACGAGATAGTTCTGTAATGGGTATGTTTGGTTAATAAAAATGTTTGAAACCAACTGATATCTGTTAAATAAAAAAAGTTAAATGTTAAATTGTTTCACTAAGAATTGTAAGATAAAAAAGCTTTATTAGAATATTATAATTGGAGGAAGAATGTCAGACTCTTGAATCCTTTGGCTTTCCATTGTATTAAGTTAACTTACTGACTCTGATGTTTATTTAGGTGCAATATATAGTGAAATGGTGGCTAACATCTTAACCCCAGTAGTCAATAGCCCCAGATGTAAACTGGTCCGCTACGATGTATTTCATGCTCTACCGAACACTGCCAACACAATCATTGGACGCGCAGCTCACATTGCTGTTCTTGACTCAGAGCTATTTATAGAGAAGTTCCTGACTGTTGCTGGCTTAAGATATTTCAAGTGAATGCAGTGTTGATTTCATTTGATATTTTAATTTGAATTAAGTTTCTGTGCATTATATGAGTAGTAACACTGTTACACAAGTCCCTGAATTTTGTACATTTATGTCTGTGATATGAATATTTTTCATATTTGCGCCAATTTTATTGATGTTATATTGCTTTTGAGCTGCAATTTTTTTTCTTTCTAAAATTTACTCAATGAAAAACGAAACAATTAAAGTATTATTCTTTAACTAAACATACTGTAATGTGAGGTTTCTGGTGACTTTGTGTCATGTTAATGGTTTTGTTGGTATATTTTGTGTACATGTGTAAGGATTGTATAAATTTTGATTTAGTATAAATTGATTACAGTAAATCTAATTTAACCAAGAATAATATGAGATATTGTACATTTTAACAATGATTTGCAGTTTACAGTGCTATGAATGTTTAACCATCAGTAATGTCTGTTATTATATACCCATCAATTTTCCTTTCTTGATACTGTCAATTTTATAGAGTGTGATCTGATTTTCCGGATCGCCACACTGTGGTTTTCTGATTCCATATCACCACTCTCTGAAACTGTTGACGTAGTACACATAAAATAACATCTGTATTTTTGCGTGTTTTAAAAGAGTTCACCTAAAAATAGCTTTGTTATATAAGAAAAAGTCATACACTTGATTTTAAAAAGATAGTTTTGTAATTAAAACATAAATGGACAAGGGTATATAATAAATTTATCATTATAACAGTAACTTATCCAAAGGGCCGGATCATGTCAAGACACAAAGCGTTGAGTCAAGTTGCCAGGCTCGGATCATCAGATCAAACAAGACGCAAAGCGTCGAGTTTGAACTGATGATCCGCGCCTGGCAACGAGATGTGATCCGGCTCTTTGGGTCGAGTTACTGTTATAATAATATATATATATCTCGAGTACCTGGGTATTCTAGAAACAATATAAATGTATTATGGAATGTTTTTATGGGCCAAAAGTATGATGATGTCAGAATGTACATTTAAGTGTAAAAACAAGAACAATCTTTGTAATGTTTACTATCATTATACCATTGTCAGTCTCCCATAGACTCAGTGACCAGGGCCAACTCGTTGAACTTTTCTAATTTTCATAAATATATTCATTATTTTCTGTCTGCCAATGAGAAAGTGAGACTCTTTTTATTTTGGAGGGAAAAAAAAACATGGTACTGTATGTGAACATATGTTTACATAATAGTGAAGGAGCCAGTCTGAATGGGGCATGAATTATTCATGAGAATGAGAAAATTTCAGCGAGTTGTAAGCATATGCAGCTCTGGCTAAAAGTTTTTGCATTTCAAAAGAAAAAGTGCTCCAGAAAATTGGTTTTAACATTTTGTTTCGCAATAGGTCATTTCAAATATTTTTTTCAAGATAAACATCTTTGTGTATTTATTCACATATAGATTACTAAGGAACAGAAAGCCATTCAAATTTTTAAAATGTCTGAATACATATATAAGTATATTTTTAAAATCCTTCAATCATTGATTTTTTAGACAAAGTTATAAAAACTGAATTCAATATTGCAAATTCATATGAACTACCTATGTTTTTCGTAAGCTTTAACATACAACATTTTTATCATTGTTGCAAACATTGATATATGTAAAACATACAAGTACGGTTATTCAAATTCACTTGTTAATGAAAGTGACACTATTTATTTTTGCAATATTTTACGTATGAAATTGATTAATATCATTAGACATACATTACTATACATTCTATTGTGCAATGTGCCTTAATTAACTGCATAATTATCTAAATGGGACATGCATACCCATTGTTGGAATTTACAGAATATCAGTCTCCTGCAGTCTGTTCATGAATGAACTTGTAGGAGGGAAAGCCCCTAAGACAAGGGGCAGGAAATGCAATCAACTGTTCATTAAGACACATACTGCATATATATTTTGGTTGCAAGTTTTGCTCAATAGGGAGTTGAAACTTTATTCAGTGTGTGTTGGTTTTTAAACAAGTGGCATGTACCCTAATATGTGCATTGTACATTTTGACTTTTGAACTATGGTTTGTTTCAAACATTTAGAATTGCACACTTTTTCAAAAAATAATTGAAAAACGAATTTTAACACACACAGTTTTTAAACTGTAAAGTTGTGTAGTATAGAAGCAAATAATATATTTGTTTTCTGCCATGTTCTGCAAAGTCTAGTGTCTTAAAAAAAAAAGCAAAAACTGCATGCAAGAGTCACAATCTTGGCTAACCTCGATTCTTCTTAGATAGTACAGTATTTTTACGATGACCTAATGGGCATTGTCTATGTTCTGGTTCTAGTCCAAGGAACTAAAGGGGCATTTATTGCTGAATGTGGAATCGCTTTGTTGAATAAAATTAAGTGCTTTTGTCTTATTAAATAAGACTTTGATTTAATTTTTGTTTGCACTGAATTCTGTATCAAGCCTGTGATATGTACCATCAGTTGTGATTATTTAGGTAATATTTTGTGTATAGACTTGCAATTTGAGTGATCTAAATCTGCTCTATTTATTTGTGTATCTTTGGGATTTTGGTAATGTATATTTTTATAGATATGTACAACAGTTGATAACTGTACATAGGGATATTACATAACTGGCAATGCATGTAATTTTGTTGTAATATCAGTTCGTGGATGATATACATCGGTAGATATATAGTTGGAGAAGTAAGAAATGTACATTTAAATTATCCATCTTGATTTATATTGTCAATTCAGGAATTCTTTGTCATTCTTTAAAAATGTCCTTTATGAGTCCATTTTTTATGCACAACTTTATTTGAGCCGTCACAAAGTCCATCGCTTTCATATCGGGTACTCTTCATTTTTTTATTGTTTTTTGGATGTGCATGGAACATTCCTTGTGCTTTTTTGTTTATTATTATATAACCTTCATTTTCCTATTTTAAGAAAACGCACATTTTTTTTTTCTACTAAACGTTCACACCAAAAATCTTTATTTAAAGCACTTATATAAGATAAGGCTTTTGTTCACTCTACTATGTTGCTTATCTTCTGGAGTGAGGGGGATTTTTGCATAACTTTTAAGTTGGTGCGATGTTACACTTTGCCTGGATCTATTTTTTTGTTTATCATTTTTTTTAGATACTAGAGAATATAAATATTGTTCATGTATGAAAAAAGTTTTGATCTGAAAAATTGCATAATTGTACTATTAAACATTTTAAATAAATATATTGAGGAAAAATGCAAACTAATATCAGTTGTCTTGTAAATAATTGCAGTAAACAAGGACCGTTTCAGTTCTGGGATGCGTAACAAAAATAGTGAACATCTGTCTTAAAGTCAGTTTGTTTGCCATCATTCTCTTGCCAGGTGTGTGTGTGTGTGAGAGAGAGAGAGAGAGATTCATTTGCAGAAAAATGCGCTGATCGATCGGCAAACAAACGATACATGTTTGAACAGATTTAAACAAAGAATATTTTTGTGTTGATTACCGGTACTTCTTTTTGACACTTAAATGCAAGTTCACTTGATTTGGATTGTTGATAAGTAACTACTGTCTTTTATACTTAACATTAATCATTTAGACAGTGTAGAACTGCGCAGCGACAGACTTAAATTTAAGATTTCAAAATTTCAAAATATATGAATTATGAAAGGAGGTCAATGGTGTCCACTATGCAACCATTTGTGTATCAAAGGAGGCACATTGCCATTTTTTTTATAGGAAAAAAATATGTCAATTCATTATAATCTGTGGGTAATGTGACAGACATCTCTACACTCTTTTCAGTTTTATATGTATAAATAAAAGTCTATTCTTTTTAGAAGTGCGAGTACAAAAAATTGTCTTAAGGTATCCCACCCCTCAATGTTGTATCAAGAATTTCTTGAGAAGTATATCATTGAAATCTGTAAAGAAAATATTCTTAAAAAATACAAAGAAAAAGAGGGGTCAGTTTTCCTCCCTCCGAGTTATTGCCCATTTGATTTGACCTATTTTTTTCACTTAAAATGCATTTTTAGCCCGATTAGGATTTGTTGCCAGTATTTTTAATTAAGCAAACTTATTTACCATCTATGCTTTAAAGGTAAAATTCTCGCAAAATTTCACTTCAAAAATTTCAGACGTATTCTATATATTTGCATGATTTTATGCTAAACGTCTATCACACTCTCAATATTTAATTTTGTACATGTCACACAGAACCTATAGAATATGTTACAAACCTATCAAATGTTAAAAATGCGCGTAATGAATAAAGTATAATAGAAAATAAAGTATATTGAAAATTCAATAATTTAATTCTGGTTGTAACGCGCTTCCTGATTGGCCAAAAAATATTTTACATCGTATAAAGAATGTTGCCTACGTCATAGTAAGACTAACGTCAAAACAACGTATCAATCTGCCTGACGTTGCGTATAAATTTTGTACGATTTAAAAAAATCCACTACAGGTAGCGGATTCAGAACGTCTAATTTTAGTTTGAGAAGGGGTAATGGATTCAAAACGTCTAATATTAACTAGATTGATGACTTTTTAAATTTGTTTTGTGGTGTCTGCAAAATAGTTGTATTCCTGTTGACTGTATGTGAACAGAATGCCTGCTGCTATTTCCTTTTGGGGGCTGGTTGAAGCATAATTTAGATGAATTATAAATTATATATTTGTCTGTATATAGAATTACATATACATATTTGTTCACCTATTGTACGCCAAATATATGCTTCTTACAAATATAGTACGTCACCAACTGTGTTTATTCAAACAATAAAATGCTTTCTTCGGTGATTCATACGGGTATCATGGTAGCTAACATTGAAGAAAAGTACTTAACCCGAGTTGTCGGTTTACGTACGTATATATCCTGGTATGCTGGCTACTATCAGAGCCCTATGAATCATCAAAGAAAGCATTTACTGTTTATATATTTACATCTACCTATGATTTATTTTATCAATTATTCATAAAAAGTTATTAAAAGTGCGTTAATTACGATTACCTTCAAAACGTTACACAGAAGGAACAGTCCATTTTAATTATTTGTGAAGGTTACCATAGTAATGATAACTATAGCTACTTGGAAGTTTGAACTCAGTACGTGCAATCCATGCTCTCGATGTGGCTTTAATAGAATCACTCAATCAAGAAGAAAAAAACCCACGCAAATTCAACACCAAAAGTACAAAACGCCGATGAACGATGTAAAAAAATATTTTAGGGGTTGGTAGGAAGGAAACATAGTAGTGCATGTACTTAACAACACTGCGTTAATTGCTTAAATATTTGTAAATAATTAAAACCATTTTTTATTCATTAGGTAAAGTAGGCTTTTATAGACCTCGTTTGTATATGTTATTTATATTGTAAAAACAAATTGAACATCCCCGATAAAGTGTATTAAACTTTATTTTTCTACTTCCCCATACGTTCTGTTTTCCGAAAAACGACCCCCCCCCCCCCCCCCCCCCCCCCCCCGTTATCCTTACACCAGAACAGAAAATGCCCCGATTATTTATTTTTCCTAAGATTTGTTAAGATTTGATTATTGCACTTACAAGGTTCGTCGTTTGTTCGACTGTTTCAACTGTCCGTAACCCCAAGCAAGTCGTATGTTTTACAAATCATACATGTTTTGACCACTTGATTACCGTGAATTTGAAATCTGCCAAAAAGTTTCGAAGTGTTTGAGACTACTAGACGCATAGAGCACTTTTGAAAAAAAAATTTGAAATAGTTATAAATACCTAAAAAAAGGCGTGACCTAAATTTCTCCCGTCTCCGAAGCGGAGAAAATCGACTCCCCCATACTTTGGAATCGACTCCCCCATAATTTTTGTCGACCGCCCCGCGTTAGGGGTTGTATACGGTGGTGAGTGGGTTTTTACGACGTCTCTACATTTTGTTCTTTAGATGAAATTTCACAATAATTGTTATTGTAACTGTCCCAAATGTGAATTTCAGATAAAAACTTTAAAAAAAAAAAAACAATTTGGGGAAGGTGGTCACCCCCCCCCCCCCCCCCCCACAATTTAATTTCCCCGTTTAATCCATACATCATTTATTCATATAGGCATGCTTATTTATTTGCTTATTTTAAACCAAAGTTGTCAGATCCAAAGTATCTGCCCGATGGTTAACTCGCTCTATACTTTCTGCCATGATGTAAATTAGTCAAACTGCGTTCCTGAGCACCCCGTTCTGGAAAAAAATATTCTTTCCATTAAAAATAAAATCGCATCAAATTGTTCCATTTTATTTATCAACTTTTTTTTATATTAACCAAAGAGTCCCATCCAAGGTATGACTATCTGCCCACGATGCATGATAAACCCGTCCTACACTTTTCGCCATGACGTTAATTAGTCAAACTGCGTTCTTGGTTACCCCTAGTCCGAAATATCTGACGTTTTCCAGGCTTTTTTAACGATTTTGATATTTTACATGCCAGGAAAACGTCAGAACCGGCGCCATTACGAAAACTGGAAATTCACCGTCTCCAACTGGAAGCGGCATTCTAGGCTCGATTTTAAATAGATATATATTTAAACTCAATAATACAGCTTAAAATATAATTTTACTGCACATTTTGGTAATCACACTGATAAACAATAGTGTTGTTGACCTATTTTCTCGCGAGATTTCAAAAATGCACGAAATCAAAACAAATCTCAACAGTTCGATAGAATGTGTTCAACAGCCTGTTTATGATATGTAAGGACCCATAAAAACGATATTAGTGAACAGCAAAATCATCGTTTTATTAATTAGTTGTGAGTGAAACATTTGATTCCACTCGTAAATATTTAAAATCCAGCCGAGAATGCCGCCTCCAGTTGGAGGCGGCGAATTTCCACTTTTCGTAATGGCGCCGGTTCTGACGTTTTCCTGGCATGTGAAATATCAAAATCGTTAAAAAAGGCCAGGAAAACGTCAGATATTTCGGACTAGGTTACCCCCTTCTGGAAAGTTTTATTCCATTCTCTCGCGAGAGGTCGGGCTTCGCTACATGTACCTTCTATCTATCATAACTAAAATCGCGCATTCAAGAAACGAATTGTCTTATTTCATTTATTCAAGATTTGTCAAATCTGAACATCTATGTATAATCCAAGTAAGTTCCTTATAACGTTATTCATTGTTTACGTAATCATTCAAAATTATTTCATTGCAAGTATATATTTTGATGCTAATCCCCACTGACTTGGATCCGCCAAAGCGTGTCCACCACTTTACTCTCATTTTTGCTTTTTCGAGCTTGTTTATCGAAAATGAAACTAGGTTTTTAATTTATTGTACAATAATTACTTATCAGGTAAAATTCAACAATAGCTTACGGACTTCATATAACACTTGTTGAAATACCAAATGGGTAAGCAGTTACTCTGGTGCAGGCATTTTTTAGTTTATTTGCAAAAAGTCTTAATTTGTAAGTATTGATAAAATAGATATAATGGTTTCGAACAGTTTACGCTTTTTTAATAAACTGCTTCGCGGTTTATAAAGCGTAAACTGCCCAAAACCATTTTATATTGACTGTATAAAACTGATAGATTTTGAATTCATTCCTTAATAAAATTGCTTGTTTCTGTCATTTTCGTCTGAAAAATTTCTGCACGAAAAAATAGTTCCCCCCAAAACCTGTTTGTTCATTGAATTCAAATGGGTTTTCTTAATGAATGTTGTGTAATTATGAAATAATTCGCCATGACGTTAATTAGTCAAACTGTGTTCTTAGTTACCCCCTTCTGGAAAGTTCTATTCCATTCTCTTGCGAGAGGTCGGGCTTCGCTACATGTACCTTCTATCTATCATAACTAAAATCGCGCATTCAAGAAACGAATTACCTTATTTCATTTATTCAACATTTGTCAAAACCATATTATATTGTATAAAACTGATAGATTTTAAATTCATTCCTTAATAAAATTGCTTGTTTCTGTCACTTTCGTCTGAAAAATTTCTGCACGAAAAAATAGTTCCCCCCAAAACCTGTTTGATCATTGAATTCAAATGGGTTTTCTTAATGAATGTTGTGTAATTATGAAATAATAATCTTTCTGTGATGGTTAAATAAATAAAATAATATTTATTTTAAATATAATGATCATGTGCGCGATGAAATCAAAACGTGAGGAGTGAGATACCTTAAGGTGGTATGTATGGCACGCCAAATTCACAAAAATAAGCTAAACATAGTTTCACAGTCAATAAACTAGGTTTATCGGTTGTAAACTGTAGTTTAGAGACAGATAACTATAGT
Source organism: Magallana nippona (assembly GCA_033439105.1). Taxonomy (NCBI): domain Eukaryota; kingdom Metazoa; phylum Mollusca; class Bivalvia; order Ostreida; family Ostreidae; genus Magallana; species Magallana nippona. The sequence continues at coordinate 37,936,352 of CM065925.1, read as the reverse complement.
TAACGACTATTTTAGATCAATTTAATTTCGATCAGGTGTGGTTTAATTTTGAAAATTTGCAATATTTCTAAAATTTCGCCAATTTGTTTAAAAATGGTTACCTTACATTTCCTCTCTATGGAATATTTTTATCCACACGTTTGAAAAATATTATCAGAAGAAGTTTTTTATTTTCATAAATAATTTTTTGCTCACCGAGACGAAGTCAGAGGGAGTTATGCTATACCCCCGGCATCAGCGTCCTGACTTGTTTTAAAGTTTTTGGCGCAGGTCCTGTAACTAAGTTATTACTTGTTCTATCTTCACCAAACTTGCATGGATGATGCATCTGGATCTACTTATGAACTTGAAAGACTTGGATGCTGAATCTGGGCCATGAATTTCAGATGCTGGAGTAGGTTAAGGTTTTTGGAGCTGGTTAAAGTTTTTGGAGCAGGTGAACTTTGATAACCATTTCTAAGTTACTACGTACTGGTCCTAACTTCACCAAACTTGCAAAGGCGGTGCGTCTTATGATACTGATGCACATGACAGGCTTGAATGCTGAATTTGAGCCATAGGTTTCGGATGCTGGAGGAGGTTAAGGTTTTGGAGCTGGTTAAAGTTTTTGGAGCAGGTGCCCTCTGATGATTATATCTTAGTTATTACTGGTCCTAACTTCACAAAACTTGCATGGATGGTGCGTCTTATGATTCTGATGCACTTGACAGGCTTAAATACTGAATCTGAGCAATAGGTTTCGGATGCTGGATGAGGTTAAGTTTTTAGAGCTGGTTAAAGTTTTTGGAGCAGGTGCCCTTTGATGATTGTATCTTAGTTATTACTTGACCTAACTTCACAAAACCTGCATGGGTGGTGCGTCTTATGATATTGATGCACTTGACAGGCTTGAATGCTGAATCTGAGCCATAGGTTTCTGATGTCAACTTGAATGAGGTTAATGTTTTAGAGCTGGTTAAAGTTTTTGGAGCAGGTGCCCTCTGATGCTTATATCTTAGTTATTACTGATCCCAACTTCATTAAACTTGCATTGATAGTGCGTCTTATGATACTGATGCACTTGACAGCTTGAATGCTGAATCTGAGCCATAGGTTTCGGATGCTGGATGTGGTTAAGGATTTAGAGCTGGTTAAAGGTTTTGGAGCAGGTGCCCTTTAATAGAAAAATCTTAGTTATTATTGGTTCAATCTTTATCAAATTTGCATGTGATTCTGATGCACTTCACAGGCGTGGATGCTGAATCAGAGCCATATGTTTTAGATGCTGGAGAAGATTTAGTTTTTTTGGAACAGGTCAGTGAGGTCATTTAACAGATATAAATTTATGTTATGCATTTATTTACATCAAATTCTACAGTGTGTTACTTGCAACCACTTTTTAATAAAAACTACAAAAAAATCGAATAAAATAGTTAAGGGTATATACTCGTATCCTTCTTTGAGCAACTCAATCATGCTTCAGAAATGATACTTTAACGATCCATAAAATAAATTTTTGGTGTATTATTCCACTTTAGATATTGATATTTATATCTTTGATTTATTCATTAAAAAATTAGTTCATTCATAGCTATTCTTTAGATTTATATGTTTACACCAGCTGCTTGAATTTTAACTAAAAACAGCCTGTCGAAAACATGAAACATTTTAATAATTAGGTCTTGAATTATTATATTGAAACTTAAAATATTTAACCAAAGTGTATTTTTTTCAAAGTGAAGTTTTTGCGTATATACATTCGCTATGTTTTGTGTGATATCTATATTTTAAAAATTATATCTATAATAAAAGTATTGATATACATGGAATCACAATATACTAGTACTATTTACATGTAGTTCAGAAATACGGATTTTTTAAAAATATTTGCTGGAGGGATCTAAATTCTCTTTAGAGAAGTGGCCAGTTTCCAATTATCGAAAGAGAATAATCTAAAAGCAATCATTTTTAGCTCACCTGAACCTAAGGTTCAAGTGAGCTTTTCTGATCACCCGTTGTCCATCGTCCGTCCGTCCGTCCGTCCGTCTGTCTGTAAACTTTTCACATTTTCGACTTCTTCTCCAAAACCACTGGGCCAAATTTAACCAAACTTGGTACAAAGCATCCTTATGGAAAGGGGATTATAAATTATTAAAATAAAGGGCACAACCCTTTTTAGAAGGGAAATAATTGCGAAACAGTGAGTATAGGGTGTGTGTCTTTAAAAATCTTCTTCTCAAGAACCACTGCACCAGAAATGTCAATGTTTACACAAAAGGTTATATATATAGTGAAGATTGTAAAAATCGTGACCCTCAGACCAAAACTGGGGCCCCAGGCGGGGTTCAAAGTTTAACATAGATATACATAGGAAAAATGTTTAAAAATCTTCTTCTCAAGAACCACCGCACCAGAAATGCCAATATTTAAAAAAACGGTTGTATATAAAGTGAAAATTCTAAATTATAAAAATCGTGACCCTCAGACCAAAACTGGGGCCCCAGGCGGTGTTCAAAGTTTAACAAAGATATACATAGGGAAAATGTTTAAAAATCTTCTTCTCAAGAACCACCGCACCAGAAATTCCAATATTTACACAAAAGGTTGTATATATAGTAAAGATTCTAAATTTTAAAAATTGTTACCCTCAGACCAAAACTGGGGCCCCAGGCGGGGTTCAAAGTTTTGCATAGTAATACATAGGAAATTGTTTACAAGATTTTTGTTTCATTTATTCAACTAAATTGTGCACAAAAAAAAACAACTGTGTCTCCCTGATTATTGACACTCATTGCATAAGTAAAGTTTGCTTAATCAAGAAATAACGGATAAATACGATAAGGTGTAAAAATTCACTAAATATTATTTTAGTTTATCGCTTACACTTTATTTGGAGACCGTGCCCGATAAAAAAATTTAGTATGTAAATTTATTTGTTATCAGGTACGGTCTCCAAAATGAATGTAAGCGATAAATGTATCTTGTGATTTTGTTGCAATATTGCAGCTAGTTTTGTTGAGCATTATAGATACTGCAGATCAACGCACGTGGTGCGGATTTGTTTGTAAACAACCATACCATAGGTAATCTTGTTTCAAACGGGAATTGAAATAAATAAAAGTATGTTTTATTATATACTTGTTTCCTATTATATCGCGGGTTCTATGGTATCGCGGTATTTCTATTTACGTAGTAGCACGCGCTGAAATTGCATAGTAAACAGAGGCACGCTAAACATCACTGAGGCATATAACTGAGGAAACTCACAATAACGTTAGTTTCTGGAAATATTTTCGTATTGATAGATCTTTCGACAAAGTGATTTAAATACCGCGATATTATAGGATGGTTCATACTTATAGGGAAACACTGTTAATGTGTTGTATCCTCGTATTCAAATTATAAACCTATGAAATTTGTTCAAAGACTGTTTAAAGCAGAAAGAAAATAATTTGTTTTTGAACTTTGAAATTTCTCTTCGATTTTTATAACCATTATGAGTTATTGTATTACAAATGCATCACTACGTATTTCATAAGGAAATATACTGAGTATACATTCACATGGTGATGTTAAAATTGCAAATAAAAATATATTTGTTTGGTTTCTTTTTAAAGCAGCAGTTGCATATGCACGAATTTAGTTACACAAAACATTTTTATTCTGATATTATTTGATATACGACTATTGGTACAGAAATTCAAATTAATGATATCTATATTAAAGAAAATGTAAGCTCAACGCCTTTGTGGTCGTTCCGGTCTTTGATATGTAGTATGTAAAACATAATTCATTTACTTTTTCACTCTGATATTATTTGATATACGACTATTGGTACAGAAATTCAAATAATGATATCTACATTAAAGAAATTGTCAGCTCGACGCAATTGTGGCCGTTCCGGCCTTTAATATATATTGTGAATATTCTAAAAATCTTCTTCTCAAGAACCAATGCACCAGAAATGTCAATATTTATACAAAAGCTTGTATATACTAGACTTTGACCTGCGCATGCACGGGTTGACATTGCATATCGGACATTTACGAAATATATACATCGACACATTCATATTGTAAGGTACTTTTGAAATAAACAATTAATGTGAATATAATTCTGGTATTTTTGTATAGTTTTGGGATACACTCAGAAATACGTGTTAATTTTCATTGGAAATTTGCTATATATTCTGTTCATATATATGAGAGAAATTATAAAATAACAAATATATATCATTATTTTTGTCATCTCTGATTTGAACACCGTGATGAGCCTCCGTGATTTAGTGTGAATGTAATGCGCACGCGCAAGAACATTTCCGGAATTTTTTGAGGAATTTTCGTTGATCATTAATTAGCGAAGCTTAATTGAGAAAAAATAAAAATATATTGGTAATCTTCAAGTTCCAATGATGTTTAAAATATATAAAACAAAAGACAGCGCTCTTCCGATTTATCGCTATTAAAGGCCAAAAATTCGAGTCTATTATTTTAATATAGTAGTATATATAGTGAAGATTCTAAATTGTAAAAAACCCTGACCACCAGGCCAAAACTGGGGCCAGAAGGGGTTCAAAGTTAAACATAAAAATACATAGGAAAAATGTTTAAAAATTTTCTTCTCAAGAACCTCTCCACCAGAAATGCCAATATTAACACAAAAGCTTGTATATATAGTGAAGATTCTAAATTGTAAAAATCGGGACCACCAGGCCAAAACTGGGGTCCCAGAAGGGGTTCAAAGTTTAACATATATAGGAAAAGTGTTTAAAAATCTACTCAAGAACTACAATGCAACAGTTTAGGATATTACTATGCAGCCATCCTTGGCTATTGTAGATTATAAATTGTTAAAATCGTGACCCCCGGACTAATACTGGGGCACCAAGAGGGGTTTAATGTTTAACACAGATATATATATATATATATATATATATATATATATATATATATATATATATATATATATATATATATATATATATATATATATGAATATGAAACATGTTTAAAAATCATCTTCTCGAGAACTACAATGTTACAGTTTGTAAGATTACTATGCAAGGAACCTCAAATAGTGAAGATTCTAAATTGGAAAAGCCGTGACCCCAGGACCAAAACTGGGGCCCCAGAAGGGGTTCAAAATTTAACATAGAAGTATATAGGAAAAGTGTTTAAAAATCTTCTTCTCAAGAACTACAATGCTACAGTTTGTGAGATTACTATGCAAGCATCCTCAAATTGTGAAGGCGTGACCCCTAGACTAATACCGGGGCCCTAGAAGGGGTTCAAAGTTAACATAGAAATATCTAGGGAAAATTTTTCTTCTTAAGAACTACAGTGCAACAGTTTATGGGATTACTATGCAAGCATCTAGGGCTATTGTAGCTACTAAATTGGTAAAATCGTTACCCCGGACTAATACTGGGGCCCCAAGAGGGGTCCAAAGTTTAACATTGAAGTAAATAGGGAAACTGTTTAAAAATCTTATTCTCGAGAACTAAAATGCTACAATATGTCAGATTACCATGCATGCAACATATGATAATTTAGATTCAATTTTTTTTAAAAATAGGGACCCCTGGACTAGTACTGGGGACCCAAGACAGGTTCAAAGTTTAACGTAGAAGTATATAAGGAAAATGTTTAAAAATCTTCCTCTCAAGAACTACAATGCTTCACTTTGTCAGATTACTACGTAGGCATTCTAAAGTAGTGTAGATTCTAAATTATAAAATCTGTGACCCTCGATCTACTGGGGACCCAGAAGGGGTTCAAAGTTTAACATAGAAATATAGAAGGATATGTTTCAAAATCTTCTTCTCAAAAACTACAATGCCTCAATTTGTGAGATTACTATGCAAGCATCCTAAAATAACGTAGATTCTAAATTAATACAGCTGTGACCACTAGACTAATACTGGGGCCCCGAGAGGGGTTCAAAGTTTAAAATAGAAATAGCGTATTATGCTACGAAATAGAGTGTTACAAGGAACTGTTGTTCAGGTGAGCGATGTGGCCCATGGGCCTCTTGTCTTGAATTCATTTTCCTACAATTTGTAATATAGGTATATGGGAAATGTTAGACGTTTGAGTCATGATGCATTACATTTTCATGCATACTCATTCCTGTACAATGTTAAAGTATGTACCTGGTATATGACATATGGTGATAACGAACAGTGTTCAAATTCAAAAGTCCAAAGGGAAATTACAAAACAGGAGCAAACACGGACCTTCAAAAAAAATAATAATTTGAGGGAGGATCAGGTGCCATGGAGGAGTGAGCATCCTCTGTTGTCCGGTCACACCCGCCGTGTGCTCTTTGTCGTAAGAGTAAAAAACGGAAAAGGTGATTAATTATGGTCTAACAATTAGTACGGAAAACGTCAGCCAGTATGCGACCCAGTGGAAGATTGCATTTGCCGACAAGGTCGTTATATCGATCATAGAACCTACGAAAAGATAACTTCAGACGAGACTGTTGATAGTCCTGTTTTATCAACTTGTTTGCCAGTAGCTTTCCTCGCCTTAGAAACTGTTCATACGAAGAACATGCCCTTGTGTATCGAATTATATATATATATATATATATATATATATATATATATATATATATATATATATATATATAATCTCGCAGGATGATATTTTTTGATGTACCAAGGCTCTATTTATCTACATATATATATATATATATATATATATATATATATATATATATATATATATATATAATATAACTATTACTTCCTTGTATAAATTAAGATGGAGCTTTGTTAGGGCCCCATCCCTGGCAGCTGCCATTAAGATTAGAATATGGCAAAAAAATATGTTATAGGTCTTGGACAATAAATTTTTTTTAAAAGTTCAATGGGACGATGGAAATGAAGTTTAAAAAAGACAACCATGCCAGCTTGTATTATAATAAACATGGAGGGGTCGTAAAAAACACTAGCTAGTATAACCAACTATTTAAAGGCGGATGACTGGTCACAAGCTCTTGGCAAGATGCGATTTGACCATCGTTATAAAGAATGGATGATATCAAACGTCTGATGGCAATAATCGTTCATATCATTTCCAGTAAAAAGAAATGCTGTTGTTGCTTGATTCATGCTTATGGAATTAAGGACTGTAAAATGACCGCTTCCATTCTCTCACTTTTTTGCTTACATCCTCTCCTCCCGTTAGAGACCAAAAAATAACTTTTCTTCTTCATATGTATGACAAGCACATTCAAGATTGTTTCAGTTGTTCTATATGGACTGTAGCTCGCCGTCTAACAACTAGCCACGAGAAAAAGTAATACGAACAAGATAAATTTAGAAAAAAGCTTGTTGCATTACGTTTGGAATTGTTTCAGCACTAACATACTTAAATGTTATAGCTTTTGAACTTTTTGTCGTATTAAGAGGAATGCAATTTTGGGAAAAATACAAAAGTTAAACGAAGACGGAAGATGTTAGAATAGAATACATACATGTACACGTTTCATCATCCAAATGAGAACACATTCACTTCCTTCCTAGTGCTCTTTGGGGAAGTGATTCCGGAATTTGCTTAAGGATTGTTTGATATGGCAGTACAAGGTATTTGTTAAAGGTTAAAATGTTTTAACTTTAATTTTAATACATTTTTGAGAACATCTTCTTTTCAATAGACAATGTAATTTTGGTTTTTACAAATTTTTGATCTAAAATCCAAACTATGGACAAATACGAAAACATACAGTTCAAAAGACGTACGACGCGAATTTGTTAATAACATCACATTATGATATTAACAAAGTGATATAGATAATTACGATGAACGATTAAGGTTTCTTTTATGATACGAAAGAGGTAATGCAAACTTTTTTCCCTAATAGAATCCTGCAAAATTATGAAAAGCAAACTGTCATCTCGATTCATGATGTTTTTAATTATTATTTTTATTTTTTGCAAAATATTTGTTTTAGATTGCGGTTTCTGGATGTACGGCCCAAACTGTTCTCAGAAATGTGGACGCTGTGAGGACAACATCACGTGCGACTCCTCGGGACTCTGTACATCCGGGTGTCAGTTGGGTTGGAGGGGATCTAAATGTTTACATGGTGGGTGATTCGACACTAGGAAGACATTTGAAAAAGAAATTTGTATCTCAATATGCTTATCAGTAAACAAACATAAATTTCCTTTCCTTATCATAAAATGAACATAAATTCTTCCACTTATCATTTGATATAGGGAAGAAAAAAATTCTGTTATATAGACTGCATAAATACATTGTAAAAGTCCATATTTGTTGTTTTTAAATCCTTGCATCATCGTGTGGTTTTCATCGCAGTTGGAGATACTAGTATTTGTACATATTGTTCAGCTGTTGAATTAATTGTTTAGATTGCATTAAATACATGTGGACTTGATTGTACAATTATTTTAGCTGTGGAGTTGAATTGATTGTTCATAATATTGTTTTACCTGTGGAGTTAATTGTGTTACATTAAAGTTTTGTAATTCAAAGAATTCAAAAACATCTATAACAATATTGTTATAGATAGTTTTGAATTCTTTGAATTACAAAACGTTAATGTAATAATTGTACAGATTATTTTAGCTGTTGATTTGTTTTAGCCATGGAGTTAATTGTACAGATTGTTTAAGCCGTTGAATTGATTGTACAGACCGTGTCAGCTGTTGAAATGATTGTACAGACCGTTTCAGCTGTTGAATTGACTGTACAGAGTGTTTTAGCTTTGGAGTTGGAACCCTACCCCTTGTCCACACTTCTACTCTCTGGTTTTCTGGCAGTGACGTTGGTTCTGCTCCTGTTGGTTTCTCTAGAACTACACAGACAAATACAGAGGTAGGGCCATATGGTAGGCTGCATGAAACATTTTTATCACCATCCGACGAATCTTCATGTTCGGTGGAAACTTCGAGCAGTGAGAATTCTTCAAGATCATTTTAGTTCAAATTAAAGTAGCTTTCTGTGTAACAATATTTGTTCAACGTTATTATTACATTGCATCATCAACTTCGTTATCATGAATTGATATTATCAATATTATTTTCATTGTTTATCATTTCTCAGCAAAAAGAACAAAAGACTAAGCAGTTATGAGCTTCCCGGAAAACAATTAATCGAAAAGGAAAATGGTAAACACATATTTTAAAAAGCTCTAGATCTTACTTTGTTTATGGAAACTAAAACTAACAGCATTAACGCCTGTGTCTTTCATATTCATATTTCCATTGTATATGTTTGGCCCTTTAGTCACATTATCTTATCTAATCATGCCGGAATATTTTCAGACGATCGATATAAACCTTTGGAGAACTATCAAGAAATTCCGGATCATCTCGAAAATCCTCCACAATCTTTGGTCGAATCGGATTATGCCACTCATAGGGACTCCTCCCACTATACGATTCCCAACATGACGTATGCTGGTAATTGCAACTATGAAAAAGAATGGAGATCTCCGGAACATTAGATGAAACTGCAATTGCGGGATATTACATGACAGGAAACCTCTCTATACACATTATGATACTTTGTCATTAAAGATTTGTGTAGATATACCTATCATTTCCGTCCAGTCAACTGATATTAGGACACCGGTGAAACAATCGCTTAAAATGAATTTTCAATTAAAAAAAAAGATTCAGCTTGGGTGAATTGAACATTTAAAGCTTTTCTCCTTCATTATTTCCGCTAAAGCATAGAAGATTTTGACAACCTTTTACCCGTTTGGGTAGAATTCGAACCAGGAACGTTTTACGTTTTGCTGCCTTAGCGGCTGTCTTGGCGTTCGTCAGGAAATCGTAAAGTTATTCACAAAACTTTGAAGAGGGCTTGATGAATGTTGCTATTTTTAGACTATATCAATTTCCTTGAGAAGAGCTTTGTTTAAATATATAGAAAAATATTTCTTTGATGAGTCCTGCAATGCCAGCATCCGATGAAAATGATAAATTTGGTTGAAAGTGATGACAAATGGTGAAAAATGAAAATACGTTTAGATAGATAAATAGATGGATGATATTGTCGTTCTAGCGGTACAGATAGATATATAGATAGATAGACAGATAGATAGATAGATAGATAGATAGATAGATAGATAGATAGATAGATAGAAAAATACATAGATAGAGAAATAGGTGATTGAATAGTTTAAGGGGGCTAAGTGGTCAACAAATTAACCATTAGATCTACTCTAAATATTTAGATATATAAACAATCAAATTAACATGTTTAAGCTTTAAAATTTGAATATTTTCCTATATCTTTATATAGAGCTCTCCTGTATGGGTCAAACTTTATTACGAAGACTCCTTTGCTTGTACGATCTTATTACATTATGGACATGTCCCATAAACAGTATTATTTTACTGCAAACATTCGAATCGGATGCAAATTTGAAGACCTCGTAAAAATTATACATATTAGTGGAAAACTTCTGACATTACGCAGAGTTTTTGAAATGAAAAGGTAAAAAAAATTTCTTCAAAATCTCGCATATTAAATGCAAGATTAAAAACATATGTGCTTTCCAAACAAAGGAACTGATTATGACCATATGTAAAGCAAATGTTTTGGTGAATAATTAATAAATATTTGTTGTATGTTTACTAGAAAAGTTTATTGTAGCAAGTAACTTATGCGTGTTAAAGTGTACTGAGAAGCGATAAAATATACACGTGACTTTCCCTAATTAATTCAAATGATTTGAATAAATCTTCAGCTATATTTAATAGAACAAATGTACTTTTAAATGATTAAATCATTATTTTTTTTAAAACGTTGATTAATGAAACTGCCGCGATTGAATGTTCTATAATTTTTTTTTTCAAATTTTCATTCACTTTCGTTGTGAGCAAATGGGTATAGTCTACTAATGCATTTTCCATAGGCGGTAATGTTAACGTTCGGCTCATAGCTCCGGTCCTAATTTTCGTTCAGCAACGAGGGACCTCTTGAATGAAAGCTCATCAAATTGGCTCTCCCCTGTTAAAATTTCGTGGTGTGAAGTCAGATTCGTTTTCCCGCAAAATGCGTCTGTATTGAAAAACTCTGAAAATGAAAGTAAAAGAAGGGAATTTCACAATTTTGAAAAGGGTGTACATCAAACAATTTCAATTCTTTCCTTCAAATGATAATTCGATTTTGACAATTGCTTTTAAAATTGCAAATCCTCTTTTCTGACATGTGTCAAGCATTTTGATTTAAAATGTCCCAATAAATGTATACCCACTCTGCAAGTATAGGAACTATTTTGCTTAAAGGAACTACTTTGTTGTCCTATCGATTCTAAAAATAGTTGGAGGGATATACCCAAATGGAAATAAACCACTAAAGTCGAAGATAAAATATTGATTGACTCTGCATTTTCATGATGACGTGCATTCCAAAAGCAATGCCAGTTTTATCAAACAGGTTCTTGGGAATTCTTTCCGTTTTCTATACACCTGTATTACGGGGGGGGGGGGGGGGGGGGGGGGGGGGGGGGGGGGGGGGGGGGGTGCGGCCATCTTGTACATTTGAGGATAAGAATGTAAACATTTCTTGAACTGGCTTGTTTCTGCCCAAAACTGACTAAAAATAAAACAGCAATAAATATGAGGTTCAACGTGTTTTGTATGCAAATTACGCACACAAGAGCAGAACAATGCCTTTTTCAATCATTCAGAACTGCACAGCTACAGACTTAAATTCAACATTCAAAAATCTGAAAAAAATATGAAAGGAGGTCATTAGTGTCCACTCTACAACCATTTGTTGAGAAAAATGTATAAACTTGCTTATTTAAGTTGTAACTTTGTCTCAAAATAGGGTACCCTATTCTTAAAATGGGTCTCAAAAACCATCAATTCGCACGAGATATTTTTGTCTGTGTCTATGGGAGTATATTGAAGTGTTATATTTCATTGAAAAATATAGGTATATTTTTTATTTAAGACAATTAATTTTTGGACCCTACCGTACTTCTAAAAAGAATTAAATTTCATTTATACTTATAGAACTGGAAAAAAAAATCCCCTTGGAACTGGTATAGAGATGTATAGACGATTTTTCTTCTTGGTGATATGTGTAGCTATATGTAATATTTCTATCGTTTACTAATATATTGTTATTTGGTTTGAACTTATTTATTGTAATATAATTACAATGGGATTGGGCACAAGTTCTAAAACTTATCTAGCCCTCTCCCTATACAATAATTTACATACAAAATTTTCACATGCAAATAAAATGTCATATAAGTGTATATAGTTATAAAGATTCAAAATGAATTACAAAAAAGTTTCAGATAACACATTTTGATGCAAATGTAAACACATAATCAAAATATTGTTATTTTGTTTGGGTTTTTTTCTTAACCGATGTTTGAAATCATTAAGATCGACGGGGTAATATATATAAAATGTTAGCCTTTTGTTCAATCATATTTGTATTAAGATATGGTGTAATATTTCAAGGTGAGTGTAGTTTTCCGAATCTTTAAATTTTAGATATATACAATAAGTATCTGAGTAGGTAGAATCTCCTGTAAGTCCTTGGTATAAATATATAAAAAATCGGTAGAGTCTTGTGAACGGGCGAAGTCACCAGTAAGATAGGACTGAGTGGCTTAGTCTGCTGTGAGCCTTTGGCATATTAAATATATAAAGTAAGCCTTCAGAGAGGATGGAGTCTCCTGTAAGCCTTCAATATAGATATTGTAGGCCTTAGGTATACTGTGAGCCTTTGGTATATACGTTCCGAGTGGGCGGACACTATTGTGAGCCTTTGATATAAATATATAGAGTAAGCCTAGGGTAAGCCTTCCGAGAGGGCGGTGTCTCCTATAAGCCTTTGCTATAGATTTATAAAAAATGCCTTTCAGCTGATTATCATATTTGATAAGAACATATATTCAGATGGCCGGATCTTACTATATATCTATGAAGTGTGTTGTAGAGCACCAATATACCACTACTGTTAGTTTCTAGTTTCACCCTGGTGTTCTATAGAGTAAACATAGCCCCCCCTAATATTAAATTATCTTTTGCAATGTTCATTATATTTAGTGCCCTGTCACACCAAGTTGCCACAGCGTGTTCACGGCGTTGTAAAATTCATGGAATCGCCATAGGACCGCAAGAAAAATTCAGAAAAAATGTACAATTTTATTTGAAATTTTTACAAGTGAAGATGTCAGGCGTCCTGACGGCGACCGAGGTGTTTCTACGGAGCCCCCGCGGCGTGTGACTGCGTTTTCACAGAGTTCTTCTTGGTGATTGACTGCGCTTTCGCTGAGTATCCGCCGAGTGCTCATGACGTGCTAAGAGTTTTTACCTTGCGTCCACGGCGTTCTCTGCCCGCTGACTGCGTGCACAAGACGTTCTTTACTTATTGGAGGTTAATGTTTATTTGTACAATTGTATGGGAAACAAACAAGAATTTTAACTTTACAACTAGTAAATAAATGATAAAAAAAAATTGTTATTGTTTTGATGAAATAAGGTACATTGTAATTGAAACGTAACTAATTTCTTAATAATTTGTGAAAGACAAAATCTTAGAAGACAGGTCCTCAAAATTAAAAGAACTGTTATTAGTTGTTAGAAAACAGAATACATGTGAAAACATCATAATAAAATGGCATGAATTACATCTACGTCCTGTAATAGGTCCTGGGATATTCGCAAATGCTATTTTTTGCATAGCCATCCACATCAAATTTGAAAATACTAAATCGCTTGAGCACTATTGTACAACAGCCATTGTTTGGGTTTTCGTGGTCTGGCTGACAACGCACTAGAAACGCCGTAGAAGCGCAGTATAAACGCCAATGAACGCAGAAGAAACGTCAAGAGAACGCAGCAACACCTCTTTGGGGTCGTTGTGTGAACGCAGCCAAATGAAAAACAACTCGTTCAAACGCTGTGGAAGCGCAGTGAGAGCGCGATGGAGGCGCAGTGACATCGCAAAGGACTCCGAGAGGTCTCTGCACAAGCGCAATCGACTTATCACTGCGTCTACACTGCGATAAGCTGCGTTCCTTGAGCGCGCCAACGGAGCTGGCGTTGTTGGAGACCTTACGGCACTGTCACGGCGACCTCACTCCGTTTCTACTGCGTGTTTATCAGAACGCAGAGCCACGGCGCGTACTTTGTGCATGTTCAAAGTGCGCGCCGTCGCATAGCGTTCTACAATTTTCTAGGCGACCCCACCACGACAAATGAAGATGCCGTTGCGTTGTTACGCGCTGTAGGAGACTCTACTGCGTGTACCTTGGTGTTTTATATTATTTAAGGACGCAACGGGATCGCCATGAGGACGCAGCCACGGTGTGACAGGGTTTTTTTTTAAAAATGTTAAGTATTTGAAACATCATATATCTACTGCGCTTTTTTTTAACTTGTAAATCTGCAAAATTTGTGTGAAATGAAAAGTTTAAGGTACCATAAATATACTTTAGCTAAAAAATAAAGCATGGGGGCATATACAATGGGTGTGCAAAATTACTCAAACACTTGCGAAGCAGAATAATTTCTAACTAACCAAATGATACATGAATGCACATGTACATGTACAAGCAAAGTAAAATAATAGTATAATCATTGTTTTAAGGTTATACAACATGAATACACAATCACAAACGTGCAGGTGGGATATTTGAAAGTGTGCACACTTGATATCAATAGTTACTTTTATTTAGGACTCGAATAATTTACAATCTGGAAATTGGAATTAACGAAAAAAATGAAAATGGGTGGAAGCGCGGCGTGATAATTTGTTTTGATTTACTAAAAATCATTTTTTAAAAATTAAAATCCCATTCTTTTGTTGGGCTAATTCATAACAATCCACGTGATTTTTGGAATTAAAAAACAAATTAATTTAATATTAACTGGTTAAATTCGAATCATTTTAGCTACTTTTTTGCATTTTATTTGCTTATGATGAAATTTATAATTAGATGTCAAAATAAGTTGGTCGACAAACCCCTCCTTTTCTGTACATGCTTTTTATTCTTTGACTCTTTGACAAAAATTTGACTTATATTTTATAAAATATTTATGAAAAAAATGTATAATTTTTCAGATATTTATTTAATTGAATTTTCCTCAATCAGAATAAATCAACACACAAGTATCTAATTACAGTTCACATATATATAAATGAACAGTATTCAAATGATTTATACATTAAGTTTTTAGATACAATGTACATATTTCTTCCTAGAAAGCATATATTGAAATTTTACCCCCAAAAAATTCAAAACTGGTGGTGCACGTTAAAGTGTTTTCATGACAGGGGAGAATGAAAAAAAAAACCCGCAAAAAGACAGAAAGGGACATTAAGGAGAGACAACAGATGGTGATTAATGTTCCAAACATTAAAATATAGCTTTCAATGAAGTATCATCTGGAGATTATCTCAGAGATTGCAGGGAGGTGCAGCGGTCAAGGCCAAAGTTTACAACAACAACAACTGTAAGTTGAACATAAGACAGCAATGTGACCTTGTTCCTGGGAGGTGCAGGACTCAAGGTCAAAATTCACCTCATATACAATGACTGCATTTATGACCTTGACCCTGGGAGGTGCAGCGGTCAAGGCCCAAGTTTTTAACAACAACAAATAGCCATTTAAGAGAAGAGCCGTTCGATACGCCACAAGACCTCAATCGTGAGTGCTTTGCACATTGCACTTGCGCTTGGGGTCTCCGCCACCATGGGGACATTGGATGGGGGCTTAGAACGGCATCCCTTTAGCCGTGCCCAACCAAGGGAGAATAAGAGCTATTGTGGCTGCGGGTAGGCCGATACACCATGACACATAATTTGTTCAAGCCCTCCTTGAATAGTGTTGAGGAAACTTTGATTCACTAGGTCTGACAGGTGTACCCCATCCCTTTAAAAAAATTGTGGGTGGTCAGATATATCTGGGCATTGTACCACTGAACCCCCATACCTCACAAACTTTATTCGTAATGAAAGAATTAATACGCTTTCTTGCCTTTTCCATAGCCATTAAATTTTCGGAGTAGCGCCACCTAAGTCTTGGCAAATGAGAGACCATATAATGTGTATATGTGGGAACTCCCTACCCAAGTATTGGATTGCTAACCTTATTTTTATAACGGATGTTTTGCCCAAGTCATCCCCCCCACAATGAGTAAAAATAGCACTTGGGAGAGGACCTACTTGCTTTAAGACTTGCAATTTCTGAATCGCATTGACTATCTCCAATCCACCATAACCTTGCCACCGCAATGTGGTGTTCAATCTATCTAGATTGAGATCTGACCCGCCCGGGCGAAGGAATGATTCTACGAATGCCTTCTTAATTATTGATGAGCCAAACATCCAAATAACCTGCTGATCTGAAAGTAAATTAGAATTTAGGCATACGAATGTATGATTTGTAACAGTTTGATCGCCATCTCCCCGACGTCTGAGTAACGTCTGATGGGTAACCTTTAAGTGCCAATTCAGTACTTGCTCCAATTCTAAATGAGAGTGACTTGTATAGGCAGTTGAGTCAATATTAAGGGCAGATATCGCCTTCGTTAAGACTGCTAAAAATTGGTATCTAGTGACTGGTTAACCCCAAGATGACAAAGTAGCGAACCTTTAGTGTTTGAATGAAATGACAAATATTTTGTAACAAGTGCATAAGGGCAAGTAAGGTCCCCGGTGCTTTGTATATGCAGTGTAGTTCTTTCCCGGTTTGGTCGGTTTTGGAAAATTTTACCAGCAGATGCAATTGTTTATTAATATGGTCAACATGAAGATGTTCCCGCAATAAGACCCTATGGTTTTGTTTGGGAGTAACTGTAACTTCATTAACCCTCAGTAAGCCATAGGAAGCAATAGAAAAAGCTGATGAGAACAACAATGACTCATAATTGTCCTTGCACACGCTAGGTAGTATTGTTATTATCCTCTGTAAGAGATGTTTTGTGATTGGTAATCGACTATCTTGTGTGTGTTTGGTACGTTTTATGCCCTGCAATAACTTAGATACAAGAAACTGGTCTGTTGGGTCTTGGAAACCATGTAGTTTTGTAAGGTAAGACAAACCTGCTAAGTAAGAGCGCACTGTTCATAAGAAAGACTCTTTGCAGACAGGTAGCCTACAAACTGAACCACAGGTTCTAGAGATGGTATAATCTAACAGATGGATAAACAAGGAACTCACCATTTGGAGTATGTTAAGTTTTATCCAAAAATATCGAGAAATAAGGAAATACGAAAAGAAAACTTTAAACTTTAGCGGTACAGTGCCAGTATGTGTATTTTCGATGTGCAGCATGGAGAAATCTGTCTATCTCATATTGTAAATCAGGTGTTGAAAGGAGTTGGGGACTGTTTTTTGTAACTGCCCGGAAACAAATATTATGCAACATGCAATCAATGATAAAAGGACAAAGCAGGAACATAACTCTTTGTGATTTTGAGGTTTGTTTGTTAAGTATAGTGACTAGTTCCTGGTTATCAATATGAAACAAAACTTTTTTGTTTGCCAGTCTAACAAAACAATACGTAATTTAAAAGTCGTATTACATATTGAGCATTACAGTTTTCAGGATCATAAACAACTTTTCATATAAATATAAACCTACATCAAACTTTGAACCCCTTGTGTGATCAGAAAGGGACATTAAGGAGAGACAACAGATGGTTATTAATGTTCCATACATTCAATGAAGTATTATCTGGAGAATAATTGCAATTTCTCAAAAATGCATTTTTTCCTATAAACAGTCTTTTGGTTATTGCTTTCTTAATGTCATTTGCATTGATCCTTGGTGTTTTTATTTTACAGACCCTCAAACGCACTACTACACCAGCTGTTCGTCCCCCGCACGCTTCTCACACGCTATACGGTTTGTACGATACAATACGTTTCCAACACGGTACGGTACGCTTCTTGTACGATGTGACACGTCTCTAAGCACTTCATACGGTTTATACGCTTTCTGTTCGATTTGATTTGATTTCTTACAATCGAAGATCATTTACGTTTTTAAAACATCTAGATCACATGAATTTCAAAGTATTGTATCACTTAAGATACATGTAAACACAAATTTGAAGAAATATATCGTCATTGACAATTGTTTAAAACAATGTCATTATAAACAAACACCCGCCCGGAAACGTACCTGTATGTAGGGACCAACTAATCACACCAAATGTTATTTACCTGGAACAGCAGTGAATAAAAAAAAGCTACCATTGAGTATAATTAATCCATATACACAGAAATTATCTTATTTTAAAATATATTATTTACTATTGAACATCACTTCTTCCTGGACGACTTTAGCGCAAACGACAATATGTCTTTTAAAGCTATGTTTTTCGAAAAAAATAAAACATGCATACCTACAAAATTCATGTGGCACGGGATAATACTGTATTTAAAATAATTCATTTTTAAACAAATAATTTTAATGCTGATTTTCTAGAAAAATGCATGTTGATTTTAAATACTAATTGGTTTTATATATCAATTAATTTTTCTTTCCTTTTTTAAGAGGAAGGAACAGACAAATAAAATTCAAATTAAAAATCTATGTATCACTTTAGTCTAGTAGGGTTTCGTCTGACAAACGTCTCTATATTTTTCTAAGAGTTAAAAGACACGCAAACATTACAAATTAGAAATTCTGAAAAAAAGAGAAATATAGAGCAATGTGCTATGTACTGTCTATTTTTTAAACGATATCTTATTAAGTCACCAAGATTTTCTTTTCGTGCAAAATGTTTATTTCTTCGTCTGTTAAAGCGTCCGCTTTAATTGCTTGGACTATTGCCTTTCCCTTGTTTTTAGACGGTGGCTATAGATAGCCACGGTCTATTGCTACGGTTCTGGCCGGAAGAGTGTTTCTCACGGGGACCCTAGCGGATAAGGAACGGTAGCTCTGTTAGGTATTCCTCTGCTACAATGCAGATACAATAAAAGAATCTGCAAAATAGTGCAATGTTTATTATCAGTTTTATCTATCTATTATCTACTTACAATTGTACCAATTGTGCCCCATTGTTAGCAGACCTATTTTTGTATTCATATGAAGCAGGATTTATTCAAAAACTTGTACGTGAAAAAAATAAATCACTCGCTGTGGCCTTCAACTCAACATTCAGGTATATCGACGACGTATTATCAATTAACAATTGTTACTTCCATACTTAACGTCGACTCGATATATCTCAGTGAACTTGAAATAAAAGATATCACAGAGTCTGCGTCATCTGTTTCATATTTGGATATTTTACTGGAAATGGACATTGATGGTAACCTAACAACAAAACTTTATGATAAATGTGATGACTTCAATTTTTCTATAGTCATTTTCCTTACTTATGTAGCAATATACCTTCATCACCTGCATATGATGTTTTTGTCTCTCATTTAATTCGATACGCAAAGATATACTCTTCGTATGAACAGTTGCTAAGGCGAGGCAAGCTACTGACAAAGAGCACACGGCGGGTGTGACCGGTCAGCAGAGGATGCTCACACCTCCATGGCACCTGATCCTACCTCTGTTTTTTTTTATTTTTATGAGGTCCGTGTTTGCTCTGCTCCTGTTTTGTAATTTTCCTTTGGACTTTTGAATTTGAACACTGTTCGTTAATGTTCAATATTTACTTTTGTGAATGAATATTCTCACCTTTTCCTGTTGATATTTTTAAGTTCATCAGTTTCCTAGTATTAATTCTTGATAAAACAATAAAATGTGGTGTATCATTTTCAAAGCAAAGCAAAAAAATCATGATGTCCCAATTTATTACTTATTGCTGACATTGTTTCATTTATAACAAACTATTTTGTGCCATTCTGACTTGCTCAGCGCGTATCATTGTTCATAAATGAATACATATTTATGTCTCATTAAAAGGAAAAACATTGAATATTTCACTGATGAATGTTGACATTTCGTACATGTATATAACAGGGGAAAATTATGTCAGATTTTACATATTTTCATTGTTTATTTCGATAGGAAACTGCATGCAAAGCTGCATTGATTAGACAAAAATAAGGTTAAATTCGTACAACTTGTTTTGCCTATGCTTTAATAGTAATAACGCCAAAAATAATTCAGTAAATGAAAACAAAACCCCGAGCGGGATTCGAACTCGGGATGGGCGGTTCACAAGACCAATACCTTAACCACACTGTTATAATTTTTGTTGAATGATGTAGTCGATATAATCATTTTAACAAAACTAAATGGCTTTTCGAATGGAAGTCAGCCATCTGGATGTCTGCGTAGACTTCCCCATTAAAAGGTACGTTTGTACACGGAATTACATTTCACCTTCAGCTGCAAACAATCAAATTTATTTATAAGAATTGAACTCAATTTCTACAAAAGTTAGTGTAACTTGTGTTGAAACAGTATACCCTACCTATGTTTTGGTAAAAAAAAAAATGTATGAAATTATGCCTGAAATTGTTTAGTCATAATATGGAAGTGTCCCACCTTAAGCTGCAGTATACACTTTGTATATCTCACAGTTCACGCCACCGTCTATCAGTACTGTCAGTACCTTGATTCTAATATTTGATGAACTCAATACGTTGAAAATTAACCTTCAAGTTGTTGAAAATGACACGAACTATAGAATTTTTATTCTTTGAACCGGAATTTGCTCTATGCGATTCAAGTGTATTAACTTGAAAATATTTCATACTGTCCGGTGCCAGTCCACCCCCCCCCCCTTCCCCTAAAATTGTCAAAATAAAGTTAAATCATACTCTTTCTAGCAGAAAAAGGAAAAGTACATTTCTTAATTATCAACTTTTTGGAAACTCATGGGATTTCTCTATATTAGACTGATTTCAACGGTGTAGTATGAAGATATGGTGTAACGTAAATGCACATAGAAAGCCCATGTAGTTACGCTCTCCTTTGTTTAATTGGGTATACTAGCTAGTGTTTTAACGACTCTTCCATGTTTATTATAATACAAGCTGGCATGGTTATCTTTTTTTAACTTCATTTACATCGTCCCATTGAGTTTTTTTTTTTTTAATTTTATTGTCCTTACTGGATTTAAAAATAAAATTGATCTAGAAGCAAAATTTTTCATTATAACGTTGTTTATCTTGTAGAGATAAACTTGAATACCACCGCAAACGCTTGATCCAATTGCCGATGCCCACCCGTTCCATCAATAAGTTTTTATTACAAGTTTTTATCTCATACGTGTGGTGTATACTACCCGTGTGATAAACCTTTGCTTTATCAAACGGGTGATGCTTTATCAAATACTTCCGGTCCGAACTATTTTTGACACAGCCCCTCGCTTTAACGCTTCAGTGACCTATTTTCGAATACTTTCTAGTATTTTCCATATAACTATATCTACTTCAAAATATTGATTTAAAATGGATTTTGTCGAAGATTTAAATTACAAATATAAAGGAAAACACATAACTGTGAAGTTTATAAAACTGCAAATCACGTTAGCTATCAAGGAGTTCATTCTGACGACGCTATGCAAACAGAACGCTTTGGTTGTGTTTCTATACAAGAACTTACCGAAATAATGTCTCCAAAGACTTTTATTTCACCAGCAGTAAGCATCCTAATTCAATATTTTCAACTTCGATTCATTAGGCTAGTGTTCGTATTATAAAACATCAACAACTGTTCCTCGTTCGAGTCAATTCAAACTAACGAGCATTCGCAACTTTGTGTATGTCAACAAACTTGATTATTCAAGTCTTCTGATCAGTATTTCCATTTAATTAAGTGATTAAGCTCTAAGAAAAATTATTTACAGATAAACAATTATTTCAAGGTTTATTTCAGTGAAACTTTAAAATAGTTATATTTATCTCCGAAATGGCGTACTAAATTGTATTGTGTGATTTTATATTTGCTTTATCCAACTCGTTGAAATGGTTATATTCGCTCGGCAAGCCTCGCGAATATATACACCATTTCAACTCGTTGGATAAAGCAAATATAAAATCACACAATATAGATATCTTCTATATATCTAATTATCCATCACCCTTTATGGAATTTCATGTAAATGTAACATTGGGTACCCCCTCCCCTAACTTTTTAAGATTTAGCAACAAACAAATTTCAAAATCAAATAGAAAAGCTCTTAATTAATCCTACAAAAATCTGAAAGACTCTAGTTTCTTTTCGCAGGATGACCTTACAATTTTTTCCTAACCTCAAATGTTTTAAATTTTGACCATATCATAAATTAGAAAGTCTAAGTAAAAGTGTTGATAAACTGGGGATTTTTTTTTTTATCTTGAGAGGGTTTCTTAAACACATCCTTTTCACTTTTCATATTTTCTCCCCCATCTAATGGCTGTGCTGAAGTTGAAAGATATCAGAAACAGATTGCGTTTTGGGGAGTTGTATTACAATTTCTGATTCCTACACAATGACTGGCCTTGAATTTGGAACTGCTTCTGTTGGTTTCACTAGAACTACACAGACAAACACAGAGGTATGTCCATATGGTATTCTATGTGAAACATTTTTTATCCCCGTCTACGATTCTTCAATTTCGGTGGGGATAACGAGCAGTGAAAATTCTCACAAGATCATGCTAGTTCAAAAAAAAGTAACAAACGATCACCGATGCAAAACCAACAGTCATGCACTGAATAAACGCTAGATGGCGTGCAAAGAGGTATCAGTAGAAATCGTACCCTGGAGAAAAAGTACCCTTGACTCAAAGGAACGTTTTCATACGCGGACCCAGTACTTTTTTTCCAGGGAGATGGGTTGGGTTCCGAGGGATATTTAGGTTTCCAGGGTTGGAATGGGGGGGGGGGGGGGGGGGGGCTCTAATCGTATCCAATTTTATTTTCCTATATGCTGTCATATACAAAGGTTTTCAAATATTTGTGGTCTATTCTCGAGACATTAGAGTACTGGTATAAAAAAAATAAAATCAAAAACCCATCAAAAACGCGCTTTCGTCAATTTACTGTACTGTCTCTGGGACTGTCTAGCTAGGATTCAGTCCCTTACATAATCCGAGTTCGGAAGGATAAAAGAAAAACGACAATTTCAGTGTTTAAAGAGTTAGATTTAATATTCTGTGTAAGTAACGATCATGCAAAACAAACGTAAAAGATATGAAACAATATCATACAAAATCTAAGAATGGTATAATTCCCATTATAATTGTAGATAGAAATTTAGGCCCAAATCCCCGTAATACGTCTAATTGATAATTAATAACATCACTGCCTGCTGCTGGTTAAGAAAATGTACATATTATATAATAATACTACATATAAATCCCGGCCCGGTACTAGACCCGGGCGCGCCTAACATATATGGATACATATAGACACCATAGATATACAGATACTAGTACACATAACATATATGGATACATGTAGACATCATAGATATACAGATACTAGTACACATAACATATATGGATACATGTAGACATCATAGATATACAGATACTAGTACACATAACATATATGGATACATGTAGACATCATAGATATACAGATACTAGTACACATAACATATATGGATAAATAAAGGAATACACGCAATCCATTATACACAAAACCAACACATTATTTATCAGTTTATTCATGTTATCTGCCACCAGAAAATTCCAACAGAGGTTGCGATGCCCAGGCGATTTTCAGCCACCTTCTGAGATCCTCGGCGAGCAGCTTCTATCACCAGAACTATTGGACTGTGATAGACAATATGTGTTTACACATTTAAACAGTTATCAAAACTCGTTTTAAAAGCATTTCGAATTCGTAGACAATTTCATTATATTGTTTTTTTTCAGTTGATATATTCGCCTTGATATGACATTATATTTTAATATGTACCATAACCCCAATATAACCTATACACATGTATAACTCATGATGAACTATAATTGTTGATATAATCAAAGGTGACCCCAATGGGCCGGGTGCCCAATATTAATGTACAAGTAATTGATTAAAATTTGTATTATACGGCACAATTGTATATTATATGCACATGTCACTGTAATAAATGAATTACTTATTTACTTATTCTTACCATTATATTATTAAAATCTTTTAATTCTCCAATTATAATGCAATCAAAACTATCATTTTTTTTTAACAATTTCACTTATACTGTATCGATTGGTTAATCGCAGACTAGTTTAACTGCTCAGGCAATGCTTGTTCGTGTGTAAACACAATTATTGTAGGCACGTAGCGGGGGTTGGGGTGGGGGTTGGGGAGAGAAGCAGGGCGGGGGTTGGGACTGCCCTCTCCTACTTTTTCTCCCCCCCCCCCCCAACGGATGAGGATTTTCATGACTGGCGAATTAAATAATTTAACCTTCCTTTTTTTTTGCTTGTCAAGGTTTTTAGAATGCGCCCCCACCCCCACTTTCAAAAACGATGCTACGTGCCTGTATTGTTTAATAATTTAATGTACAAGATTATGAAAAAAATGATACAAGCAAAATGATATTAATTGTTTATTGAATAAGTTACATGTATTTATTGCATTAGAACAGTTTTTATAACTATTCAATTCGTGTTACGATTTCTCCAAGGTACGTTTTCTCTCGGAGAAAATGCACTCTAATTTGTGTGTACGTTTTTTCCGGGTTACGCTTTCTCCAGGGTACGATTTCTCCTGATACCTCTTTGCATGCCATCTAGCGTTTATTCAGTGCATGATTGTTGGTTTTGCATCGGTGATCGTTTGTTTTGCATCGGACGGTCTCTGTTGATTTTGCAAAAGAGGCTGTTGGTTTAGTTTTAAGCTGGTCTGTTTCGTATTTAAGTATGTTTTTTAAAAATTAGTTGTTCGTTTTGCATAAACGTCTTGTATACCATATTCACCGCCCATAATAAAGAACACAAGACTTAACAGTTATGAACTTCCCAAAAACAATTGGTAAACACATATTCAAATCTCCTGCTTTCCGTAACATTGCGAACCTTATGGAAACGTCTATTGTATATGTTTGGCATTCTACCACATTGTTTTTTTTTTAATCGTGCTGAATTGTGTTCAGACGATCGATATTAATTTTTCACTATCAAGGAATTGAAGACCCTCGCTGAAATCCTCCATAGTCCTTGGTCGAATCGGATGATGACACTTATAGGGACTCCTCCAACAATACTCGCTCTAACCACTATTTCATTGAAAAGGTTTGTCATTCTTTCGTTAGCATAAAGAATGCACAGATTCTTTCTTAGTTCTTTCGGACAGAGTAATAGGTCGTAACAAGTGGAACCCTAATATTCTCTTTTTTCTCTTTGTATTGTAAAAGGGTTCCACGTCTTTTTTTTATCTCATCAATTGCAGATTGCACTGTATTTGCTTTATAGCCTCGAACACACAGATGGGATTTCAATATCCTTACTCTGTTCTCCAAAGAACAGATTCGTCAAATTTGGATAGTTTATTTTTAAGGAACACCTCTAAAAATATGGGAAGGATAGCAGCTAGACGCTTGAGGTAGATTTGTCTCAACCCTGAGGTAGATATAAAAATTAATAGGTTTATATAAAAACTAAACTTTGTATTGTCATCTCCTAGATTTATGTTTTCTGTCATTTTATTTTTTGATA
This sequence comes from Magallana nippona, assembly GCA_033439105.1. NCBI lineage: Eukaryota > Metazoa > Mollusca > Bivalvia > Ostreida > Ostreidae > Magallana > Magallana nippona. Next base: position 37,910,795 of record CM065925.1, on the reverse strand, counting down.
ACTGTGTATTCGGTGAATACAGAACTTCCCTAGATAGATAGATAGATAGAGAGATAGAGAGAGAAAGATGATTGGATAGTAATAAAATTCTAAAACTTAAATCTCTTAGTTCATTTTATTTCTAAACGCCATCAATTTTTCGTTTATTTAAGATAATAATAACGTCCAGGAAATCCAGCGACATCAATGATACCAGGCACTCCCCGAGTCTCCATTGTATCAGCTTTTCCAGAGAAAGATTTCTGATCTATGAATGAAAATCTGACAATGATACAACCAACCAACTAAAAATAGTCGCAGAGTTACGAGTAGTTACAAAGTAGTGTCAATTTTTTTTACTTACAGTTTCGGGTACATTAACAAAAATACTTACTATATACGTATACAGGGAAATATTCGCCCCCGTTTATTATCGCCCCTTTCGCCCTCGTTGCCATTTTAAGACAGGTCGAATTCCAAAGTTTTGAATTATCTGTCTTTAATACATCTTGGTTTGGGCAAAATCAAGATGGGGCGAAACCGTTTGCAAGTGTAGAAGGGCGAAAATAACACGGGGCGAAAGTAACCCAGAATACAGTATTCATTTGTGGAGAGCAATGACAGCCCTGGGAATTAAGGGGAAAGAAAGGAAAGCAGGAATACAGAGACTGTCAACAACAGCAGAGATGTCATCATGCTGGTTATGGTGGAGAAGAGCAGTGCAGAGCTGGAAGCCATCTACAGACAGGCAATGATTTGGACGATCATTGCTGACTCACCACCTAGAGGACGTTCCAGGATAGGAGTCGAAACGACCGACGACGGGTGAATCTGGCTGACGACATCTGTAGATTTAGCAGTGAACTCACTGTTTTAGGTATTACTCAACTCTGGGAAACCAGTGACATCCAGGAAAGACTGGAAGATAACCAGGAGAGACTGGTGACTCTGGAAAGACAGGTGACGCTAGGAAAGTCTAGAACCAAGGTGATGAGGGCCAGCAACTCGAGTAACAGCTGCCGCGAGAAAGCACCCAACACACCAGCTACGAGGACCCCAAAACAACACCCTCAGAGCCTTCCGAGAGGGAGGGAGAATGAAAGGCTCAACAGGACGGTTTTACCGGAATCGACTAGGCTTGTACAAAGGACGTTGACAGGGACCAACATCAGTGAAACTGAATGCCACTGCGGGAAGAAGTGCAAGAACCTTCGAGGGTTACGAATCCATCAAGCGAAGGCTAGATGTCAACCAACGGCGACGCAGCAGCAGCGCTCAGCTATCCCAGCTGGTGAGACGCAGGAGGTCCAAAATCAGGAGACACACCACAGTACTGAGGACATCTACGCAACTGCACAGTCACAGGAAAAAGCTATGCCTTTATTGGAGGAGGTGACAAACTCACAAGAGACCCCGAAGAGAATGGACAGGAAGTTCACAAAAGCAGCGTTAGAAGGTTAAAAGACAGGTGCACTGATAGCCACGAAGGAAGAAATAGAAGAGTACTTAAGGCAGAGCCATTCAGACCCCCAAAGAGAGAGCCATTGGAAGAGTGCTCAAGGGTACCACAAGTAGAACCACCAGCAGCACCACTAGACAACAAAGAACCAACGTGGAAGGAAGTTAATGAAGTTGTCAAAAAGGCAAGATCTCGATCAGCACCTGGACAGAGTGGGATCCCATACAAAGTTTACAAGAAGTGACCAAAACTCTTGCGTCGACTATGGAAACTCCTCAAGGTCATATGGAGGAAAGAAGTCATCCCAGACTGTTGGAAAATAGCAGAGGGAGTCATGGTACCAAAGGAAAAAGACGCCAGCAAAATTAGCCTGTTTAGGACAATATCACTTCTTAGTGTAGAGGGAAAGATCTTCTTTGCTGTACTGGCAAAAAGACTGTCAGTGTATATGACCAACAATAGATATATCGACACTTCAGTACAGAAAGGGGGAGTTCCTGGATTTCCAGGATGCCTAGAACATACCAGTGCAATAACACAGCTGATCGGGGAAGCGAGAATAAACCATGGAGATCTAAAAGCAGTTTGGCTAGACCTGGCAAATGCTTATGGCTCTGTTCCACACGCACTCATCATGAAAGCACTCCAGCATTATCATGTACCGGACAAAATCCAAGGAATCATCAGAAGTTATTTTTACAATATATCCCTGAGATACACTGTAGGACACTTCACAACAGAATGGCAGAGGCTAGAAAGGGGAATAACAACAGGTTGTACCATCTCAGTAATTTTGTTCGTGATGGGGTTGAATCTGATAATCAGCGCCGCAGAACAGGAAACAAAGGGCCCCAAGACATCAACAGGAACAAGACTACCTGCAAACAGAGGCTTCATAGATGACATTACCATTACTACAACAACACACGTCCAGACACGTTGAGTACTTGATGTCCTTGATGAGTCGGTAAGCTTGGCGAGAATGAAGATCAAGCCCCAGAAGTCAAGAAGCCTAATTATAAAGAAGGGGAAATTGACAAAGAAGTTTGTATTAAAGATACAAGACGAGGAGATACCATCTATTGTGGACAAACCCGTGAAGTACCTAGGGAAATGGTTTGACTCTAGCCTGAAAGACCAGGGAAACATCAAACAACTGGAAGGGAAAGTAACAGAGGGACTCAAGAACATAGACAAGACTGAGCTACCTGGGAAATTTAAAGCGTGGATGTACCAACATGGCCTGCTGCCCCGTCTACTAAGGTGGACGAGATGGACATCAGAGAAGAAGCTGAATTGGAGAGAGATCTGGAGGATGAAACCACACCGTATCCAGTTCCTTTTAAGATCAGTGTATGATCTGCTGCCATCTGGAACACATCTTATCATCTTATCATCATGTAACGTCTCTGACCGACGACGGGTGGACCTGGCTGACGACGTCTGTAGATTTAGCAGTGAACCCACTGTTTTAGGTATTATGTGTGTATATTTTCTAGTATTTTTTTTCCTTCTCTTTATTACTTTTATTTATTATTTTAAGATATTAAGAATACCATCTTTGCAAATGATTATAGATCTAACCATGGTTAAAGAAAATCATTAAAAAAAACCCAGCAATACTATTTTTTCTGATTTAAAATGTTAAGCACAATTCAAAAAACCCAACGAAGGGCTGTCTGAAAAAGTGGTAGAAATTACAGTGTTTAAATATAAGCAGATTTAATTATGAGCCAATAAAAATTTACCCAATTCGGCCATTTAATGTGCAAATACATGACGAAACAAAACGGATAAATATTGGTCTACCTTACACAAAATTATTGTCCCTCAACCTACTAGGAAGGAAAAATGCATTTTTTTTATTATATACATGTGATCGAAACTGATCAAAATATTTATATAAGAAAAAAATCCAAACTCTTCAAATAAAATCTACTCCTGGTATTGATTGATTTCGGCATTTATTTATTTTTTTAAAATTTATTTATTAAATAAAAACAAAACAACAACAGCAAAAACTTACCTGGTACACTGCGTTCATCTCTTTTAAAACCTTAACGTTGTTTAAAGAAAAAGAAACATTACTTAAATACACTGTACATTGGAAGGAAAATATATTAATATAAATTCCATCAAGGAATGTGAGAAGAAATGAATTATTACCTTTTACTCCATTCTGGAGAACCATAAAACTAAATAGCACCAAGACAAGGCAGAAAGTACATCCAGGCATCTTGGCTATCCTGATCCATTCTTACCTGTAGTCGATGGTAATTTATAGCAAAAATTATATATCGAAGGATGCCAGCTGCTTGATTAGATAAGCTTTACAATCATGTTTATGTATTTTAGTTTTAAATTTGGAAAGAAGTTTAGGTTTTGATTTAAAAACCGGAATTTTCTGTCACGCTTTCGTGAAATTATAATCTAATATTAAATCATCTAGCTCATTTGGTTGTGGTTTTTATGATTGGTTGTCTATATTTTCTTTCAGTATGTTGATAAATCGTGATGCATATAATTTTGTAATGTAACAAAGAGTAAACATTTATTTTTGTAGAAATTTGATATATATCTGACAAAATATGATACCCCAGGCAGCTCACTACCGCATTTTCTATGGGAGAAGCTTATCAAAATAAGAGAAAGCAGCTAAGTTATATACACATTTGAAAAACTTTATGTCTTTAAGGCGCTCATAATTGTAAATGAGGGACACGTTTTGGTAGCAAGGGACAGTTTCGGATAAAGTAACCAATATTTTTGTACAATTGAGAGTTGCTGTACTTGAAGGCTTATGAGTGTTGCTAAAATTCATGAAATGATTTTTAATGATTATCATTAGTTAGAGGGATGTCGTTTGTTGAAATTGGTACGCAATATGTAGGCCCTTATGTTAAGTACATGAGAATCAGAAGCAAAATGCGAAACTGGCGGCTATGACTGTTGTTTTGACTTTGCACAGTGAAATTGCAAGTTACAGCCGGGGGTAAAATAGATGGATGGGACATAGTAAACTCTACATTGGTAAGTTCCTGACATGTGATGGTGCAACATGCACACGGTACGGAATGTCAACCCTTTGCATGAAATTATTTGGGGGAGGTCTAAAAAGCTGAAAAATCATGAAAAATGGGCGAAATATGAGAGGGTTGAAATCTCAGAAAATTTTACGTGTTCTGACTAGTAATTTTCCTCAGAAATTGGTGATTGGCCTTATAAGGAGTGAATTATAGGTGCTTGTGCTGGATGGGAACTGAGGAAATTCTAGTTACACAGTTCCGAAGACACACATCCCCAGGCTACAGTGAATTGCATCAAAAAAGCTGTCCCCTGCTACCTTATATTTTAGTATAAAATTCCGAGTACTTCTTATGTACTAGTACTGCATTTGACGGAAAATTGATTTAAACTAATTTTAATGCAAAAATCCTTATTTTTTTTTTAAGTTCCTTGTCTCTTTCATTCATGTTAGATCGGATCCAAATAGAGCACTCGGGCTTTGATTGTACGTAAAATCGGCATATTCGAGGATTTTTTTTATAACTTCCCTTTAGATACCGTGTCACTGCATCAGCTTGCTTTCATTTTAAGGTGGCAGACATACTAACAGAACCTTTGAAAACGCCAAAGGGGTAACACAGAGATGGTTACTTTCACCATTGCTATTTCTCTTCACAGTCGATTGGATCATGAACCTAGTTTTCAGTGCTTCTCCTATGCTCAGTTCCTGGTGCTTGTTTGTCTACTTGCGCTGAATCTGTTGATGGTTGTGTGATGTCTTCAAGCCAATCGCAACCTCTCGGGTCTTTCCGGCAAGCTCGGAAAAACACCTCGAATGTATTAACATTACCGGATGTTAGAATTTTATACAAAATGGAGTCGCTTCCCATTCAAATAAGTATCGGCTAGGCAGCCTTGTATGTCGCTTCTGTGGTATATTTCAGTGTATATCATTGACTTTAATAAAGTCTACCTCACATCTCAACTGATCGTAAAATTTTATCAAGTTTTATAAAAAGGGGGGTTGTCATGGACGCCTATGTAATACATTCGAGGTGTTTTTCCGAGCCTGCTGGAAAGGCCCGAGAAGTTGCGATTGGTCTTCAAGCGTCAGGAACAATGTCCACCTGATTTCGTTCGGCTTGTTTATTGTGGTTCTGTTCATGATCAAATCAACTACCAAAGTTTTAATTGTTCATCTAATATAATAATCGATCATATGAAAACACACATTAGTTTTTCTTGTCGTTGGGATGACTGATTTTCATCTATTTCTCAAATGGATGTAGCAATAGTGGCCTCTGGTTGCGACCCGAGACATTGGCCGTTGCTGAATATCATTAACACCTCCTGTATGGTTGAATCCCCCCCCCCCCCCCCCGAACTTTCGGATTGTTGTTATCTAAACAATAAAATACTTTCTTTTGTGATTTATTCGGGATATGGAGGTGGCGACATTGCAGGAAAAATTCATACGCGTAAGCGGGTTATGTAATTTTTTTCTGCAATGATCGCTACCTTCATAACCCGCATGAATCATCAAAGAGAGTACTTTATTGTTTATATTGACATCTTTCTTATAACAAATTAATAAATTGATCGTAAAAAGGAAGAAAAATTAACCAAATTATTTCTAATGTACATCAGTACGTTAGCTAAAAGAAACAGCAAAATCGTCTCCTATGAAGAATTGAGTCTGACATTATCATGATTATTTCGTGCAGTCCGTGATATTTCTTAGGTCGCTGTAGGTTTCGGCCAATCAATAAACGGGGCGTGTCGATTTCAGTCCTGTCAGTTTCCTGTCAGTTTCAGTCGCTGTAGGTTTCGACCAATCGATAAACGGGGCATGTAGATTTCAGTCCTGTCAGTTTCAGTAGCTGTAGGGTTCGACCAATCGATAAACGTGGCGTGTAGATTTCAGTATGAACTAACTATAAGTTTCCGTAAGAAATAGAGGTAATCATACTCGGTAGATGTAAATATTTGACGATGGAAATGACGATAAACTTATGGCATTTAAAAACTATGTTAAATTCTACTACAGTTATTCTGAGATCAAAGAGATGCCGCGGACATTATTATCCAATATACCACGAACGTCATCAATAAATATGAGATCTTAAACACATACCAAACTCGAGTCGATCATGAGTTTATAACTTAAAAACTTGCTCTTTATAAAAAAAAAAACCCATTGATAACACGGGTTAGTGTCCTTTAGAGCAATGTGTATTCCCTTTAATGTTTATTTCAAAGAGCTAATCGCGGCTGTTCCAAGAGCCTCCCCAAACACATTTTCACTGCTTGTTCGTCCAAATAAAAAAATCAAATTAATACGTTAATTATCGAATTCATTAATCTAAATTAATAAAAAAAAAATCATAAATAATTTAAGTGTGTATATCATTCATCCAAAAATATATCGTCTGCATTCTATTCCGATCGATAGTTTGCGATCGATGTACCCTGTAAACAAACATGCCATTACTAACATAACCTTTGGGGTTACGCGGAAAAGCCCTCTCAACCAATCAGATTCATCTCGCTTGAAAATATGACCTACTTCCTCTCTCTATAGATAAACCGATCAGCTGATAGTCGGAGCTGTTAGTAGAATAGAAATAAAGTTCTTGTTATCGTGAATGTTGCAGAATAACCTCCTCGGTCGAGAAATGTTGTTAAGAAATATAAAAGCCGAGGCGAAGTAATCAAAAACCAAAAAAATGCAGCTTCATACAATTTTTTTTCGTAATCTCTCTATTCAGTCTGATCATTTTGCATAATTGAAAACAATATTTGATTAAATAATTATGCTTAGTTAAAAATACTGGCAAGAAATGCTAATCAAGCTGAAATTGCATTTTAGGTGCAAAAAGATCAAATTAAATGGGCCATAACTCAGAGGGATGAAAACTGATCCATCTTTTTCTTTGTATTTTCAAAGTATGTTTTGTGTACAGATTTCAATGAGATACTTCTCAAGAAATTCTTGATACAACAACATTGATGAGTGGGATACCTTAACACAACTTGGGTGTTAGCCAGACAAGCTTTGCGGGCATCTGGCCTTTAATGACAATATATGTATATCATCGAATGCATGTGTACATAAAATAAACATAATTATATGAATATATATCCCCACAATGGACATTAAAAACCACTCAGGACAAAAACCATAGATAAAATATTTGAAAAAATTTACGAACGCAAGTGTAAATAACGTCTTGGGGCAATATCAGACTTATTCATAGATTTCTTAAAAATACAAGTATATAATTTGAAAAATATAAGAGAGAAAAAAAATAAAATAAAAAATCGAAGCCTAATTCGTGCGCTGCGTGAAACTGGCTAGAATGACCTTTACTATTTAACACCGATCCTTATATACTGGCGTTCTTATGGCCCCATCTTGTATTCCAACGCAAATCTATTCGAACACGTTACTAACTTAATTACTATCATACAACGTTTTTCCGCTATTCTACGAAACGCACGCGGGAAAACTGAATTCCAACGGCTTTCGTTGGTTTTTTCCTCAATAGTTGTTTGGTAAATTTTAAGTGTTCTTCATTTGAGACTATTACTTAAGACTAGTGTCAATCGCAAGAAGTTGACGTTTATACGAAGCACGTGCTGAAAGACACGAATTCCTTGTTTGAGGTTTCGTCACGGGTTATTGATTTCAATCAGTTCCCGCCGTCACCAAATTTTTCAAATCACTCAAATCAGTCTTCAACTCAAATCCTTAAAAGGAAAGTACATATATTTGAGGTCAAAACTCAGACTTGAGACTGAGTACTGACTTGAGGAAAGTTGGTGACGTTGGGGCCAGTTTTTATTTATTTTATCTGTGCTATTGTTGACAGAAAATATTTGTTACGAAATGTTTCATATCCTTTTCTTTCATAATTTGAAATTTTTTCGATATATCAGTGTGAATATTTAGAAGTATCCCGGTTTTTATTAACCATTTCCTAAACATTTCACCGCCGCAGGCCAAGTTATACGTACTTCAAGAAATAATTTTTTGTTTTATGGATACTTATTAATTTCTTTTTTTACTTTAATTTCTGTCTTTTTTTGATGAACACATACCTTGTTTATTTAATGGTGTGCAACCGCACGGGACAAGAAACGCATGATACGGTTGCTAAAAACTGAAAATGTGATAGGATCAAACGAAAAAAAAACTTAACACAGATAAACTGAACGATAAATGCATATTTAAATATTTAGTTTATTATATTATTTTAATTTCTACATTTCTTATGAAATATATGGCTGACAGGATTATGTCGATCCTTATATGATGAACTGGCTGTTCATAGTTTCTGGTTAGTATAAAGGAAAATCCACTTCATCAAAGTTGCATTAGTTATTGTTAAACTTCTGGGCATTTATTAAACTTTATGGGCATTTTCTTATTAGTCTAAGTTTGGGGAGATAAAATGGACACACGAACTTGTGTGGTGTCATGAAGCGAATTGCCAGTAGCCCGAACTGCATCGTTACCGGTTTGGCTTTCACACTCATTGTGCGTAAGCTTGAGGAAGAGGGCACACGTGTAAATTCTCAAGAAAAACATGTAGGTCTTGGTGTATTTAGTTCGGATTAACAGGATATTTAAAGTCCATAGCCCATGATTTAGAATTGTGTGTATGGAGTTGTGTGACGGAGGGTGTCGATTTCACACACATTGAAAAAAAATTATAGGAATAGTGTAATATTGCAACCATGAGAGGCAGAAATACAGTTTTGTTGATCTTGCTATTTTTGGCAAGTTTCACAATTGTCTATATTCTACGCTCGGGGCCAAATGTTTTACAACGACTTAAGCAGCCTGAAGCGGTAAGAACAAATATTTTATAATGGCTACAATTTATTGTTGGCTGCCCAAACATGTCTCATGTTTGCACGAAATGAAACAAAAACAATATGGTCATTGCATCATTGTTCATGTTTACTGACAATGCACAATATGGTATAAATCATTCAGTGTCATTGATAAGCATGGCAGATTGTTTGAACTATTTGTAGACATATGGATTGGACCTTTAAAATAATTTGATCTGATTTTTTTTAAAAATTGTAACCTTGAATAAATTTCTTTCTATATTAGGTGAAACTCGATTTGAAGTCAATTTTTTCGATATGAATTAAAATTTCACAATATAACACATTATACGTCCCTGAATAGTTATTCTGATCTCTTGTATTTCAAACTTGTGGGATCATGTTTCTAATTGAATGTATTGTTGGAATTGTATTTAAATTTTCTCTCCTATTGATTTGAATGGGATAGCATGTCCAGTGACCCAGTATGACACGTATTCATGCATATACAATGCCACCTATAGCTATTATTTACCTCATTGATTTCTGAAGTATGCACTGTCCACATGAAAGCATTATAAATTGATGACAACATTGACCAAAGGGTTTGTGGCAAAAAAATTCTATAGATGCATCTCGGTTGATAAAAGAAGTAAATTTCATGGCTCAAAATTAAAAAGTTTGATCTGTTATAGTTTTAAATCATCTTGACAAGCTGACATTACTCTCCAGAAATCCCCCCCCCCCCCCCCCCCCCCCATGAAATCAGTATTGAAAAGAACAAACAATCTACAGGGCTTTAAATAAATAATAAAAAGTATTGGAAAAGAATGTTTTCATTGTGAATCATTGATACAGGTATTTCACTGCATGCAAGTGTTTTGAATTTGACTTTTGCTTGTTGGTCCTTGTCGCATTGCTTTTGTACCGTTCAAGTAGTTTACGGTACTTTGAAGTACTTCAGTAAGTTATAAAACCACCTTGTCTGATTGGAAAATATACAACTATATTGATTATTTGCTTATAAGTTCCAGTAGATTTGAAGATGAACCTTACCATAGCTAGGTTTCCCCCCCATGCAATCTGTACGTAACTTGTTTTTACTTGATACATGTATTTGATATCATGACAGATTTCCTTATTTTTTTCATTATTTTAAAAGATGTAAGGATTTACAAGTGACTTTCGAAAAAAACTTCCCCATGCCTTCACTTTGCATGCAAATTTAAGAACTAAATTACACTTTGCAATTCATGAAACAGTTAATTTGAACAAATGCTCTAATCCAGTTTTATTTGAGTATATTTTGTATAGTTTTTTGATAATTAAGTAACAATTCTACAGAAATTTGCAGGACTACTTGACTGTAAACCAATTAATTCTTGCTAAGTACTTTTTCTTGACACCATTAAGTTTTGAATGTGAAATTGTGATATATCATTGCAATGGCAAGAAATGGTACTCCCCGAGAATTGGTCCAAGGCCATTATTGTGGTAGATGAACAATTTTTTAATATATTTGTTCTTTTCATCTGCCGAATTGTCAAGTAGATACACACTGTACAGGAACATTGTACAAGGTCAGGGTCAAATTATGAATACAAGTATACAATGTGATTGACCTGAAAGCAATAATTATATGTTAAATTGCTGAATTGTCTCAATATTACATGCTGCTGTAGTTTAGTTTTACCAAATGTTTTGGCAGATAGCAGATGAACTAAGTCAATGGTCAATTAATTAAAATAACGAATCAAAATGTCTCATAGAATTTTTCTACATCTGGTACAAAGCTAGGAAAAAAATAATAAAGGCATTGGGATGTCGAAATGTTTAAAGAGTTAATTAGCAGTTTAATGGGAGAAAAAAATATAACTGTTGGATATGATTTTGATCAATGTATACACTGTAACTTTTAATATCACTGTGTACTAGACATGCAGGTATCAAATTTAAATGTATAGGAAATTAGAAATGAATAATAGAAACATGCAGTTGTAGAATCAATACATATAATGCATTGAAATACACTTGTAAAAGTTAATTTATAGAAAATCGAAAGAAAAAAATAAGGAAATGAAGGATGGAGATAATTTTACTCCCACATACTGCAGTTACAAAGTGAGGAGAAACAGAGAGATAGAGACTAGCTGGGAGAGTGCAGTCTGAATGATAAGTTGATCCATTTATTGATAAAAGTCAACTTTCGAATCTTCAGCGGGTTTGCAGGTGCTTGTTGACACAAAGTGCATGTTACATGTAGAAAGAAGAAATTGAATTTTTGTATAATATCCCTTTGCGTGTATCCCGGCCAAGTTAAATCTGTGATATAATGTATTATGACGACATGTATCTATGTGACCAGTACAATTAACAGTATTTGGTAATTTTACAAAATGAAAAGCTATATTAGTTTTAAATGAAACAGAATATGGTGAGAGTTGCATTTTTGATGCTATCAAACCCAAACTTCATAACAAGTTTATTTTTATATTAATGTAACAGAATTTTGACAATTATTCTCTGTTAATTGTCGTGATATTCTATTAGGTGATCGATTCAGGGAAGTGTTAGCAAATAACTTTTTCTTTCTTTCTTTTCTGAAGCAATTAAATTATTTAAAGTGTCAGTTTAGAATCAAAATGAAAAGTTGTGTCCGCATGTGTAGATATTCAGCATTTTGTCCCATTAGCAATTCCTGATTACCATAATATACCGTAATGGCGTTCTATTTGTTTGTTTTTTTATACAATACTTTGTGTCTTTTGCACATAGTTAATTGGAAAAAGGGATCTGTTATTATTATAAATTATTTATACATTTTTACAAGTGTATTTCAATGTATTTGTGCTTTAATTATTTATTTTATCTGATAAAACCTGTTTATACTGTGTAACTCTTAAAATATTTTTTGATAAATATAGGATCTCTCATGATTTGCGATGGTATATGATTTTTATCCAACTTGTTGTGTGTTTTCTATCCCCGAGCCTTGGCGAGGGGATAGAAAACACACAATGAGTTAGATAAAAATCATATACCATCGCAAATCATGAGAGATTCTTTTTATCACATGTTTTACAACGTTTTTTGTTAATCTCAATTTTTTCTGTACAAATTATAATTGTGAGCCGCACAACACATTAACTACGAGACGTCAACAACTTTACGCATGGAAAAAAGTTCCTCGAAGTTTAACAAACAAACATTTCATTTTCGAACAATTTCTTTACGAATTCATGAAAAATAAATAAAACAACATTAAATGCTTCACTTTTACAACTCAACACTATTCAACTGTGTTATTTTTTAGTTTTTCATTATACGTCAATCAACCGGCTAAACCTAATTATGACGTCACGTGGCGTAAGAACACACAGTGGAATATCAAAAATTTATCCCATGAGTGATATCCACCGTATATTGAGATAAACATGTGATAAAGGAAAATTTCCACATAGAATTAGCCTGATTTTGGGAGCAGGGGCACTTATGCTTACAGATTTTATCCATTGTATGAATGCGTATACCATACATGTATTTGTTCACATGTTCATTTGGTGATTTTCTCCCATCCATAGGATCGCCGTGACTATAGTGTGCATGCACAGGTTCATGTGAGTTGTGTGGGATTAAAGTACGGTGGAATGGGACACTTACTAGATAATTTTATGGATGAATGTACATCAAATTGAATTATCCTCACGGATTTCAAATTTTCAAAATATAAAACTTCTCTTTATGAAATAAATTTTAAAATCTAAAAAGCTGGTCTTGAATTTGAGATTAGCTAATCAAACTACACTTATTGTTTATATATGTATAACAAAATTTGAGAATTAACATGATGAAGGTAAATAATTTAAAGAAAGGGTTAATTTAACTGTTGCGTAAAAAGAGTACAGAAGTTTCCCATTCATCCTGAATTTTTTTCTCTAACATACACACTGTATTCTGTATTTAAACTTTAATGTTTTACTGAAGATCCCTTTCAGGCATTGCACTTGCAATTGCTTTATCCTCTGCACTTTCTAACATTTAGAGCCATTTTAACAGGAGCTTGGACTTTGGGTAGTTGTGTCAAACAGCAATGTGACCTAGGAATGTCTATTTCATTGCTGGCCACTCAGCCATGGCTCTAGAAATCAACAGGATTTGTCTTGCTTTTGAGCTGAGACTACCCAATCTGTGTATATTTCACTTGAAACCAGCATCATTCTTAACTTGCTCTGATGCAAGAAAAAGATAATTACATCCTACCGAAAGTCCAAGGTCTTGTTAAAATGGTTCTATGTATATATATATATAGTCTTAACTCTGAAGTGCAGTAAATTAGACTTCTTGAAAATATATCATGGTTTGATGATGCAAATTGAATAGCTTTCGCAAAGCTGATTTCACTTAAACTTATCAGGAGAATTATAATTGTACCAATTAAGATAATTCTACTTTCTAACATTGGTGGTGACATTGACTTTATGAGTAGCATTCTTGCAGCTTCTATTTCTAGAAATACTTAGAAACATTTTCACAAGACTTTGGACTTTCAGTAGGATGTAACTCAATTTCTTGCATCAAAACAAGTTAAGAATTCAATAACGCTGGTTTTGAGTGAAACTGCATAGATTGCTTAGATCTAAAGAGTCTGTGTAACTTGTTAAATTGAGGAGATAACATGCAACATGTTGGCTGAGACCTTTAATGACTATATAATGTATATAGATAAAATTGTACCAATTTAGAGCCAATTGAGAAAATGAGGAAGAAAGTGTTAACTGCATAAGTATAAGATTTTGCAAGAAAAAAATTACATAAAATAAAGTCTATGCAGACTGGCAATTAAAGTGCATTAATTGGGTTTACTTTGGGTTAGATAATTGGCATCTTAAATATTGGCATCTTTAATATTAAACATATATTTTTGTTAGAATTAACCACTTCTGTAATATTTACAAACATTCTTTTTGAAAATTTCTTCTTGAGGTCATATTTGGAAGATATGCATATTATTCTAAAAAAGTACGGAGAGCTTAACCAAACAGTACTTCGATTTAGATTAAGCTTGCTTTAATATAAACATTGCTATGCAGTCGTCGCTGTGGAAAGCCCATATAGAAAGCATCTATAGCTTTTGGTTTGTAACTTTTGACATTAGCAATTCCAATAATATAAAGACTCATGTAAAATATGCACATTTCTGAATGTAAACTATGATGTAGGGTGGCATAAACTTGTTGGACTCAATCATTAACATCCCCCCTTCTTACCCTTCCTTAATTATATGAATTCAGTTTGTTATCCCACATATATTTGTATATTCTTGATCTCTTTATACATATATATACAGAATTAGAACACTCAAGTTTTCAACTTTTGAAGTGTTTACCCAGTAATTTCCTTTTCTTTGTGTATAAGTACTTAGGTGTGTATTTGCAACCAAGACCAACTCCTTGTGTGATTTAGTATATCAAAACTGTCACTGCATGTAGTCGATCATGAGGAACGTACCGGTAATAAGGCCCTGGACAGGCTCATGTTTGTTCTTCAAATCTCACTATCAAAAAAAAACTAGAATATTTTATAATGGAATTAAGATTAAATAAATGAGATAAAAAAGGTGATAAATCTAGGTTAAAAATAGATTGTTTATCAACTAATGTGTAGCGTCCTTGTAATCCATTTATCATTAATACAAGATTCACTTTAATTATTATTTGTTAAGTGATGTTCAAGTTTTAATCAGTTATATATATATATATATATATATATATATATATATATATATATATATATATATATATAGATAGATAGATAGATAGAGTGTTAAGTGTAGAATTTTTTTTATGTACATGTGTATAAGTGGGAGGAATCAAATATGGTTTTACATATTAAGGACTTTTAGTTTGAGGCGACGTGTGTAGGAGTGGGACTCGGTTTCAAGAGAACAGAGATATGTGATTGAATTCATTGTGATAGTTTTTATGATACAGAAATTCTGTCGTTAATTACACACAAAAAACTCCGATTGATGAAATGAGGAGTAAGTTCTGCAAGCCATCACCAGCTAGCATTTATTGTTGCATTGCGAAATGAAAAAAAAAAACTGTCTTAACTTAAAATATTTCGTAACATGAAATGCTAAAGTGAAAGTGATGATTTTGTCAAGATGCTTAATATGCAAAGTCATGACTCAATTAGGTATAATAAGAAACATGTACATCAGTTTCAAATTTTGTCAACAGAAGTAGGTATGGTTAATCAAAATAAATATGAGGGCAATTATACTATTGAAATTATATATACATCAGGGATATGAACATAAAAAGAAAACACTATGGACTACAGCTATACATTATGTCATAATTAAATTTCAACATTTGTGATTCTTTTATCCATTAACCTCTCTCTGTTTCACTTACTGTCTTTCGATTTTATCTATTTTGATGTTACATACATGTGTGTATATATTTGCTGAGTAAAATAATGCTGCATAATACATCCCGACTTTCGTGGTAAAAATCAGCTGTCTGATCTAGAAAATCAGCATTATTTCTCTCTTTAATTTTCAAGTTAACAAATTCAAAATTTAACGTTAAAAAAAAGTTAACAGGTAACAAAACCTCTACCTGTATTTCATTTTTTAAATAAACATAATGAAATCTCTATTTTGTTTTATTTATATGAACAGATTATGAAACCTCTATTTTGTTATTAACATTTCATTTTTTAATTAAAAAGAAATTACGAAACCACTATTTTGTTTTACATATATAAACAGATAACGAAGCCTCCTTCCAAACTTGACGAGTACCGCAAGCGATACCCCGACCCTCACAATGACACGGTGGTTCTACCGTCTAAAGAGGCCATGCAGAGGATGGACCAGGGAGCCCTGGGGGATCTATATCACCGGTCAGTCACAGGCGGTTTGGGGTTCATTGATTATGTTGTATTATAATATATTCTTACATTATCATATAGAGTCATCGCCAAGATCAAGAAATGCCACATACGACTGTTATTCTCCAATTAATCATGAATGACATGAGAAGATTATCAGATCATAAAACACAAAATAATCTCATTATGATAATTGGGTATTGTAGTCCACTAATGCATTTTCCATAGGCGGTAATGTTAACATTAGGATTCATAGCTCCGGCCTTAATTTTCGTTCAGCAACGAGGGACCCTTTGAATAAAAGCTCATCAAATTGTCTGTCTCCTGTTAATATTTTGTGGTGTGAAGTCAGATTCGTTTTCCGGCAAAATGCATCTGTATTGAAAAACTCTGAAAATGAAAGTAAAAGTAAGGAATTTACCAGATTTGGAAAGGGTGTATATTAAACAATTTCAATTCTTTCCTTCAAATGATAATTCAATTTTGACACTTGCTTTCAAAATTGCAAATCCTCTTTTCTGACATGTTTCAAGCATTCTGATTTCAAATGTCACAATAAATATATATACACTCTGCAAGTATAGGAACTATTTAGCTTAAAGGCACTACTTTGTTGTCCTACCGATTCTAAAAATAGTTGGAGGGATATACCCAATTACCGGTAGTATAAAATATTGGATCATACCGGTAATAATTATTATGAAACTACAGGTATGGCTATATTGATATCATCAAAACCGTAATACCAGTCATAACACTGTGTATTGCCACAAACTCCCTAACTCATTTACACTGCAATTTTTCTTAAATTCTAATCTCAATAATTTTAGTTTTATTACCATAGAAATTAAAATGAATATATTACAAAAAGATTCTTTGAATAAATGAAGTGTATTTTACATTTTAAAAAAAATTCTTGTTATTGATGTTGCAACATATAACCCCTTCAGTCCTAAAATATTGTTTTGAAATACATGCAGAAAATCTTAAGCAATTTAGAGATGTAGCTTTTACATTTCAAAACAACATTTCTAGACCAATGAGGTTAGCCTGCAACATTCACAAAACGTGTTCTTTTTTCCTTAATAGTCAAGGGAGGATCCAAGCATCTCTAATAGATATATACTGTAGTGTCATCAATATTCGTTGAATACCAATTTTCGTGGATTTCGTTTTTAATTTGAATCACAAATTTAAATGTCCATTTAAGTACAATTTCTATAACATTTTGTATTGATAGGATCATTTGCCACAAATTAAAGTATCCTTGAAACTGTGATTTTTACTCTATCCACAAAAATTGATACCCAGGAACATTAATGAAACCACAGTATTTGAGGCGAGTTCTTGACACATAACCTGAAAAGTTGTGACTTAATTAATTTCCTTGGTTTGAATAACATTAGAAGTTGTACATATGCCATTGGTCTTTCAGACTCTGCCCAGTCAGACATTGGATTTTTGTATTTAAGTCCCAAATATGTCTGTATAAGTACCAGATATTTCCTTAATGGTGATGAACTGAATAATGTTTTAAGGCAGTGCAATATGTGCACTATTGGGCTTTGAAACTAAGTATTGAATTCCAATCTACTATACAATATACTGGTATTCAATCTTTCAGCATGGTAACATCTTTCAATCATTAAGGTGTGTGTAAGGATCGAATCTGTTGTACTGTAATTTTGAAATGTACACTAGTATCGGCAAGAACGAACAAACAGTTAGTGCAACAGATGGATATTTAGGGATACTTGATACAATCAACACAAACACTGCCATTGTTACACCACAGACGGGAAATCAATGAAACTGTGCTGGACAATCATTATACCATGTCTCTTTGTTTGAACTATATTTGTTGCTTATTGATTTTTAGAATTTTGTGATTTTGAACAAAAAGTCCCAAGTACAGAGAGAGAGGGAGACTTACACTTCCAAATTCAGAGCACAGTACATTGAATTTGAAAAAAAACTTCAATCATATATACTTCTCTGGAAAATATGAAATAGAATGTTGATGATGTTAAACATAACCTACATATCATTTTTTTTTTCAGATATATTAACAGTCTTCAGATTTTTTGCCGGAAAGTCATCCGTCTAGGAAAGCTAGATGATGGCGGATGGGACTTCTGTGATGATTACAGATTCCGTCCAAGAAACAACTGTCTAGTCTACTCATATGGGTAAATAGATAGTGTTGCTTTAGTCTAATTTTCTTGGTAAAAAGTGAAATTTATTCTATTCCCCAGAAAACAGCTAGTGTAGTCAGAAATGAGTTGGTTGAGCAACAATTTCAAGGGATGATCAATGTTATCAAAATTCTTTGCAGCAAATATTCATAGAAGTTGACAAAACAAATTATTGTCTGACCATTCTGTACAGATTTAAGGGCATTGGCATAGAATTTGGTTTTCCAAATTATTATTAGTCATAAAGTGAAGTGTGTGGCTACAATGCCCCTTTTAAAATTTGCCTTTGATAAAATCAAAACTTTCCAAATGTCGACTCACACACTCAAGAAGTAAGTGAGGCTTGGAAGGAAACTGAGAAAGTAGATCACATCAAGAGAGAACAAAGATGATCAGATTAAATCAAATTGCAGTGAATACTTCTTTTGCAAGAGGGATTTTAAATGGTTTAATTTTATTGGAGGTCATTTTTATTGATAACATATGTAGGAATTCTAAAACACTTAAGTCATCCTCGTATACTAGAACCATTTTAATTTAATTTTTAAAAGAAATTCGAACCATTTTAACAGGAGCTTGGACTTTGGGTAGTTGTTTCAAACAGCATTGTGACGTAGGCCTGTCTATTTCATTGCTGGCCATTCAGCCATGGCTCTTTGAAATCAACAAGATTTGTCTGGCTTTTGAGCTAAGACTATGCAATTGGTGTATATTTCGCTTGAAACCAGCATCATTTTTAAATTGTTTTGATGCAAGAAATAGATAGTTACGTCCTACTGAAAGTCCAAGGCCTTTTTAAAATGGTTCTATTACAGTAAAACACGGTTATAGCGAAATCGCTTATAATGAATTGAGGCTTACAGTAAAGTGATTTTCATTCCCCATGACTTTTTGTAACATGTTGTAAAATTGACGGATATAACAAACTATGCTTAATATAAAGAAGCAAAATCGCCCCTCCCTGACACTTTGTTATAAGCATGTTTTACTGTATTTGATTATGTGGTAATAATACTGAGAATTTATTGCTAAATTACCAGTTGTCTGTTGATTAAAAGTATGGGTGAATGATAAGATTTATGACTGGTTATGGTTGATTGTTTACAGTATATAGGGGGTTACCGGTATGAAAATCAACTGACTTAATCCACAGACATACCATATGAACTTCTGTAAACAGCCAGTTGTAAATCTTAATATGTAAAGAAAAGAGCTTTCAAGAAATCAAGTTTGATGTTAAATTTTTATGTGAAATTTATTTCACATGAAAAATTTGGGCTTATTAAATTTGACAAAATCATATCCTATGCACTTAACAAATTCAATTCAGATGAATTACATGCCAATTAAATGCTTGAAATAAAAGATTTTAAATAGTTTTTATGTGAAGGAAAATTGCCAGGGTAACAGTTTCTGTTATTTATCGACTCTGACCATCAATAAATCCTTTATAAAAGATGGTTCTCGTTTTTAACATCAACTTTTCTCAAAAAGATTCTTTGGATTAAAGGTCGTGTTTCTAAATGTCTTTCCAAACACAGCTAAATGGAATGCAATTTAAAACAGATTCTTTATTATGTCTTTCCAGAATCCAGTTTGATTTCAGCTTTGATGATGCTATAGTGAAAAAGTATAATTGTGAGGTCCATTCCTTTGATCCCAGGTAAGGATATACACTGCCGTACTGCACCTGTACAAAGATCTGTATTGAATGCTTTTTTTAAAAAAAAAAGCCACTACAGTAAAACATGGTTTCAGCAAACATCTTTATAATGAATTCATGCCTACAGTGAAGTCAGTTTTATTGTTCCCTCATGAGGTGATAAAACACTGCTGATTGTGTGTATGTGGGTGTGTTTTTGGGCATGTTACTGTGTTAGTGTACACAAACTAAGTGGTAAAATTGAAAGAAAACTGTACATTCTGTAAACTTCAAATACCGGAACTTCTTGAGCATTATGAGCAAAACTGAACAATTATCAAACTTGTTTTGATCATTATATGTTTCGACTAACTCAGATCAGTACAAAGATGAAAGTGCAATGCAAATTACCAACAGGCTGGGCAAATTAATTCATAGACAGTTTTATGGACATTATTCATTCAAAATTCTGATAATGCAAGCACAAACACCATGTTTCGTGTTCATGGTTTAAAAAGTACATGTAGAAGTGTTGGAAATTGATTAGGTAGACTCTAACAACTTGTTAGTAGATAGTTCATAGAATGGAAATAAACAAAAAATTTTTTTTTAACTATCAACCATGGATGGAATCTTGTATTCATTATCTGTAGGCAAATTTTTTTAATTTTGAAAGAAAAACAAGGATTTAGAAATTTGTTTACGTTGAAGCAGTAACAGATGTGTCCTTTGGTCTCCTGATTAGCAGATGATTTTTGTGACCTTTGTAGCATTTGAGAGAAATAATCAAATGTATATATTGTACAGATGGCTACACTCAATCAATTTTTGGGGTTGTCTACTGTAGCTTTAAGCAACAAATAAAAACAGCCAAGATGAAATTGACACTGTGATCCTAAAGCCACTAAATAATGAATAGTCGGTTGTTTGCCCTAGGATGGTCATGTCACCAATGTACAGTAACATCTGTATTATGCTTGAGTGAGTTAAGTAGTATTTGGGGTTTTTTTGTTTAATTTGGTCATTATGTAGAAAACAAAAATATTTTGAGGCACAAGTGATGGATATACAGAGGGGGTGTAGAATTGTAGGCAAAAGATTAATTACAATCCTTAGTAGCTCAGGGAAGACAAAAAAAAAAAAAAAAACAAAGCAGATTCTAGGTACCAGTATTCTAAAGATAGAACATGAGTTACATGTATCAAGAAAATGCCCTTAAATCAGTTAGATTAGGGTTTAGTTTTAAGCCAAGATGATGAAATATTTTTGGGTTTTCCACCATTCACTGTCAAGTGACTACATCTTGTGGTATAAGATGTTAGTTAAAGTTGATGACTAAATATGAGTGAATTCACTGGTTTTGATGTAGCTATAAAGCAGGGAAGATCTGTAGAGAGATACATTGTGAACTTTAGTTGAACTTCAAAATATAAAAAGAATTTAATTGTCGGCCCATGCTTGCTCAATTTTAAAAAATGAAACTTATCCCATATCAAAATGGAGGGAGTTAATTATCAACAGACTCAGTGAAAACCAGACTTGATTAAATTCTCAGTTTTGAGGATCTGTAAATTTATGGACAGCTTTTCTACCAATTACAACATTTGATTTCGCAGATCAACTAAAGAATGAAATCCACGAAAATTTGTGTGCATCAAATATTGATGAAAACTCGTACAATAGCTTAAATTTTCTAGACCAGAGCAGATTCTGCCAATTTTATCTCATCATATTCAACAATGCACTGAAATCTGCAGATTCAAAGTTTCAGGATAATTTGAACTCGTTCATTTTACACTGGCAATATGAGAAGTTTATGATTTTACATGTGCACAATTTTAGTGTGATTCAGTGAGAGTTCTAAACTACATTATCAGACATACCTGCTGTAAAATTGTATTAATAAACATAAATCATTGCTGTTGAAAGTCTCGTTAGTGTGTATTAAGGCAGTTTTTCATGGTTATATGTATATAATGTTCTGTCATGCAATCTGTAACCATGCAGACAAGCCACTGAGGTTTTGAAAGTGAATTGGCAAATACATGTATTTTGTTAATATAAATTGTCAATGAAATGGAAGGATTACTCAGTAATACTGGTACAGTAAAACACGGTTATAGCAAACACACTTAATATAATGAATTGACGCTTACAGGGAAGTGATTTTCATTCCTCGGACTTTATTACAAGTCGTGCTATAAACTTCATGGATATAACGAATTACACTTATAACGAAGCAAAATAGCCTGCTCAAGTGTCAACTCTTAAATTGTATAAGCACAAAAAGGAGAGAAAAAACCGATTTAAGGAAGCCATACTGTCCTTGACCTTGTTACCTACTTTCTTCAAGGAGGTTAGATGTTAACGTTTCATCCATATTATTAAAATACAGATATCTATTTAAAATTCTGGCATAACTGTACATTATTTTAGGGTTTTTTCTTCAGTCTTAATTTGTTTTTAGCTCATCTTAGTTAAAGGCTCAAGTGAGCTTTTCTGTTGAAAAATTTGTCCTTTGTCTGATGTTGGCATCATCGTTGTCGTCGTTGTCATAAAGTTTTCACATTTTCATCTTCTTCTCCAAAACCACTGGGCCAATTTCAACCAAACCTGACACAAAGCATTCATTCCCCAGGGGTAGGGTGGGGCCACAATGGAGGTCAAATTTTTATACAGAGGGTTCCACTTAATCTGATAGCGGTTAATCAAAAAATTCGGTTAATCTGATATAATAACAAAACACCGAACCATTTCTTATATATCCCTTTATATTTTTTCCTGATAATCTGATAGGAAAAAATGTCATTTTCGGTTAATCTGATAGGATTGTGAATGTGTCATAATGATTTCCCACCCTCTTACACCTATATATTCCTTTGTTTAATTGGTTGACACCCCTCTTGTGTACACAGTAACTCTCTACAGGGCATTAGTTACACTTCAACGCACATGGGTGGCTCCCTTCTTCATAAGATGAAAGCTACCGCATCGATAGTTGTTCCGGATGACCACACACAGGGCTGACCTTACTTGTGTACACATTTTACCAATTGCATGTGTTAATTTCATCAGGGCTTGCACCAATAAGAATTATTTATTCATGTAATTTCTGAATCAAATGTGACTGGCTTTGGAACATGTGACATCGAGGAAATTCCAATTACTTTTAATTTTACATCGGGGAAGAAAACGTAATAGATAATCTTCAAATAATTTTTTATCATGCATAATAAATTATTTAAGAGCATTTTATATACATGTAACAGAAAAAGAATTAAAATAAATTGTCCAGGTGAAAAGAGGGACTGTTTAGACAATTAGGCATTTCCTCCTATTACTTCCTGTCAAAATGGCGGCCACTTTGAATCCATCGTAATAAACATTTTCTTTTAAGCATTTACAAACAAAATAAAGCCTAAAATGCTATTTCATTGCTAATGCAAGGTAAGTTATTTCATTTCAAACTATTGACATACAGATTATATCTTTTCATTGATAAATTATGTCTTGAAACAAGTTATATTTTATTCCATACCAAAATCAGACCACAAAAACGCTAAATCGGTTAATCTAATAATTGATTAATTTGATAATTTTTCTCTGACAAATTGACTATCAGATTAAGCGGAACCCTCTGTATAGGAAAATATAGAAAAAAATCTCTAAAATCTTACAAAAACTGAAACAACAAAAGGAGCTCAAGGTTTAACTTAAGATTATGTTGAGAAAAATTTGAAAATCTTTGATAATTTAGATATGTACTCTACGTTGTCCACGTTGTCTAGATATTTTATGTTTGATATTCTAAAGACGGTCGAAAGCTATTGTTGCTTTGGTGAGCTATGGGGCCCCAGGGCCTCTTGTTGAATTTTTTGCTCTCTCTTATTAATACCGGTACAATGCAGTATATTGTCATAATCTCTCTTTCTCTCTCTCCTTTTTGTACATGCCCCCGGTATATATATGCCGGTATATATTCTTACATATATATGTATGTTCAATGAAAGTTTTAAATATACACCAATGTATTTGAGTGTTTGTTTTTGTCTGTAGTATGAAGGTAGGAGACCATAAACATGGCCAGAATGTCTTCTTCCATGCCACTGGACTGTCCGGGGACAATAACCCATCACGGGGGACCAACTGGAAAATGAGGACCCTCCAGAAACAGAGGGAGGAGCTGGGCCATGACAAGGTTTGTATATGTATATGATGTCCACTGAAAGCTTGTGCCTTGCATGAAATGTGATTTGATGTTTTTGGCCTTTTTTTTTCTAGTAACCGTATGATTTTTTTGAGAGAAAAAGTTTTGATTGATGATCTTACAAAGCAATGCTTAGATTTAAATGTAACTTGTAAACTACTGCTGGCTTTTTTTTTTCTCTTTTGCCCATTTTGTACACTATATGGCTTGTTTAACATGAACAATATAGTATTCATTTCAGCATGCTATAATCTAATACTTCTGCATGGTGTAGATATGATGGCCTCTTATCTGTTGAATTGATCAATAAATTACAGCATTTGTTAATGCCATCTGCCATTTTACATGCTGGTTTTAGACACATCTGATAGTTTCATCAATGTATATAATTCTATTCAGATTTTATACAAAGCCATCTCTGATGAGGAGCATGCCATGAATTTTTAAACACTATTCTATTAATGAGGAAGCCGTTACTTTCATATGCAATTTCTAATTCATTTTAGTTCTATTAATCACTTTACGATTAACTTTAATACAATATCAGATAGACTAGCTAACAACATCCTTGAATTGGAGAGAGATGTATTATTGTATGTATGCCTTTAGGTTGCTTTGCAATACATACAGTATTTATAATCTTCTCGGAAGATTCCAGTTTACATCTTTTAGAACAAAAAATTCTAATATTAAACAGTTATGTTGTAAAACGCATAACTGTCAGAAAGGCAAGTGAGTTTGTTTACATCAAAGTTACACGTCTTGAAACAACATGCATCAAAAGTGCTAATGGCCTTGTACTTTAACAAAAGTTGGAATATTAAACAAATAACATGTTAATTTTCATCTCATAAAAATAGCCAGCCTCTGTCGGAGGTGAAAACACCCTAAAACGTAAAACGGAATTCAAGAAATTTCAAAAACCTGCAAACATGTACGAGGCTTCATTTAGATCAGGTAGAGGTGGATAGGGTTAGAGATTACTTTCCCGTTTACCTTAGTGTAGATCTATTAGTTGAACCCATTTTTCCTTTCTGTATCAAAGACCCACATATCGTGTTCTGTAATATTATATTAAAGGGACACGTAGTTGACCCTGGAATGACGTCCTTGTAATGGCAATAATTGTAGTTCACAGCTAACTGTGGTGTAAATTATAGATGATAGGACATAATGAAATGGAATTGGAGAAGGCTTTAATTGCTTTGACTGCAGTTGCGAAGGCCATAGAGGAAATGTTTCATTAAAACTGCTTTAGTAGATGCATCATGTCACAGAGTAGAATATGTGTTTGGGCCCAAGGCATCATGTACTCTAGTTATTTCAATTATATGCTCCAAAAATATTTTCCTTTATTAATTTAATATAATAAAAAAAAGTACTATGTATAAAAGAATGCAAAAATTATCCTGTTCTCAATCAAGAGGAAATCATTTTACTGGTAAATACAAATTAATGAAGTTAAAAGTAATTGTAATGAATGGACAGAAATGGTTGCCCACTAAGATTGTCATTGAAGCTGAACTGTAGCAAGCTAGCTAATACAAGTTTGAGCAATATAGATATTTTTACCTGTATAAGATTTATTACTTTTTACAATCCCAGAACATGGGTAAATTTGTACCTAATGCTTACCTCCTTTCTTCCTTACATATTAGGCTTACAATGAAGCATCCATGCATCCTTATTATTTATTTTTTGCCAAGAATCTTTTCTTAATCATTATACTCTCTTTAGAACTCTGGAGAATATTCCTAACAGTTTTATTTTGTAGTAACAGTTATAAATAAAAGATTTTCTTCTCTTGATTATCTTTTGATAATCTTAATTTTCATCCTTGTACCAAATTTCAATTCGGGTGTCTTAAAATTATAGAAATCTTTTTAAAAGAAAGGCGCGTAGTTTTCCCTTTGATGAGGCCAAGGATATTTATTGGAATTCAACAATAACACATTATACATGTAAGTATTGTTTATGATAGAGTATTTAAAAAAAAAAGAGGTCTATTGATGATATGAATTTGAACTCTTTTCTGAGTACTGGCTGGTAATGAATTTCATTTCAATTTATTTAACCAAAAAGATTACTCTGAAAACTGCAAAGACTGACAAAGCTTGCTGGCATGAAACTTTAAATATCTATACATATGTACATGTACATGCATTTTCTGTTCATTTAAGTCTGCTTTCACTCTGAACTTTCATTAAACATTTAACCAATAAAGAGGCTGGGTCAAAGAATAAGATTTTCAAAAGGGGGGGGGGGGGGGGGGGGGGGGGAGATGTTATGCATGAGTGGCAGTCTAATGTTTCATTAATTTTATTTGATTTATGCTTTTCAAACATAATCTGCATGGTGAGTTCAATGTTTTAACTCAAATGTATTCATTATACATTGATGTTTCTTATGTTATGAAATATTTTAGCTGTATCAGTACATTGTAGTACTTGCTGTAGAATTGCATACAATGATATACTGTAGATGAGATTATACACGTAGAAATTGTAATGGACCCCCTGCTTTTGTATAATGTTATCCTGACATAATACAGATATTGTTATATTATGGTATTCCACTTATTAATCATTGTTTAGTGTTATGAAAACTACATGTGTTTTGAAGTTAATACTAAGCAAAAAAAAAAAAAAAATGGTTGTTGAATTTTGCATAACTTGCAGCTTGATAACATCACGACAAGCTTTATTTGAAAGCTGCAATATACTCCTGCATTACGGTACTTTTAAATTCTGAAGTTTTTATGAATAGCTGAAGCAATCCAAATTTTAATCAATGAGTTATATTTCCATGTAGTGGGACAACAAATAGTGTAAGAACTTAGCTACGTTTTGCAACTGATTCATTTGAGAAACACTTTCATTGCCTTTAGTCTAGATTACATAAAACAGACACTGAGGGATTAACCCTGAGGGATTAACCTTGCAATGTTTTAAGATATTTATACTTTGAAGCCAGCATGATCACTAAACTTTCTTACCCCAGATATTTTACAATCATAGTGTCTTTTGTTGTATTGTTTTTAGAGGCCGATGGATGTTCTCAAAGTAGACATCGAGGAGTGGGAATGGGTGGCCCTCCCAGAAATGATCAGTAGCGGGGCTTTGGACGACGTTCGACAGTTTGCCATCGAGCTCCACATCACTCTCAACATCGAACCAGACGCCAGGAAATACCTGCTGGGACTGAGTGTACTCAGGGACCTATATGACAAAGGATTCCGCATTTTCTGGACTCATCGGAACTTGTGGTGTAAATTTTCCCCACAGAACGGAGCGCCACAAAGATCTGGATGTCATGAAGTCTCCTTCGTCAACATCAACAACTTTAACTAGGGTTTTTTTTTTTATCCAGCTCTAACTATCAGTGTCTCCTTTAAAAAAAAAAACCTGAGACAAAATGTTTTACCAGTTTGTGTTCTAATGTTGTTCAATCTTCAACACATATAGTGATTTTTTAAATAGGTCACATAAAGTCTCTAGATGGACTTGACCTAATTGAAGATTTCAGGGTTTAATATACAGTTGAATTTGGAGATCTTGAATAGTATACTATGGATATGTCAAAGTGAGTTGGAAGTCCCAACCTCTGTTTCTTTATGTATATCCAGTCAGCTTCACGTACCATATTTGGTATTATGTAATGGCATTGTTAGAATATATGTCCCATAAACATATATTTGAGTTAAAGTTGCATTTAGTTTATTTCTTTTTATGAAGCAGATTTCATACCATGATTTTTCTTAGGCATAAAAAAAAGAATGTTGTGTTTCTTAAGCTTTGACTTATCATAATCGATGCTGTTCATTGATTCATATTTTTTTGCCATACCGGTTTTGAGAAGGGAAATAACTCAATTTTTGTTGAGGTATGAAAATTGAGTTATTCCCTTTTGCAAATCATGCAATGAAAAATTGAATACCTGTCTGCCACATCATATTAAAAAAAATTTTGGCCTTAGAAACTAAAGTTAATTTTATTTTTGGCCAACTATTTTAGAAGTCAAAACTGTAGCCAAAAAATAAATACTCTGTATGCATTGAGATTCAGTATTAACACTGGTTGTTAATCTTAGAATGCTTGTGCCAAATTTTTGCAGTGAATAAACTTATATGTGAATTAACTATAAACTGGTAAGAAAATAAGTTGGTGATACTATTAAATCAAACAATTTATTTTTTGATTACGTAAAAGTCTACTAGTTTTGTGTGTTAATTTTGTGAAGATGTGTTAATAACCTTATTTGTATGAACACCACCTTGTGATGAATTGCAACCAACTTGTTATATTCTTGATGAATATTATTGTATGCTTGAATCTGAGTTAACAATATTTTTTTTTAAAATGATTGAACAGAAAAGATGTTGCCCTGAATAAGGGAATTCAGACCAATGCTAAAGAAAAATTACCGCATAATCAAAATTTAGAGTTAAAAAGCTGTGATCTAAAAAAAAAAAAATACAAGCCATAATATTTGTAAATATAGTCAGGCTGCCAAATACTCTCTTTTTTTATATTTATTGTTCAGTGATGGCTGGTTGGTTTTTACGAACTGAGGCATTGGCAGACGCATTCATTTCCTTTCCTAGTTTTGTTCTCTTCTTATAAGCTAGGTAATTGTAGATGAGTTAATGTTGAAATTAAGTGTGTGTGGTCATGGGTCTCAAAGTACCCAAACAATTTTCCTTGTCTTTGTTGCTTTAATAGCTTAGTTTCAAAGAAAATACTCAACTACTGAGCAGCTTTTTCTGTTTGCATTGCTTGAACTTTAGTAACAAAGTCATAAAGAGAAGGATCTTGATATTTATGAGAATTTAATTCCATCTTCAGTGATGTCAATAGATATTGATATTCTCTGACTTTTGGAGGATTTTTTATTTTCATAGAATGAATGTTAATTTATATATTTCTTAGTGGGGGCAGCGGTATCATCAGTGAGCTTGCTTTTATGTTAATATGTTTATATGGTTTATTTGATTCAAGAACATAATCAAATGTTAGCTGTAGCACTGACAATTGTAAAACAAAAGTTCAGTGAGTGTATACATGAAATAATATTAACACTGATATCAAACTGAAGCTCAGTATACCAATTGCTTATGAGAATTGTAACACATGTACAAAGAGATTGAGATATATATATATATATATATATATACACGCAGTAGAAACTTGATATTACTAACATGGATAACTTGAATGTCATAGATATGCCGAAGTTAATTGAAAGTCCCCAAAACTGTTTTACTATGCTGCTAACCTTTCTATCTTAAATCCTTGGATATTTTAAGTAACTATTTTTCTTGGCATTACTGACTTCAACATAAGAAGGTTTAACTGTAATTACTAGTTACAAACCTGTTTGTTAATTGTGAAAACCTTTTCATAATGACTTTTTGTGGATCCATTGTTTACCTAAGATAATTGCAATTAATAGATTTTTTTGTAATTTAAACCATATTTTATTAAAAAAAAAATTTTTTCATTGAGTCAAAAAACACTAGCTGTGGTACATTTTTTAAAATAAACCTTATCAATGTCTAGGAATGCTGTATTCTGCACTTTTGTGTGCTTTCATCATTGGAAACCCATGGTCAGTCTCTCATATTATGCTTAATCTAATTAGGGGCTCACTCATTAAGTTGTTTCCTTCACAGGAGTAACACAAGCCCTATTTTGATTTCTCCTTTATAATTATTATTATTATACAAAATTCATAAAGCGCCATATATAATTTATATTAAATTACTCTATAGCGCTTTACATATGAAAGTTATGGGCATAAGAGCCAAGAACATAAAAATTATAACTAAGTACACTACATTAAAAACTACATAAATATATAACACTAATTATGTTTACATGTAAAAATCAAGATAATATATTATATAGCAATCAAATTGAAAATCAAATGGATTGAAAATCAAATATAAACAGCAGCATGTTTTCATAACATTTTCTGCCAGAAAGTATAGAGTTTAGCTTTTTCATTAGTTGATTGAGAATATTAAAATGTGAAGTACCCGGTACATTTATAAATTTATGAAAACAAGAAATGTTTAGGGAGTTGTCAGATGGTCAGTAAGTGTATGCGAGCCTGGCCATTGGCTTCCAACAGTGGTGTGATTTTCAATGAATATTATTGGATTGAAAATTAAAAAAAAAAATCATGAAATCAAAATTAAGACTGATTGTTAAAAAGCCTTAAATAGTTTTCTTTTTGTCATTATAAGAGAATACCTCAACTTGTGTGATGATTGGTTCTTCTCATTATTGATTTACACTTCATTATTTACTTGTTGTTTTGAGTTATTATTGAGCGTTCTACCACCAAGAAACCTAAAAGTGTTATATGTGATCTCAACAAAATGCTTTCATTTTGTTTTTCCATTTTTTGCTTTAAGAAGAAAATTTGTGTATAGGTGTTGGTTAACATAAAAATAAAGCAATTACCAAAGTTATTCTGAAATTGTGGTGAGTTTGTTGTTTTTTTATAGTTCTAGAGTTCACATGACATTAAAGTGGCTCACTACACCTTTAAATAGTTTCTCCAAAAAATTACTTGATTATGATAGATAGCATGATGGATAAGAATTGTATATCGGAAAGTCAAATAGGTGAAAAAATGTGCAATTTTGGGTAAAAAATTTTATTTTTAAAAATTTAATTCCGTAAACTTGAACAAAAGCCCCTGGTGGATTTGCATGAACTTATGATCTGCGGTTCACAAGTCCCGTACTTTTACTGAGCTATGATATGATATACAACCAAATTGATTGATACAAACAATTTAATAAAACATTTAAATCGCCATCTTGTGACATAATGGCCATGTCTTAAAAAGTATAAGTCAAGGTGTAGTGAGGTACCTTAAATCATATTATGATTAACTGAGGAAAAATGAAAAAGTAGTGTCAATAAAGAATTTATTCTCGAAGTAACATGAATTTCACAATTTACCATAAGATTGGAGGAAACTTGGTATAATGGGCCATAAATCTTGATCTTTGTTTCACATTTTCTTCTTTACATTCCCTTAAAAAAAGTGAGACAGAGCTTACGAGAGTAAATTTTATGGCGCCGAAGTCTGGGAACAATAATTGTTGGTTCCTTCTTGCTAAATTTTTTTTTATATCCATACAAGTGTAAAGTCGTGAGGAATGGGCATATATTATCTCCTTAAAACTAAGTTCTTTATAAGCGAGTTTAAGGTACCCCACGCAAATCTGAGGAAAATATTAGGGTTGTCAAAATGTTCACAATGGTTCGATAATAGAAATTAAATGCAAACACGTTGAATAAAATTCATATACCCATATAAAACAATCATGAGAGATCTTGTATGTTTACTAGTATGTATAGTGATAAATACTTTGAAGCTTGGTTATATTTTGGTTGAAGTCACTTAGTGGACGATGCATTGGGTCATAATATATTAACCTGATGAAGGATGATAAATTATACAAAGATGACTTTTGAATGGATTGCTTTGTATACATATATCTATATAAAAAAATGGCCTGGGTCTCATTATCTGCATGGAATGAAAGATAATCCAGGGAATGTTAGGAGAAAGGGGGCCCAGGCTTAAATTTAATATTTTATCATAGTGATAAAACTTGTCAAATTACTTTATTGAATGAATTTGATCTATTTTATTATACAGAGACCAATAGATGTTCTTAAGATAGATATTGAGGAGTATGAATACATGGCCGTACCAAACATGCTTCAGACTGGAATTCTAAAGGACATCCGACAAATGGCCATAGAGTTCCACGTAACCTTGAAGGCGGATAGAAGCAGACGATACAAAGAGGAACCCCCTAAAGACAAGTACTTCTTCGCCTTAAGTCTTTTCAAGGATCTGTACGACATCGGATTTAGAATATTCTGGACTCATAGAAATCCTACGTGTAAATTTTTTTCAAAAAAGGGAAATGTTGAAAGGGTAACCTGCCATGAAGTGTCTTTTGTTAATATCAACAATATGTAAGGATTTTTGCCTTCTTTTTTTTTAATGGATTCTATTGCCCAATCATCATGAGCTATTTTAGTATATTAATTCTTAGTTTGTTTCAAATTTATGTTATTGAAGCAATCATGTCTGCAAGCCTCACCATATTTTGTTAATATTGTTTCTTACTAAACAGAAATGGCTATTCATAGTGCAATTCATAATTTATATGAAATACATGAATGAATATTATCATATGTCTGTCTGTTGGCACATGTAATATGTCTGTTAGAGTTTACTTGATAGAAATGTACATATATAATGTTGCATGTGAAATCACTGCGTTTACACAGAGAATCTCAGAAGGATCAACATGCAAGTTATGTGCTGTTATTGCAATAAATCTTTTAGTTGTAGATATACACATTTACGTGTATGGAATGTTAAACTACATAGTATAATTTTTCTCAATATCTATGGTAAACTTTATGTAGAACAACATTTCATGTTTATGAATTATCTATTTCATGCCCATTTTTTTCACAGCAATTAGGTTGATTGTATTGAGCATAATTCTATGATGGGGTTAATGTATTTCTCACTGATTTGATTTTTTTATGCAATTGGGAAAAAAAAATGTAGAGTATTATACATACACTATAGTTTTATAGTCATATATTGCAAAGCAAAACAAAATATTTTGAGTTTTGTACACCCATGCAAGCGCGAGACTCATCATTTCGAGGGAAGGGTATATATGCATAGTCTGCTGCCTTATCAGCAAGTTCTGCAAACCTGACTGTGGGACTCTGAGAGTTTATTGGATTGATTGATTAGTTTTGTCATTTAATTGTTAAGTTCTGTAGTCTATAAATCACCAATTAAAATAGTCAAAAGTTCTTATGCTGTAATATCATAAATGCTTTTTAATTAACAATAAGTTTTGTATGAATGGTGTGTGTCAAAAACTTTGATCAAAAGATATAACTGAGAACAGATTACATGTATTCTTGTACATGCATGTATACATCATGTATTTTTTTTTTTTTAAATTTGTTTTGGAAAAAAATTTCTGACACATCCTTCAAAATAAAACCATTGTTTGGACCTTGTTACTTTAAATTAGAACTGATCAGAATATTTTTTCATCATAAATATATGATAAAAAAAAATCAACAACTTTACATTATGTAGATCTAACATTTATTATTCTTTATTCCTGACATTTTGAGGTTTTTATCTAAGTCAAAATATGTATGCAGTGACTGTCTCATTTTCAAGTTGGTTAATAATATTGCTGCAACTTATTTTATGTATACTGACCCAGATTACTCACGAAAATTAAAGAATACTCAATTTTATTTTCATTTATTTTGGATGTGTAACTTGTTTTTAATTGAAATTTTATTTGTTTGAACAGAACTTTCTGATAATTCAAAGTCTATTTATCTGTTATAGAGTTTATTTAGATTTACACTATATTTCGGACATGTATATTACATGTATAATGTACATGCATATACTTATTGGTAATTGCAATATATTTCCAAATGCTGTGAATTCAGTTAAAATGATACTAGAATAATGTGCAGGATAACAAAATGTTTTAATTGTACCGGTAGGTTTAATTCATTTTTTCACATACATACTAGTTAGTTCATGAAGATTGATCAAAATGCCAAAGCAGTTTATAAAATCTCAAAGTGATATATTTTCTACCTGTATATAAAATCCCAAAGTAATATATTTTCTACTTGTATGGGAGAATTTATTGAAAAAAAATTTATGACAAGTTTTATCAAAAGTATTCATTGTAACTAATATTTTTTATTTAAAATGTATGCAATTTTTCAAATTTTATTTTAGTTCAAATTTATCCTCTTATCATGTAAAAGATAACACTGGCACAGGTATTTTTCATAGCATATATGTCTTTTCCTGATTGAATATACAATGTTTGATCAATGCTACATCAGCCATTGCAGCTAACAAATTAATTGATGGAAAGAGCTTAATTACGGCTTATTTTGCTTTTTTTTTTTTTTTTTTTTTTTTAAATATTTTGCTTATGTACATGGGTATAATTCAGTGGGTCATGTGTGGTATGTACATTTAAAATGCGTTATCATTTCTGTTATTTGATTTAATACATGCAATACATATTGGGCATCTAAGACATGTTTACTTTGTATGCATGGCCATGTACTGGCCATGTACTGGCTTTATTAGGTCACATGTAGAATTATCTTATTTGAATGCATGGTTACCAATGTGTCAGGTAGTGGAAAAGTCAAATTTATAAGACAATTGACCAAGGTGTTTACAAAAGAGGATTTTTTTTGAGTGCGAGAAAATTTTGCATGCATGGTTCTGTAGAACCTTGTCTTTGAAATATATCTCTGTAATCTAATCCTTTAATAAGTATCTCTCGTATTAAAGATTTTACATACATAAAATTGATTTCAAAATTCAGTAGCTGGAAACTAGTTTCTTTTCTAAATCCGGTAAATTGTGAAATAAAGGCATCACAAGTAAAAATAATTGGTTTCCAGTAGTAAATCATTGGCTTTTAATTAAAGATTAAATTGTAAATGGTTCAATATGGAAACAGTTTTTAATTTGATTTGCTAAATTTATGAGTACATGCATATTTTATTCTTATTTGTATTATTTACAATTAATAAGTGTTTTAATTCAACTTTTTATGCAGTTGGAAGATTCAACTTCAAACCTCTATTTTTTTCTAGTCGAAGCATATTTTGTCTGTTAATTGTTAAATATTAAATGGAAGGGTTAAGTATTAATTAGATGGAACATATTATAAATGTGTTTTCTTTACATTGACATTAAATCAAAATATTGTGATAAATAATTAACTTCTTATGAACCTTGGAAAAAGTGTTCCTCACCAACTTTATAAATATGCATTGGAGAAATAAAAATGCAACATTCATGGCTACCTAATCTAGTATATTTGTCTTCTATAACCACTCATTGTGTGCATACAAGCCTTAATTACATGTACATACATGTATATGGGGAAAAAAGCTTTGAAGTTTGAAAACCACTGATGTTTGTGATTCAGAAGATAAGAAGTGACCATTAAAGTTGACTTACATTACAGTATGCCTTTTATATGTTCAAAGTACTGAATCTTATTACAATGTATAATGAACAAAATTGTATATATACTGCATGTATATGTTTTAATTATATTGTGTATATTTGAACATATGGCATGTTCCTTTCTATTAGATTATGCAATATTATAAATATGCTCAAAAAAACATAATTTCAAAATGAAATATATATTTACTTATGTACTCAAAAGTATTTTGGTAATCAAAAGATTTATTATTAAAAATTGCTCATAACATTTTAGTGATTTTTTTTTTCATTTTTAGCTCACCAAGTTGTGACCAAAACGAAGTCAGGGGGAGCATAATTATGCTTACCCTTGGCATTGACATCGGCATCCGGACCTGGTTAAAATTTTGAAGCAGGTCCTGTATTCAAGTTACTACATGGGCTTGTCCTATCTTCACCAAACTTGCATGGTTGGTGTGTCTGGACCTACTTACAGACTTAAAAAAGACTTGAATGCTGAATCTGGGCAATAAATTTCAGATGCTGGAGGAGGTTAAGTTTTTGAAGCTGGTTAATATTTTTGGAGCAGGTGCCCTTTGATGTGGATATAAGTTGTTATTGGTTCTATCTTTACCAAACTAGAATGGAGGATGCATGTTGTGATATTTATGCATTTAATTGACAGCCTTTGACGCTAGATCTGAGCCATAGGTTGCAGATGCTGGAGAAGTTTAAGCTGGTTTTTGGAGCTACTTAATTTTTTAAAGCAGGTGCCCTTTGATATGGCCATATGGTTTTCTATCTTTACCAAACTTGGATGGATGATGCATGTACTGATACTAATGCACTTGACAGGCTTGGATGCTGAATCAATGTCTTTGGTTACGGATGGAGGAGGTCGAGGTTTTTAGAGAATGTCATATGTTTAATAGGTTAATATTTAAACTTAACTTATATGGTTGATTTAACTATGTAAATGAACCACAGAGCTAGCTCCAGATATGGAGCATGATCTTGATTATCTAGATGCTTGTTTCAGAACAACTAAAATCGTGTTAAAGTCTTCAGATACAGAGCCTGATCTTCATTATCAAGGATGCTAAGAAAACCTGGTCCTACCTCACTCAAACTTGCTTGATGGATGTGATTGTTGATTTATGATATATCATATGATTCCTATGATATTACATCATATATACAGTATCATATTGTATCAAATGACATATCATATGACATGATATCGAATCATTTCATCATGATACAATATTATATCATACAATATAGTATCATGAAATAACACAATATTGTTTCATTTGATATGATACAATATCACTTCATATGATAAAATTACCTATTATATGATGCAATACAGTATTATATAATATCATTGTATAATATAATATTATATAATATTTTATTATATCATATGATACAAAATTGTACAGTGTGATAAAAATGTATCATACGATACAATCTGAAATTTATATATAACAGGATACAATATCATATATATCATATATTTTATGATAGGATACAATATCATATTTTATGATATACAATATTGTATCATACAATACAAAGTGAAATTTACATATAACAGGATACAATATCATATTATATGATATACAATATTTGTATCATAACATATATAATATGATTTTTATTATAGATTATTAACTATGATTTTTATATAATATGATAATGGCAGTCTCAGAAAAGTGAAGCCTTGTCTGGTTTAGCTCTGTAATCTTTGGGTTATGTAGCTATTACATTTTATTTTGTGCGACGTGTACGGTAAGGGCGTTTTATGTTCATCGTGTCTATATGCTGTTTGCTTATCATACATACTGATTCAAAGTGAGTGATCTGTTCACGATATTTTTATCAAAACTTCGAACTTATTTATGGGTTAGAGCAACTAAACTGTGTCATAATTTTTCTGGCCTTGACATTTCCTATGACACTGACTTCATTGTTCCCTATTTTGCATTGAGCTCTTTAAGAAAGCTGTTCAAGATTCTTTCGAGATGACCTGGTGCTCATTGGTAAAACTTCTACAGCAAAACTTGCTTATATAGAGTGAAAGGACCAAAGAAAAATTCTTTATTTCTACAGCAAAACTTGCTTATAGAGAGTAAAGGGACCAAAGAAAAAAATTCTTTATTACTTTAATTGTTATAAACACAACATTCAAAGTGATTTTTTAAAAATAAGTCTTATCTCAAAGTTATAAAACAATGTTTTACAACAGTTAAAATAATGTTTATAAATGGTATAAGTACATATCAGTATTAAATGGTAACGGTACTTTGGTTAGAACCTATATTCAGAAATTTAAAGGGGAAAAAGCAGCCCAGCTAAAGATCATTTCATATACCACATTTTAAGCATTTGAGTTATTATCTTCCTTAAATTTTTCTTGAGTGAGCATAGTAAAAAAATGAAACAAAAACTTGGCAAAGTTTTAATGGCCAGTGCCACTAAAAATTTTATTTCTTTGAAAAGCAATGTGTTTCTTTGACATTTTGTCGGCAAAGAGTGACTGCATCTGTAAAAGAAAGTACACGTAAATTATATATTCAATGTAAACACAGTAACGAAGATATATCAGAACATCAAAAATGATCAATGCATTTTTGTTAAGGGAAATAAGCCTTTCTAATATTAAGTTATACTTTCTCATCAGTATTAAAATGACATTTTTTCTAAGCTTGAACCTAATGACCTTTAACCTAATATCCTTAACTCTCACTGCCAGTCTGATTTTAACAACTGTATGCATTGTTACAGTTCTAAGAAATATATGGAAAAATGTAATAAGATTTTGAAATTAAACGTTTTCATGCATAACATGGAGTGCTTATATACAATGTACTTACATTGGAGAACCATCTGCATACATGAACATACTTTTGTTTTTCCATAAACGTTAACTCCTCCTTATATAAAAGACAAAAGGATAACAAATAAGTAAGGGGGGTGCCTCTGCACAGTCAATTAGACTGGCAGACTACCAGTAATACCCAAAGTATGGGTAGTTAAAACGAGCAATTTTAACTTACAACCTACCAATAGTCAAAAAAATATTTCATTTCCAGTTTTAAAAATCATTTTCACTGTGTTTACCCATTGTACAAGTATGCATATTTTCCTTTGTCCTTCCACTAGCTCCTCATTATTCTGATGGCCGCAATCATCAGAATGAT
The DNA here is from genome assembly GCA_033439105.1 of Magallana nippona. Taxonomy (NCBI): domain Eukaryota; kingdom Metazoa; phylum Mollusca; class Bivalvia; order Ostreida; family Ostreidae; genus Magallana; species Magallana nippona. The sequence goes on along the minus strand of CM065925.1, from coordinate 37,872,304 downwards.
AAGGAGCCAGTGGAAGGTTTAATTTTAATCAGACTAAGATTTTATATGATAACTCCTACAGAATATCTTTTATGTCTTTCCTCTTTATGTTGACAATTAAAGTCTTTCAAATCTAGACATAGAAGATCGAGTGACTTCAATTTAACAATACTTACAAAGATTCTGTATAATCCTAGGTATAAGATTATGTCTGCTAATGTTGGGTGATATCCGACGAAATATACATGGTGTGATAAATATGCATTGGTGTCCTGAAAAAGTAAGAAAACGAAGAGATTTGAATGATTATCATTAACAAGAACTTATAATGCATTTATTTTGATGTAAAAGCATGGTGATAAATCTAGCAAGCATTATGGTAATTTTCAGCAGTTAACTCACCCTGAGAACTGTAGACACATCTTTTTCCTGAAGGCTTTTATCCACCTGAGCTACTCTGTATTCCAACCACTGGTCAATAGCAGCTCGCTCCTCTGGTGTGGTGCCTGAATGGAAAATTTTCTTATATAAAAAAAATCCATTTCTAGTTTTCTATTCTTATTATATATCCCAATCTAATTAATTAAGACTAGAGCTTTCATCTGCTCCAACTAGATTGCTATACAAAGTTATAGCAATCTAGTTGGAGCGTATCAAAGATCTAATTCTAATTAGATTGGGCTAAATCCTCTCATACAAATAAGGTCTAAAATATGATAGAATTTTCATAAGTAATAACAAGTTCATAGCCCAGTGTAAGAATTCTATAACTAAAGTTAATATTAATCAGTCAGAATTATTTACAAAATTTATAACAAGAGCATTTTTAGGTTAGTTTAATCCTTGAACTAATACACAAATACAAATACAAATATTTTATTGGCACAAACACACAATTACAATTGGCAAAGGCCCTGTATATGCATAAACAGAAGTATGGACCAGTTAAAGAATATAAATTTTGCAGCATTTGAATAAAAGTTCTTTCAATATAAAGAATCTAACATTAAACTAACACATCAATTTAAGAAAGGATATAAAACAAAAGACCCAATTGAAGTGTATACCTTTTAATTCAGGAGTTTCGGACTGTCGAACTAGCTGCTTAGCAACTGATATAAGACCTCTGACAGTGAGACCATTCCCTGCCTTTAGTACTGGTATCTGCAACATAAAGGTACCTTTGTGCTTTAACTAGTTTTACCCAATCCAAACCACATATATTTGTACTTTGCTGTTTATGATTCAAATACAATCAAACTTTCCATAATGTTATTGAAATAACTCACATAAAATAGATTTATAAAATATTCTGTCAATATGAGCTCATATGTCGAATAATTGGTATCAGCTGCTTTTAACATATTGACCACAGGAATCTTGACCACGCTGGCTAATAAAAACCGTTTCAAGCACTGTATATTTATTTTTATGATAATTCCCGTGTTAAACATCCATATCATGTAATGAAAATGACAACCCTTTACCTGTTCTTTTGCGTCTAATACAAGTTTTCCAGAGGAAACACCTAAGTATGATGCTAGATTGTTCAATTCCTCCATGTTTACCTGGTGGGATTGTGTAAAACTAGACATAATGATTTAAATCAGATTTTTATCAATTATGTAAAACTACTTCGTTTGAATACATCTTATGTGTATTTTTAGAACAATAATGATTTTGAAATGTACGTTTTTCATTAATAAAACATTCCAGTTCCTTTTTATACATGTCACTACGTATATTACTTCGCCATTCCGGCGAATGGACCTGCCTATAAACAGGAAGTACACTACTTTTACCCATTACTTTCATTTTCTCCATCAGCATGAGACAACCTGCCGGAGTTGCAGAAATTTTGCGATCTCATCAAAAAGATGATATTTATACTGGATATATAAAAACTGCCGTGTCGGAAATTTTCCAAGAAATATTTGGTTTGTATTATGACCTCAACCATTGACTTTGATAAATGATATTGTTATATTCAGTAGTATATTCTCACTATATAACTCTATATAGACGAATAGTCAATAATTGTAATATTAGCTCGTCCGAAAAATATTGACCGGTCAATATTTGTTTAATATTGACCGGCTAGGAATAATATCTAGAGAATATTCCCTCTGTTTCAATTAATCGCTTCTGATTTCTTGATTCGTAAACGGTGACGTAAATAACTCTTCGCGACTCCAAAACAAGGTGATGTCATCATAGGCAATCAGTCAAGGCAAGTAAACAATGGATGCGCAATGCGACGGTTTGCTATCATGACGGATATAAGGATTTGCGAATTAATGTGGAGTAAAATCAGGTAGAATGTCTGTAACTTAATTCCTACGGGCGGCGGAATATCACCAGTGACCGTTTGATGCCAACAATATTTTGGAAATGAACTTTGCGCAAAATTTAATTCGTGAATTTTATGTTGAGCTGAGAAAATTACTGCGATCTGTTTTCAAATCCTTTCTTGAATATTGGTTTGTTTCTTCATATAACAAAACAAATGTTGACTGTATTTTTGGGCAACATTGATTATATGAGCCCCCTTGGGACGAATATATTGTCGGAAATTTTCCAAGAAATATTTGGTTTGTGTTATGACCTCAACCATTGACTCTGATAAATGATAATGTTAACATCATATGCTTTTTTTTTATTATTATTATTTTTATTTTTTTTATCCTTGCTGTCAAATCAATTGTCAAAGAGAGCTATGCACAGGGGCTTGAAGCATCATTACAAAAAGGTACCCTCTTTTTTAACGATGATTTTTTTTACACAAGTTCCTTTGCTATTGTGCATAACCATTTCATTTTCAATGTCTTATACACAGTAGTTTAAAGTGGAATATTATTTGTGCTTCAAGAGTACATATTGCACTCCTAAATAAAGTATTATGAAAAGGTTCGAAGAAGGATAAGAGTGGATTTGTATGTAATAGAATTGGGGGATTGACCCCAAGTAGGCTTGATCGAGCTCAGGACCCTTCAGTTTGAAAACCAACGCTCTAGCTACCAACTGAACTATAGGATAGCGTGAGCATCGATTTTTAAATTGAAAGGTCTTGGGTTCGAGCCTACTGGTGGACATCCCCTATTCAATTACACTGGTGGCCAACAAAATATCCCACGTGGAATGGAATGAAGAGTCTCATGTCAGATTAATAAGGGATAGAAATCCCAAAGAAACGGGGAGGAATGTGATAGATGTGTATATGGACTCAGTGCTGCCACTCTTCTACTATAGTTTGTCCCAAAATATTTATGCAGAACATTTGGACGATTCTTAATAAAAATACACATACCTGTGAAAGAAGAGCAATTGAAATCGATGAAAAGGAAAATATCCAAGATGTCCTAATTGACAGATTATCATTTTTCACTCGTGAAAATTCATAGGAACAAGAACAGATTTGTTACGGAGATTTATAATGGGAAATGTTGACGTCTTTTTCCATTTAGAAGTCACTCAGAATACCTCTCACATTTTTTCAGCGTTATCATTCACGTATTTTCATTTCTAATGCAATGCAAAATCCCCGTAGACTTTTTATTTTTAGCTGTGTATTGAAACCTGACAAGCTAGAGGGAGAGTTTCACAGGAGAAATCTTGGGATTTTTTTATACTATTGAATGAACATCATTTGAAACCTGAGGTATTAATAAATATTGAATAATTTAAGAAAATGTGTGGCATAAATATCTTGGGACAGACTTTAGCACTAGCTAGTGTGTTAACCCTTTAGCTCAGTCGGTAGTATGTTGTTTTTTAAACTGAAGTGTCTGTGGTTCGAGCCTATTTGTGGACATCCTCCTATTCTATTACAGGTACAAGACAATTTTGCATCAAAGGTCAATCCTTATGTTAACGGATAGAAATGCAAAAATCAAACATTTTTAAAATATGTATAATGTACATACTGTAGAAGCAGAAATATTCATTTAGAATTTAATTTCATTATTTTCGTTGGCAGTATTTATCAACGAAATTAAATCCATGATGAATTTTTAACCCAAGTATTCATAGATACAGAATTGATATGTAATACATTTTAGAGATTAGGATATGATGAAATTAAATCCCAACGAAATTTCATTTGGTTTATGAACAACAAAATTTCCAACGAATATTTGTGCTTCTACAGTATACTTTCCACCAATATTCAAGATTATATTACATTCATTATTTCATGGAAGCTGCAATGTTGTGCATTATTTTTCTTAATACTTGTAGAACATGTACCGATATATTACACAGGAACATTCATAGAAATCTATTCTTTTGCAGGTCCTGGTGTGTGGATAAGGTGGAAAAATGAAGTGGATCGTTTGGCCGAGGTTACATATTTTTTTCTGACAACAGTTGCAGGCAAGTCTTTAAAACAGAGGTATTGAATTTAATTATGAATATTATACCATCTTGCTCTCTGTCTCAGTAGAATATTATTTTGTTATTTCAGGATATCAGACTGTTGGGGAAGAATATGTAAACATCATTCAGGTTGATACACATCGAAGAAACATTCCATCAAAACTGGTACATCTCAAATTATATATGTATCATAGAGGGGGATAAATAACACTTTATAAACATATATATATATATTTTTAAATGAATCATTAAGTCCTACCTCTTAAAGTGCTCTTTGAATCAACTATGATGCTTCATTTAAAATTGAACTATCAAGTATATTGTATATTATTACCTCAAGGTCTATGGGCCACTTTGCTTACCTGAGCAACAATTATACAGGTACATTGTTAAGTACCTTTACTGTATTATCATTAGACAAACACAATGCTACAAGAACATGTCTAAATGCACATCAATTTTAGCAATTTTTTTTAAATTTCAGAAAAGACTGATATTAGTTTCCCTCCATGTCTTTGGACCCTATGCAGTGGGCCGCTTCCTTGACTGGGTGGAGAAAAAATTCAAGTCAGGTGACTGGGACAGTGTGCCTCAGGAAACAAGGAAGTTTATCCTGAAATCACTTCCTGTTCTTCAGCAGGCTCTTTCCCTCCTGCAGAGGTTCCATCTTGCCTTGTTTTATCTCAGAGGTGTATTCTATCACATAGCCAAGCGACTGACCAATGTCAGCTATGTAAGTAAAGATCAACACTCCTGATTGTTTTTTCTGGTAAAGGTGACGTGTCCGACCCAAAAATATTCTTAAAAATGGTGTAAAAAGGCAAGCATAAAACAGCCAATCCTTTTATGACATTGTTTGTCATCAAGCACACACAAATATATATCTTACTTTATTTATTGGCCTTTTGGTATACATTTAGAACATAAACAAACTTTATTAGAACATTCATCTTAAATTGTATAGATATATTTGTATTTTTAAAAAAGCTTTAGAAAATATACTTTGAGGAGGAAAGACACATAGTTATTATCAGATATCAAAATATTTTTTTAGTATACACTGTATTGATATTTTACATTAAAGGTTCCTGTATTTCCTACAGATTAAATTCAGTGTCTCCCCTATAGAGGGGTCGTCTGTACAGCAGAGTTTTCGGGCCCTAGGCTGGCTATCGCTGGCTCAGCTTGGCTTCAGTGTTCTACAGACACTGTATCACAGCTACAGGTCCTCAGGGACCTCTTCACCTCAGAAAGATATCAGGTAATGGCAAGATTGTCAAAAATTGATGTATAAAGTCTCAGACATCATTGTCATTTTGAAAAAGGGGAATAACTCAAATTATCTAAATTTGAATCTGAAAAAATATATAAAATTGAGTTATTCCTCATAGAAAGACTCTGTTTCCTTGTCAAGCAGTTTACATAAATTATATATTGGATATTTTTGGATATTAAGAGCTTTAAAAAAATGCATCATTAAGATAGAAGTCTGGCACTGGTTTTATTATACATACCTGCATTGTTGGAATTCCAAGATCTGGAAATAATCGAGATATTATTTATGTGGACAGTACAAACTGATCAAATTACTGAGTAATCAAATAAAAGACCCATTTTGGAGGGGAGGGGGGTGTCTGTTATAAAAATAATCCCATTAAGTTACAGTATAAGTATCAGTAGCTTGCAATTGATTTTGGTGATTTTTTTCTCAGTACACGCACATCCCACCATGATGTCTTAGACAGAAAGTGCTGTCTGTGTCTGGAGGCGAGGAGATCACCCACAGCGACGCCTTGTGGCCATTTGTTTTGCTGGCAGTGTATCTATGAATGGTGTTCCACCAAGGTATACATTTATTTATTATTATAATACAGTAAAAATGGTTACAGTGGACATGATTATGATGAATATACACTTACAGCAAAGTCTGTTTCATGGAAAAATATTATTACTGTATCTTATTGAGTATAAAAAAATACATCAGAAGTTAACTAAAATTGATCAACTCTTGGGCTTTGCTATAACTATTTTACTGTATTATTAATGCAGGAAAGATGGTTTTTTGTTGGGGGAGGGGGAGGAATCCATTTACAATGTGTGAAATCTGTAATGATGCAAATTAAATGTAGTTTCTTAATAGTTATAATAGATATATTTTAATAGATTTTACTGAGAAAAAGGTGGTAATGAAAGATGTTTTTCACTTTCATTGGCTTTCCAATGGGAAAAATAAAAAAAAACAGTGCTAATTTGTATTGTTTTATCAAGTTATATACAAATGTATAGTAAATTTAAAACATAAAAAATGCTTTCAGTGCTATTTGGCTTCAACAGTATGTAGAAAAAATATACATGGTAAATCTTCAACAAAATATTTAAAAAATACAGGTTTGTACTAAGTAATCATAAATAATGCAATGAGATGAAAAATACATGTATCAGCAGCTACAAAATACTTTCATTTTCTCTTCAGCTGGAATGTCCAATATGCAGGGAAACACTACAGCCACAGAAGCTTGTGTTTTTACAGAATTATGACCCATCCAAAGGCTGAAGAGAAATGCTCTATACATTTGTAGAAGATGTTTTATTAGGAGTTGAAAGTATGAAAGAATGAATCATATAAGAACAAACTTATCAGATGTGAACAAACTTAAAAACGAGAACAGTATTAAGAGTGTTCCAAATATTTTCCGAAGCAATATTTGTGTCATTTGATCATTTGTTATAAATTGTGCAATATTTTCATTTTATTTTATTGATTTAGATAAATTCACATAAAACTATTTATTAAAGTGGTAGTTATCTTCTTATATTGCAAGGTCAATCATGGCTAACATTTTTAGGAAGTTAAATTGGACAAATGTTTCCTTCGTACTACAATACACAGTCTATTTGGTCTTTATATGTCGATCTAAGACAATAGTGCACTGTAAAGCCGAGCATGGTGGGAGAAAGGGGGGGGGGAGGGGGGGGGTTGAGACCCTTTACATTGATTGTCACTTTGTTATGATAAAAAATACGCTGATATTAATAACGACAGAGAAACGTCACTGATTGAACGGGCTTACACGGTTAATCAGGCAATGAAAAAGACCCAGCAGATAAAATTCCTGGTAGAAAAACTATGCTTTACTTCCTTTTTCAGAAGCAATCCCGGTATTGAATATACATTTATCAAAAATATTTTAAAAGCAGTGTGCATTTGAAATTGCACATGACAAAAATGCATCTGAACATGACCATTTTGAGAAAAGAGAAAACTAAACACATTAAAATTCATAATTTTACCATTTGATATGTTTTTGTACCACCACTCCAAAGGAGTATAGTAGCAAATTTTACCACACTCTTTGATTAGGCATGCTATATGGTGAGATCCAATTTTTCACCAATCGGACTTCAACTTCCTGTTAAATGTCGACTTTGCTTATTTTGTATATATTCACATCAGAGTGGGATATTACTAGTTAGCATAAGCTCACAAATACATTGTTTATCCTACATGTTTCATTAACATATACCAAACACAAGAGTTTTTGCTCACTGGCAGTCAAATACAATTTGAATCCCGTTTTAGCATAGTTCCAGTACTAGCTGAGTACAATAACTAGACATTAATTAAATGGTAACCATCTCGAAGTGCCATGCTTTTAGCAAAGGATATGGATATGTATAGTTTGGTAGTTCTAAAGGGCTAATTTTGAAAAAGACCATGTCTTTGTTAATGGCCTTACCGGTACATTTACATCTACCGAGTATGATTCCCTCTATTTCTTACGGAAACTTATCGTTAATTCATAGCTCTATATTTACATTCATTGTATATTTCCCCTTATGTTTGCATTGGAAATATGCGACGTTCAATTTTCCATGAATACACTTTGATAATTCATGCGCCATGTGCACAAATATAAACGCCTTCACGTGTTTGAGTATATCTATTTTTGTAAGATTAAATGAAACATTCAATCTTACATAACCAATTTGATATTCTCTTTGAAAAATAATCATTAAATTATATCTACTCCTTAATAAAAAAGATTTTTCTGTACAAAGTTTCTGGCACTATATGTTTAGTCGCAGAAGCGAACTAAATAACATGTTAATATAGCTGTTCCATGTATGTTTCATATCCCTGATTGAGAGCGTATATAATGGCTTTACAGCGACAATACACATATATTTCATACAAATAGACATCAGTATGAATATAAATATAAGCATTGAATGCTTATTTTTGGATGTCGTCGGTCCTGTAACACACCAAGCGGTGCAGACAAATTATCATACCGCGCTAACGCGCGGTATTCAATTTGTCTGCACCGCTTGGTGTGTTACAGGACCGACGGCATCCAAAAATAAGCATTCAATGCTTAAATAGAAAAATACAGGAGTGAAATCTACACGCCCCGTTTATCGATTGGTCAAAACCTACAGAGACTGAAACTGACAGGAGTGATATCTACACGCCCTGTTTATCGATTGGTCAAAACCTACAGCGACCTAAGAAAAATCACGGACTGCACGAAATAATCACGGTGATGTCAGACTCAAATTCCTATAGGAAACGATTTGGCTGTGTTTTTTTAGCTAACGTACTGATGTACATTAACAGTAATTTAGTTAATTTAACTTACTTTTTAATATCAATTTATTAATTTGTTAAAGGAAAGATGCAAATACATGTATAAACAATAAAATGCTTTCATTGATAATTCATGCGGGTTATAAAGGTAGCGATCATTGCAGAAAAAATACATAACCCGCGTTAGCGATGGCCTTTAAGTTTGAGTTGTAAATCGTAGCATTGCTAAATTCAACATTGTTTAGCATTTTCTGGACTACCTAATGTTAAAAAAAATGCATTGAATAGCATCTGGCTTAAAAACTAGTAATTTTCAAATGTCTTTGGAATGCAAGTGTTGAAACAGCAGTCGTTTCATAAGTCCAAATGTTTGTAATGCTCTTTGATTGTTTTTGCGTCCCCATATCGTTTGCTTATGGTTTTGGTCTGTGCAAAGGTGCATTCTACATTGCGGAAGATCAATTCTAAGAAATACCTTCAGTGGGGTCGGGTCGGCATCAGTTAACGAGACTCTTGGGTCGCAGGTTCATCCATTCTTTACAAAACTGTCTTTGAACGAATCCATGTCTTTGGTTGCCATCGAGTAAGTTTTTCGAAGATGAGAATGACACAATTTTAGCACATTTAAGCGTGATGACCAAGTAATCCACGCACGAATCATCCCGAACGTGTGGCTTGATACGAGTAAAGGGCTGCGTTTGTTAAGATCGTAGTACACGTTGTACATGTAGCTACCTAGCTCTCCGTAGCGCTATGATCTTGAACGATTTGCTAGGTTAGCATTAACAACATTAATTCATTTAGTGCATTCATAGAACATATATCTAACCCAGCAGCTAGGCCTAGGGTAGCAGATACGATCTTGAACACAGCCCAAGTCAGCTGGAAAATGCTGAATATGATCCAGGTGCAGAGTGTTTGTTGCAAGTCCTGGGAACGTCCAGAAATTCGAAAAGCGGCGACGTGATTTGCGATGATGTTAGAATATGGCAATAGAATTATATTTTTCTTTCTGCATCCTTGACTTAATGAAACTGGCCCCACCGTCACCAACATTTTTAAGTTACTCAACTCGGTCCTCAACTCAATTTTTAAAAAGAAATGTGCATAAATTTGAGGTCAAAACTCAGACTTGAGGATGAATATTGACTTGAGGAAAATTGGTGACGGTGGGGACTGGTCTCGAGAATTAAGTGAAATGTATAGGTGTTACGGGTTTGATATCGGTATTAATCCATATATTGAAAAAAAATACATGCATGTTGCATTCCCGAATCTTACTTTGATTTCAATGAAATTAGGAGTATACACTTTTCGGATGAAAGAAAGAATGGTCACTGTAGATACTTGTACACTTTCACAGTGTTAGTCTCATATTGTCCCACAATAAGATTGTTGTCATCATCCACACACATACTTATAGGCACTCTCTATTGTTTTTTAGTGAATAGTTGACACAAGAACCGGCCATCCTGGTTCAGAACAAGAACCGTTTTATTGTGATGATCACATACCAAGATATGACCGAGGACATCAGTGCAAATATCTAATGGATTAAACCCTGTCTCCCGGTTTGTGTAGGAGAACATGTGTTGTCCTGATTTATTCACCACCACTACAGCTCGTTTATTATAGTCTGATGTACAGATATCACCATTAATGTTTTCAGTGATGTAGTTTGGATACCGACAAAGTTCCTGTCCTTTGTTGTCTCTCTGTATGTTCTGTCTCTCTGTATGTTCTGTATTTCTTCTCTTCTCTCATTGTACCTGGTGACTTTAGCCTCCTCTTCATCCTTTATCATCCCCACCAGTATATCCCCGTTGATATTGGAGGAGTGTAGGCCGAATGGTTGCCAATCGTTTGTTTCAATCAATTCAATGATATCATTCCACGGTGTACAGATGTATAGATCAAACTTCCGTCCTGTTTGACGGTGTGGCATCCAAAACTGTTTAGCCCCTCCATTCGTGTAAGCCCCTGTAGATCTGATTGGATAAGGGTACCATGGTGATCACTGACCCAGAGACTGCCTGATTTACCTAGTGATATATAATATACACATTCAACACCTTGTATAGTGTACTCCCTGACCTTGGTGACAGAGGAAGACAAAGACAGTGTTTGTTTCACGTTAGATTTCTCTCTGTCTTGTGTCCCTGTAGGTTTCAACTGTGTAAAGGCAGTCTCCGTGGATTTTATTTTTCTTTTCTCTGGTTTAGTGTTGGGACCAGTTACTCTTCAAAGTAGTTTGGCAACATCCTTCTTGCTGTACTTACCAGGAGTATATACTGGAGGGACTGGTTTGGTGGTCTCTGGTATGGGTCGTATTTTTAGGTGGTCAAGAAGTGAGACAATAATTGAATTGTTATGAATTTTTCTAGAGGCAAGGAACCCATAGAACTCTCTAACAAGGTCTTCAAGATAGGAGATGTAATCTTTGTATGTGTTGTCTTGGCTCTGTAGCTCTTTAATTAGTAATTCTTCCATGCTGTTGATTTGTTCTATATTTTCTGACGTCACTGTGTCCACCAGACTTTTAAGAGTTTCGGCTTCAGCTTTCATGGACGTTCGTATTTTATCCATGGTTGCTTTTATGTTTTTGGTACCTTTTGATACATCTTTCTGTATATCTTGGGAAGTTGGGAGTAAATGCTGCTAATTTTATAGACCCCATCATTATAGAGATTGAATCTCTCTGAATAAAAAGTCTCTAAATCAATCAGTGAATGTTTTCGATGATTTTGTAAAGCGCATTTGGAACACAGTGGAACTCTACAATCCTCGCACAGAACGTCTGTATCTTTATTCGGGTGATCATTACATTGTCGTTTTCGTTGACGATAAGGGACCACTTCATGGTTCTTGGTTTTTGGACTCTTCTTATGTTCGTCCCTGCATTGGTCACACATTGATTGGTGACAAGGATTGCAGTAAAATTGGGAATTCCTTTCACAGTTTGCATTGCCACACTCTAAATAGTGCTGCGCTATGACTGGTATTTCTTCGACACTATCTGGACCTACTGGCTTGGATAACGCCTTCTGAAATTGTTATTTTGATTGTTGCATGTATATTGCATGATAATAAAATAATATAATTCTGTATTAAGAATTCACAACGTATATAAAAATGTAAATAATACATACCAAAGCATTGAAGTGAAAGTAATTACCTTAATTTATGATTTTCTGGTAAAACTGCAATCAACAAACATTCAAAATGAAATAGTAATATTTTCATATATTTTAAAGGGTGTCATAACTATACACACGTTATATAACGATTCTTCCTGGTTCAATCAGCGAAACTACACCCCCGCATTCAGTGTGAATGTGTTCTAAATGTTTTCTTATATTTTTTATCGCCGCTGCGTCTTGTGAACTGTTTTGGGATCGTTGGCCCTATCTATCTGTTCGCAAGAGTCCGTTTTCACCAAATCCCGTTCGCCTTTTGTATATCGTTAAAAATTATTTTGAATTTAAGGGTTTTTTCAGGTTTATTATTAAAACCTTTTAACTACATTTGTAGCCAACAAAATAACCAACAAGGAATGGAATGAAGAATCTCATGTGAGAATAAATGGGAAAGAATGTGATAGATGTGTATATAGGTTCAGTACTGCCCACGCTCTTTCTAACCCTAATATGACATTGTTTGTCATCAAGCATGCACAAATATATATTTAATTTTATTTATTGGCCATTTGATATACATATAGCACATAAACTTAATTAGAACATTCATCTTAAATTTATTGATATATTTGTATTTTATAAAAAGCTTTAGAAAATATACTTTGAGGAGGAAAGACACATATTTATTATCAGATATCAAAATATTTTTAAAGTATACACTGTATTGATATTTTATGTTAAAGTTTTCTACATTTCTCACAAATTAAATTCAGTGTCTCCCCTATGGAGAGGTACAGCAGAGTTTTAGGGCACTAGGCTGGCTATTGCTAGCTCAGCTTGGCTTCATTGTTCCACAGACGCTGTATCGCAGCTACAGGTCCTCAGGGACCTCTTCACCTCAGAAAGATATCAGGTATTGGCAAGATTGTCAAAAATTGATGTATAGAGTCTCAGACATCATTGTCATATTGAAAAAGGGGAATAAATCAAAAAATCTAAATTTTAATCTGAAAAAATGTTTAAAATTGAGTTATTCCTCATAGAAAGACTCTGTTTCCTTGTCAAACAGTTGACATAAATTAGATATTGGACATTTTGGGATAAGAGCTTTAAAAAAGTGCATCATTAAGATAGAAGTCTGCATAAAAACACATCCCTATCCCTTGGCACTGGTTTTTTTTTTTGTACATACCTGCGTGGTTGGAAATCGAAGATCTGGAAATGACTGAGATATTATTTAGATGGACTAATCACATTAACGTACAGTAGAATTATTGGTAGGTTGCAATTGATTTTGGTGATTTTTTTCTTAGTACACGCACATCCCATGATGCTGTAGACAGGAAGTGCTGTCTGTGTCTGGAGGCAAGGAGATCACCCACAGCGACATCTTGTGGCCATTTGTTTTGCTGGCAGTGTATCTATGAATGGTGTTCCACCAAGGTATACATTATACAGTAAAACATGGTTACAGTGGACATTCTTATAACAAATATACACTTGCTGCGAATTCAGTTTTATTTCCATTATCGTGAAAAAATATTATGATCTTATTGAGTAAAATTACATCAGAAGTTAATTAAAATTGATCAATTCCGGGGCTTTACTATAAATGTAGTTTAGTTTATTGTTAATTCAGAAAAGAAAGTTATTTGTTGGGGGAGAGGGCAAGGAATCCATTTATAATGTTTAATTGTAATGATGCCAATTAAATGCAGTTTAATAATAGTCATAATAGATATATTTTAATAGACTTTACCAAGTAAAAGGTTATCATAAAAAGATAATTTTTTCACTCTTTCACTCTCATTGGCCATATTTTCAATCAGAAAAGTTAAATCTGGGCCAATTTGTATTGTTTTATCAAGTTATATATTAAAATTTGACAATAAATTGGTAAATCTTCAATTAATATTAGCAGTAACAAAATACTTTCAATTTCATTTCAGCTGGAATGTCCAATATGCAGGGAAACACTAGAGCCACAGAAGCTTGTGTTTTTACAGAACTATGACCCACCAGAAAGCTAAAGAGAAATGCCGTATAGCACATATTTTATCAAGAGTTGGAAGTTTGAAAGAATGAATCATATGTGAACAAACTTGATTTAGATATAATCACATAAAAACTATTTTTATTAAAGTGGTATTTATCTTCTTATTTTGCTATGCTGCCAGTCATTGTAAACACTTTTTAAATATTAAAAGCAGTGTGCACTGTGCAAATGTATTTGCTGAAAGTGCACTTGACAAGAATACATCCAAACTTGATTGCTTTGAGAAATATTTATTCTTTGTTCATTTGTTGTTGACAGATTAATACCAAAGTAAAAGTGAGAACTAAACATTTACAATTTGTATTTTATTCAACATGAATAGTTAACAAATACCAAACCAAACACAGAGCTTTTGCTCACTGGTAGTATTCCTGACTTCGATCCTATTGTTAATTTGTGTTTTGCAAAACTAAAAAAAACCGGTATGTGTTTCTACCGCGTCCATATTTGTATACTGAAATGTGAAATCGGATGTACTAATAACAGCTTTAAAAACTGAGTCCGCATTATTTTATGAGTAAAAAAGTATCGAGTCCCACAGAAAATACATCACGATGGTGACAAATACTTCCATTTTTCCTTACAAATTTGTTCGCCCAATTTGTTATTGGTTAAAGAATGTGGATATTATTTTAGAGACGACAACTGAACGATGGTCACTGGGGAAAAATAGGGTGTTATCCATATATCCGGCGAAAATAAGACTACATGTAATATGGTCCAGATGGTAATAAAAGCACTTTTTAAACTTTAGGTCGGTGGGGTGAATTTTGGAAATCCAAAAATTATAACCGAATAATACATATCCTAGTTTTTAACTAATGGGGGTAGTGTCAAAATAATATAAATAAGTGAGCTTTAAGTTAATTAAATGAGTCAGCATATTTAAAGTTAATTTATTTAAACAATAATAGCTTAGGTAAACAAATGTTTTATATTTCATGTTTAATTTACATAGAAAAGGTGCATGTGATATAAAGAAAAATAATTAGGTAACAAATAAGGAATGTTAATGTGAAGTTTCATTCAAAATTGTAAACAAATGTTTTAGTTTCATGTTTAATTTAAGAAAGGTGCATGTGATATAAAAAAATAATTAGGCAAAATAAGAGGAAAGTACATGTGAAGTTTCATTAAAAATGTTTTGAAATCAAGTTTATCAAAGTTTCAATGACTCTGTGATCATTCCTTTACGACAAGCAAGGTCTATTATTACAGAAGACAGTTTTGTGTCTCGATACAGAAAGATTTTATTTTTGGATAACACGGTTTCTGGCAAATGAGGTGTTCCTTGATATCGCAATAAGTTCTTGATAAAGGATGACATTTTCATAATTCTAGCTTCCGGTTAGCGATGGTCTGTTTTTGTCGCGGCTCTTTAATTTTGAGTAGTAAATCGTAGCATTGCTAATTTCCACATTCTTCAACATTGTTTTTAGACTATTGAAAATAAAATGTCAACTAAAATTAGCAACGTGCTTAAATACTACTAATTTTTGAATGTCTTCGGATTCAAAATGTTGAAACTGCGGTTGTTTCAATGCTTCCAAGTATTACTCTTTAGTTCTTGCATTCCCAAGTCGTTTGCTCAATGCATGTCTTGGTCTGTGCAATGTGCACTCTACATTGTGGAAGATCGGCAATAGCAACAGAAATTCATTGTGGCCCTTTTCTAAGAAATACCTGCAGTGGGGTCAAGTCAGCGTCAGTCGACGAGAATGTCAAGACGCAGTTCCTTCCATTCTTGGCAGAACCATTCCGAACGTGTGGCTAGACACGAGAACAGGGCTGTGTTTGTAAAGATCGTAGTAGCTACCCAACTCTCCGTAGCCGCTATTATCTTGAACGATTTGCTAACATAGCATTAGGAACATAACTAGTAATTCATACAGTGCATTCAACAGAACATATATACCTAACCTAGCAGCTAGGGTAGCAGCTACGATCTTGAACACAGTCCAGGTGTTCACTAGAGAACGTATTCCCTCACCTGAACATGCTGGATATGATCCAGGTGCGGGGTGTTTGTTGTCATGCAAGTCCTGAGGATGTCCAGAAATTTGAAAAGCAGCGACGTGTTTTCATTCCTTAAAACGTTGGTTGCTTGGTGAAGGCAAAAATTAACTACTTTGCACTAAAAATACAAGCATACATTTATCCAAGTTCTAGGTGTTACGTGTGTTTAAGTCAATTTGATATCGATATTAATCCAAAAATAAAAAAATACATGCATGTTTCAGTCCCCGACATCTTAGTTTGATTTCAATGAAAGTAGGAGTATGCACTTTTCCGATGAAAGAAAGAATGGTCACTGTAGATACTTGTACACTTTCATTTTGTTAGTGTTAGATTGTCCAACATGAAGATTGTTCTCATCGTCCACATACAAACTAGCAGCATCTTCTATCCCATGTTGTTTAGTGAGTAGTTGACACAAGAACTGACCATCCTGATTCAGAACAAGAACCGTTCTAGTATAACGATCACATACAAGGATATGACCGATGATATCAGTACAAATAGCATACGGACTAAACCTTGACTTCCGCTTCGAGTACGAAAATCTGTGTTGTCCTGATTTATTCACCACCACTACAGCTTCTTTCACCCAGTCTGATGTACAGATATCACCGTTAATGTTTTCTGTTATGTTGTGTGGATCAATATACAGACTTTTTCCTTTGTTGCTCCTCTGTATGTTCTGTATTTCTTTCCCTGTCTTGTTGTACCTGGTGACTTTTCCCTCATTAACATGCCTCATTCCCACCAGTATGTCCCCGTTGATGTGGGAAGAGTGTATGCTGATTGGTTTCCAGTCTCCTGTTTTAATGAATCCAGTGATTTTATTATCCGGTGTTATCCTATTGATTAGTTTGTTGTCTCCGCCTGTGTAAATCAGATCCCCGTCTTGCGTGACTGTGAGGGAGCCTTCCCTTAAACAACTGCCAAATATAATCTGTCGCCGAATTCCCTGTAGATCTGTTAGGACAAGTTCACCTCTATCATCAATAACCCAGAGTCTGCCTGATTTACCTAGTGATATATGACATACACCATCAACACCTGGTACCGTGTACTCCCTGACCTTGGTGATAGAGGAAGACAGAGACAGTGTTTGTTTCAGGTCAGATTTCTCTCTGTCTTGTTTCCTCGTTTTTTCTATCGGTTTCAACTCTGTAGAGGCAGTCTCCATGGATTTTATTTTTCTATTCTCTGGTTTAGTGTCAGGAACAATTGCTCTTCCCAGTAGTTTGGCAATATCCTCATAGTTGAATTCACCATGGGAAAATACTGGAGGGACTGGCTTGGTGGTCTCAGGTATAGGTCGTACTTTTAGATTGTCATGAGGCGAGAAAATGATTGGATTGTTATGAAGTTTAGGAAAGGCCAAGAAGCCATAGAACCTTTTGACAAGGTCCTCAAGATAAGAGATGTAATCTTTGTATGTGTTATCTTGGCTCTGAAGCTCTTCCATTAGTAATTCTTCCAGTCTGTTGACTTTTTCTATATTTTTAGATGCCACTGTGTCCACCAGACTCTTGAATGTTTCCGCTTCAGCCTTCATAGATTTTCGTATTTTATCCATCGTTGCTTTTATACTTTTGGTATCTTTTGATACATCTTTTTGTATATCTTGAGAAGTTGGGAGAAAATACTGACTGATTTTATAGATCTCATCATTGCATAGAATGGATCTCTCTGAATAAAAAGTTTCTAAATCAATCAGTGAATGTTTTCGATGGTCTTGTAAAGCGCATTTGGAACACATTGGAACATGACAATCCTCGCACAGAACATCTATATCTTTATTCGGGTGATCACTACACTTCTCCTCAGGAAGCTGTCGTTTGCGTTGTCGGTAAGGGACCACTTCATGGTTCTTGGTTTTTGGACTTTTTTGATGTTCGTCCCTGCATTGTTCACACATTGGTTGGTGACACGGATTGCAGTAAAATTGGGCATTCCTTTCACAGTTTGCATTGCCACACTCTAAATAGTGCTGCGCTATGACTGGTATTTCTTCGACACTATCTGGAACTACTGGCTTGGATAACGCCATCTGAAATTGTTATTTTGATTGCTGCACGTATATTGCAAAATATTGAAAATAATATAATTCTATATTTAAAATACACAACGTATTTATAGATGTAGATAAATACATACCGGGGCATTAAAGTGAAAGTAAGTACATTGATTTATGATTTTCTGGTAAAACTGCAATAAACATTCAAAATAAAATAGTTCGTAATACCTTTATATATTTTAATGGGTGTCATAACTATACTTACGTTATACACTGATTCACTCTGCTTCAATTGGCAAAACTACACGCCCCGTAGTTTCAGTGAATGTGTTCTATGTGTTATCTTAAATTTTGTTATCGTCACTGAATTGTTTTGGGTCCATTTGCCCTATCTACCTGTTTGCATGAGTCCGTTTGCACTATATCCCGTTCGTCTTTTTTGTATATTACGTTAAAAAAAATTTTGATTTTAAGTTATTCATTGTTTTATTTCATGTTGATTAAAGACGTTAATGGTTTAATCGTTGATAATTTTTGATTCGTGTTTTGTTTTAAAACAATATTAAAGAACTTGAGACGCTAACTAGCTAAGCTCCATATGGACATGAACAACACCATTTTTATATTCGAAGAATGATTAATTTCTAACTGAAAACAATTCCTTTAAATATACTTTAACAATCCGATATATATCCATAGACAGTCAGTAACAAACCTAATGGGTACATGTAATATTTTAAAATTTCCTTTTCAAACGCACGACAATATTTCACAAGTATAAAAGCTAATATGACTTCGTGTCTTCACGGCGTCATTGTGACGTATTTAGTTCATAACACGAAGGTCTCTTTTTGCTTTACACAACTCATGCATTTGGTCAAAATTACCAAAGATATGTGCATATATATACATTTGCAAATATGTTTCCTTATATGAACCTATGGAATAGTGAAAACGTTCAATTCTGTGTGAACTTTTTCATGACGTCACAATGATTATTGTACGCGCTTATCACTTGACGGTTGCATTATGATAAACATTAAGGATTACGTTTACTCAGAATGAAAAAAATCCACTGATGATAATGAAAAACCATCTATTGTGTGCTATAGACCTTTCAATGTAGTGCTATTTTTCACTTTCAAAAAAGTATGTCCATGACCTACTTTTTGAGTTAATGGCCATTGAATATTTTTTTAAATTAAAGAAAAATCCTTAACAAATTTACACTGTAATCGAAAATAATACAAATGGCTAAACCCTTTTTAAAATGAAATACAGTTTATGAATGGCAATAGATACAAAACATTAAGTTTTCATTTACAATTTTTATAAATATTCCAATCCGAATTTCCTCTGTCAGTTTTCAAATCCCTACCCATTTTTGATTCAATTTGACAAAAAAATTGAATGATGATAATACTGAAACATTTTTAGTATTAAACCAATTATAAACACCTTATTTTGCTGGCATAAAATTTATATGAGGTCAATGATCAAAATTTTGAGACATGGTGTCTTTTATCGTTTTTAAGCATTTTTCAATATTTTTGTAGTGTGTGCCATACGATTATCTAAATGAAAAAGTGAGATAAAACCATTAGAAAATATGCAAAATTATGTTGACTAACAAATAAAATCTTAACTTTTATTATTATAGTACTGCCAAAAATATTTCAATGAAAAACAAAATTTGAAAAATTTAGTCCGAATTTCCTCTGTTTTGCTAAAAGTCCAATTTTGTATGAGCCTAACTCCATAATATAGTAAAAATATCGAAGGTTATTTCAAGAATAATTCATTTCAATAATACTTAATGTGTTTAGAACAAAATTTACTCATTACATTGAACTTTATAACAATCTGAATTTGAGAACTCGATCAAACCCTGATTAAACAACATCCTTAAAAAAACACGCTAATTTTAATAATTCTGAACAATTTGCCTTTTTCAAACGTAAATATAAGTAATAAACAGCAAAGTAAAAAGTTCATCGGGATATGAACTTGGTTGGTACGTGATCAAATCTTCTGAGAAGCACTTCGGGCATCACGGGGTTTGATCACGTGACCAACCAAGTTCAAAACAAAAAAAGAGGTTATCATAAGGTATGCATCTGCAAAATATAACTTGGAAATGAACATTAAGTTGATTTGTGACATGTACATGTATAGAGAGCTCTATCTAACAATGCTGATACACTGGGTTTCTATTTAGTAGGCTGGATGGTCCACAAACTACCATTTTTGGCCATAAACTTTAATTTAGTAAAGAAGACTTTATACAGAGTTCTTCTACTCAAAGAGATTTATATAGTTGTCATGTTGTGAATTTTGTATTTGCTGCCACCCGGTAAATTCAAAATTTACAACATGACATAGTCTAAAAATGGCAACGCTCATCCAACCACTCATGTTCGCATGAGTGAAGGCACAAGTTGACGTTTCTGATCTTCAACCAAGCCATGGTACAAAGTTTATTCGGGTGAAGGGTTTATCGGATGGGGGCTTGCCCCTTTAGTCAGCATGATGACAATCAACCCTTCCACCTTCTTATATCGACGATAGGATTTTAATCAGATTGATCCCTTTGTATTCGGAGATACAATGTAATTAGGAAAATATAAAGATAAAGCAAAAAAAATTGATTGCAATGATTTTTTTTTTATAATTTTTGTAAAACATATTTCCTGATTTTTGTAAACCATATTTTCTGATAGTGTGGAAAGTTTCAATACGATGCATTTGCGTAAAAGCTTTTACACACATTTATAATTTTTCACGATCAATTTTTATTGCGTCAAGCGGTAGCGTAATGAATACAGCAAGGATCGACAATAAGCGTTGTTCTTGTTCTTAACGACACATTTTACCGAAGGACTAAATCTTTGACATTCTGTTTTTCCATCTTCATTAATATGTTTTCTCTTTTCGTCTTAAGAGTTTAATGATTAGAGCTGGCACACTCGATATGATAATGAAGCTAGATTTGCAAAAATAAACTGTTTCTGTTGATCCTTTTCTGAATTTTAAACAATATTTTATTAGCCTATGCATTGTCTTCCAGCGTCTATTGTTTAAAACTTCATCATCGCAATACATGCATGATTATACGTTTCATTATTATTATTATTATTTTAACATAATGGTAATTTGTTGATTTAGGCGACAGTCTAATGAATCAGCCAATACCCGTGGCATACATTCATCTTTTTTCCTTCGATTTCAGAACTGCATGTACACCAATGTTGAAAATTGGAGTGAAAATTGCGAAAATCCTCTAACCACAAATGGATTACAATTTTCTCAATTACTGTGCAATAATATTTAAATGCCACTTCGTTTTTATGCATGTTTAATTGACTGAATTTTAAATATTTTTGTTCATTCTTTGAGGTTTAATTTATCTATACATTATAAGTAAGATAGACATCTATTTAATTTATAAACTACGCATAAACTTGTCCTACCAAATACGTTGAAATCTTAGTATCCGGGTTAAATGCAAATTAAAGTAGCTGGCCTGTTACCACACTTTCCCAACGTCTTGTTAAAGATGATGGATCTTAAAAAAGAACCACGTGACTTCGGATACTTGCATTCCTTCGATGAGTTGTATTTCCTTCTTACCTTGACCTTAGCATCTGAAAAATTGTATACATTTTAATAACAGCGTCGGCGGGCCGCCACACGTGCTATCAATCAGTTTATCACAGGGAATCGTAAATGTTGGGAGGGTACGCATTTACCATGTTTCACAAGTAAGTTACATAATGGATATGTTTTATAGATATATGTATATTTTATATGGAAACTAGATTGAATTGTTTAAATGTTTCTGAATGTTTAATTTTGAAGTTAAAGATTAAAAGAGTTTTTAATTGGTAAAACATGTTAGAATATTATACGTTAGGAAAGAAAAGGTCCTACCGGTTGAATAAAAAAAGAAGAGAATAATCTAAAACAGACGGAATTTTATTTACATATGCGTAGAAAAAAAACGTGAAAACAGATATGTAAAAAAGATCTCAGATTCGTACAGGGAAAACCCCCAGATAATAGCCCCCGAGTTCTGACAGATGGATCCTGTTTCCATAGACTCTTCATATTAATCTGGGTCTATAAATAGTTCCTTTCTCCTCTCTAAAACCGGGGCCCGGATCGGATAATCTTGATTAGCAAGAAGTATGTAAAAAGGTTAGAGGGATGTGTCCAATGGGGAGAACTACACGCTCCCCCGCCGAGTTCTGCTAATCGTCCCTCCAGGCGATGCATGCTGGTTCCCGCAGATGTTGATAGGCACCAGTTGTTAACAACTTCCGCCAAATCCCATTCATGTTTTTCCTCAGAGAACCCAAAACATACGTGTGCTTTTTTTTTTGCTTTTTTTTTGCTCCGCTAAAGACGTAACCACGCGCCGACCAACTAAAAATAGAAGCGACAAATGTGCAAGTTTTTGCGTAAACGTTGGAGATACATGTAAAAGCTCTTAAATTTGCTTTTTTTGTTTAAAGAAAAGGAATCACTAAATTTATTTCAGAATAATTACATCGGTACGTTTACATGGGACTTTAATTTAATGGGCGAAGCCAGAATTCCGATAATCCTGATTACTTAATTGTTAAATCTTTTGGGTATCTCTGATCTTTAATCTCTGATCTGTGAACTTACCCAGGTTTTCATAACATTCAATCTTTGGCATTTTGCTTGGTCAATTGTGGTTAGATTCTTCAATGACTTTAGCGTTGCTATATGTATCTTATTGGCGGCGGAATTGGTGAATACAATAAATCGGCCCGTCTGGCTGTCTGGCTTCTTAGCGGAACACAAACGGTTTTTATTTAATGATCTTTCATAATGCAAATAAAACAATTGCACATTTCGTGGAATCTTTAGAATAAGTAAATGTATGATCATTTGGACACCCAACTCAATCCTTCCAATCTAGTTGTGATGAGAAAGGGTTGGGTTGAGGGGGGGGGGGGGGGGGGTCTCACTGCTGTGTGTTCTCTAGATCGTCGTTCTAACATTCTTTTAATTTTCTGTAATAGAATGAACTTTGATAATCTTGAAACAATATTTAACCTTTTCTGTTAAAAAAAATAGCTGCAATACAAATTTTCTCTAGTTTTTTTAAAAATATTTCCAAATATATCACAAATTTAGTAACAATGTAAGACATTAAAACGGTTGAGCAATCTAGCCCATAGGCGCACCCTGCAAGTCCAAATTCTGTTTTACAAGTATAACTTTTTAAGTTACACACGTACTTGCTCTAGACAACCGCTTTTTAGGTAAAAAATCATGCGACTGATACTGTTTTCTAAGAATTTGATATCCATGATCAATTTTTTAATGATAAATACATAAATAATTAAAATAAATACATAATCAATACATCCCACTCCGTGAATCGATAGCTGCATGTCAGCGTACATATATAGTGCTACATTGTCGGCAAATTTTAATATTTGTCGAAATATTTTATCACGAAATCGTCAAGTGGCGCTGAATACTTAGCAAAAATTTACCTCAGTATACCCCTTTCCGGAAACGGGTAATACAAGAACATTGGTGTTATTACAGGTGTTTTTCTATACGCCCTTGAACATGTTGAATTAAGCAATTATAAAGTAGATCATTATTACCACTGTGGGTTTGTTTTTTACAATGAGTGCCCTCGTTTTTTCAAACTCTTTTGACAGTGGTTTATGCAGGCACGTAACATTGTTTTTGAAAGTTAAAAAAAAAATTCACAAATTATTAAATTTAAATCCTAAACCCGTTTGGGGGTGGGGACTGCGTGCATAAACCTATAACATCAATGTTACCGTTAATTGCCTTATTTTCACTTCAATTTTTTACATGTTCTCAAATTGGGGGAAGGGGGGCTCCATTATAATTCATTTTTTTGGCAGCCCCCCCCCCCCCCCCCCCCCCCGAAACTACGTGCCTGTTGTGTTCATTTTGATTTTAATATGTATGAAGATAAGTATATACCCCATGTATAGTAGTTTACATTTACTTCGATACAGATGTTGTACACCTTCCCGGCATGTGCAAGTATTAAATATTTATACGTTATCCCGAGTACTTTGAACAGGCGAGCTATAATTTTTAACGATGCCTTGTGACACATCACGTGATTTCACAAAATCCAGAACCACCTCCTTGTTGGAGTGTTTTGGTTGGCGCACCTGTGAATACCTGGCTGACTTTACACACGTGCAGACAGCGACACACTCAACAGAGAGGTAAATATAGTTGAGTAAGTTATACTCTTACTTGTAATTACTGTTAGTCAATTATTAAGCACTTTGAACATAGCGGACTTTGACACAAAAGATAGGTAATCTTCCAATCCGGAAATAGACTACAGTGGGTTATAATTGCGAATTGTTTACAAAAACAGCCTTTGTGTGTGGAGTTTAAACTTTTAACCCTTCAGAGAAACAAACTTTTGACGGAGGTAGGTTTAAATATTGATTTAAATCAAGGATATATAGATTGTAAATTTTGTTATGTATATATACATACATGTATGTATTTTTTATAAAGAATTAGTTGTCAGTTCTGTGTATTAGATAACAATGTACAGGTAAAAATGAGTCATTCTGGATTCACAAAGTGTGTAGGAAGTGATTCTCATCCTGTGTTGTTTAGTTCACTGTGCATGCTCTCCCGTAGAGCTTTAAACTGAGAGCCCTTGGCTAACTACAGTTATTGTTTAATAATAGTCTACCTCAAATTTCCTCCTTTTATGACATTGGAGCTGGGGAAATAGAAGGTAAGTGAAGTCAGTGGTGAAAGTCCCTCGATCATTAAGAAAGCTTGACCCAGATCTGTAATGACTGTTAATTCAACAGCTGGCTTGTAAAAACTCCCAACAATGTTATCAAAATTGCTGACAACTTGGATAGGGTTGATGAGTCTGAACCCTGATAACAGATTGTGTAGGCATGTATTTCTGAATGATAACCATTGTGTGTTATGTTAAAGTGAATGTGTTTATATGTCGGAGTCCATTGTTGAATGGCGTTGTGATTGTCATCATTTCCTATGATCAGGCATGTGTGCACATAACGTCTATACATAATAAACTGTACTGTTGATATTCACGGTCATGCAAGCATGAAAAGATTTTAAATCGTACATCCATTCACAGAATTACAATATATAAAAAGCATGACCTATATATATTTTCAGGTTGTATCATTAATCTACAATAGTTCCTCTTTATATTGATCATTTTAAATAGAATTATTTCCATGTATTTGTATTTTTCTGTGTTAAAAAGTATCTCTTAATGTAAACACTCAATAATGATATAATTTCTCTGCTTCGTTTTCAAATTGTGATATCGATTAATCATGTTGATTTTGCAGCACGGACATTTAACCTCTATCCTTTGACCTTTATGGACTGACTTGTCATATCACTCTCCTCTCTGTCATTGTCTACATTTATCATTGTCTGTACCTGTGTATACTTATTCAATGGTCATTTACATGTATGCATTCTGTCTCTCTCTTTCTCTCTCTCTCTCTCTCCTGACAGTCACCTAGCCATGTGTGATTCTAGCTGTGCGTGTATCGTGAATGTGACCCTCTTGTGTCCTTTACTGAAGTCATGCTCCTAATGACCTACTTCAGAACCTCTTATAGTTATATAGTGGTCCTCCGTCACTTATTTCTTCATTTTTGTTGTGCACTAGTACATATACTATCCTATCATAAGTGTGTGGAATTAAGAGCTATAAAGAGTAGAATAGGTAGAAAATCTTGCTGGATTTCATCTCAAATAGATTCTTAAAGAAAATTTTTATCTAATTGCTGTGGAATTTTGGAAAGGGGGTGGGGGAGAGGGGGGTGGGGGGAGGTTCGCACATTATGACAAAGAAGCACACTGCACTGTCTGTACATTGTTTTGTAGCTGGTTGTATTTGAGAGTCCCTGATTCCCCATTGATAACTTGTATTCTTGTCTCCCACAGGGTGACTGTCAGGAGGAGGTATGTTTTTGTCCAAACTGTTTGGGAGTTGTGGGAGACTCCTGTGGAGTGAGCCCGAGGCCCCCAGTGGGGGTTACGGCATGGTCAACAAGGAAGATTCCACCATGCTGAATGAATTCTCACCAGAGGAGGAACCCCTGTCCCCAGAAGACATTGTAGTTGCACAGCCCATCTGGCTGGGCAGGACAGACAGTATTGTGAAAAATAAGTCCGCCCCTGATCTGAACAAACCCAGTTCTATCTCAAACGGTATGGGCAGTGTGTACCGGCCCACTACAATGTCAGGTATACGATCTAGTAAATCAACAGAAAACGTTCAGTCGGTTTCAGGTAGTTCACAAATTCTGAGATCTTCAGGTAGTCCCAGAAGTTCCGTGGTTCGCTCCAATCCCAAAAAAGGACACTCTGTACACATCTCCCAATCAGCGGCTGTGTTTTCAAGTCCGATCGTAAAATCTACGGGAAGTTTGAATCTACCCAAACAGCCTGGCATTCGGAACACTTACAAAGTGTCTAAAAAACAGAAGTCAGAGGAAGTTAAACTGCAAATTGTGTCAGTTGTCTGAGATATTTTTAACTTCCAAGTCTTTTTATGAAACATTGCTTATGAATGGTGCCAAAATCTTTACAGTAGATTGACTTTGTAGAATGTGTGTGGCTTGAAATTTTAGAGAAAATGTGTTCAAGTGATCAAAGCTTTACTGGATGGTCAAAGTTTTAAAAAAGAAATGTTTCATTGCTGTATATAAATTGTCAAGTTTTGTGATTTTGCAAGGGTTTTTCCTTTTTTGATAAATAATGAGTTTAAAACATGGAAGCAGGAAATTTTTTACTTTGAAATTTTATCTTGTCATGTTATATTTAAATCCAAGGAACCTGAACAAACTCAGACATACACATTCTGCCTTCAGGCAAAGATATTCAGTCTTGATTTTCAAATCAAAACTTTTGTACAAAGTTTGATTGTGTTTTATAGTGATTAATCCATTTTCTTACAAAATGAGATTTTGAAGTATTTTTAGTGCTGCGTTCACTCTTCAGATTTAGTTTCAAGCATTCAATTGATGACTGTAGAAAGAATGCAGCTTTAGTTGTTGGATACAAAGTGAACAATTTTAAGTGATGTAGCTGGAAAGCTTTGTACATGCAGAGGGTATGTGCAGGTATAAGACTAATGAACCACGGTTTGGAGCTGGAGTATATTTCACATTGCATTATTCATGCTTTATTTTTTATAGCAGTAAGTGGTTATATGTAAAATGAAAGAGAAACAGTAGAGCTATAAAAGATTTTATTTTTCATTTTCCATAAGAGAATTATTTGCAATATTTCATTCTATTTATGTGTCCCATGTTATATACTAGAATCATCATTCATACATTTTGTCTATATTTGTATTCATGTCTTAGAATTTAAGTTTTTATCATGCAGATTTTTATCATTTTTCCGATTTTAATGTTTAAAAATGCATTTTTTTTCCTTAAAAACATAACGCAAAAAAAGTTTCTATTTTTTTATGTTCAATTTTATATTATTATACCAAATAGATGTATTATTGTTCAATAATATTGCCAGTACTGCAGGTAAACCAACAGTTTCTTTACGTAAGAATTCATACTCTGCCAAAGACTTTGTGTAATCAAAGCAATGCAGTAGAAATCATCACTGTGCCTTATCCTTAAGCAACGACATTTTATTGAAAAGAATTTTTACTTTAACACAATATTGACTGAAAGCAGAAAATATTTTATCTTTTTTTAAAGAAATGAATAAAAGAGTCTTTTGATTTCTGGTCGTCTTTTATGTGTGGTGTTCCTTAGACCCTTTGTTGAATAATTTTGAAGAAAATGTAAATAAAAAGTTTCCGTTTCAAGCGAACAATTGCGTTTTACCTGGTGTTGCCTGTACAACATAAATGCATGTGGGTTTTTAAAAATAATACTCTCTGAAAAGAAAAATCCAATAAAATGTTTGAATTACATAATCCACAGAGAGTTGAAGCGTTCATATACGGAAGTGAGTATATAGTCGCATCGCTTTACTTTCTTGATTTGTAATGGACAGAGATATTAAACAGGGTAACTGATCAAATACTGGTCTGGAACATTTATTACGGGGAACCATAACTATGGCCTTAAATTTCCAAACGAATCTAGCAGCCTGGATATATAATTGTACACCTTTTGCTCCCGACTCTCCCGGCTCGCATGGCCGTGGATCATTAACCGATCAAATTCAGTACCAATGAAAAAAAGAATAAAAAGAATTCCCGCGTACGTTTACACTTCTGCAGTAATCGATGTCTGTCGGAACAAGTCTGTTGGTCGTGACGTAGTCGATCGATTTCGACATTAGATTGTTTAGGTATGATCGCCGTGCCTTATTGTTTTCACGAGGACCCGTACAGAATGATCAGCTTTTGAATTATACAACTGGTCGTGCGATGCTTATTGGAAGAGACCCCTTCTCCCAGCGGGGCTTCTGATGTGTTATATAACACTGCAAACCAGTCATCTAGCAATTACTTGTTTTTTGCAGGATGAGGGCCGTCTTGTGCTAACAGCAACATCACTGCTCTGACATCGGATCCCAAATGAGGTAAGACAGCCTCCATATTTCTTCTTTGACCTTATTATCTGTAGACTAGTTTAAATGCCTTACTGATGGTTATTAGAAATGCATAGAAGCAGTAATGTTTGCATGGAAAAACTAATGTCTGAATCTTTGGATTTGCTCTTCTCTTCCATTTTATTATTATTCTTTATTTAATCAATATGTAAGTAGGGCTGGTAAGCTAGTTGCTTTAGTGACATCACATTGTCCACCGATCTTTCCCGCGGCTGTCGCTGAAGCCGGGGTTTGATTCCGGCTCTCGCGTATTCCAAGAATCCGGGAATTCTGATTCAAACGATTTTGATCTTGATTAGACAGATAACAATCTTTAGGGATTATTAATGAACGAATATTCATCTTGCAACTCTTCAACTATTCGATCAAATGCCACTTCAATATCGTGTTATAGCATATATATATATATATATATATATATATATATATATATATATATATGCTTTCTTTTTGGAGAGGGTTTACATAGGCTTTGCCTGTTACCCAATCCATTTGAATTTTCAATAAAATATTTTGAAATTAATAAATTAAAATTATGCTTTCTTTTTAATAGGTGTATCCCTCTTCTTTTCAATCATGACAGCTTTATACAGATTCAGGGAGAGTTAAATTAATAACTGCCATTAGTGAATTTGAAATATTGCTGACCAAGAGCAAATTACTTTTTACTCGAAAGTATGCTTTACGCGACACTCGCGTATATCGTTTCCTCAATGCGTCGGTTTGAATGACGTTTGACTGACATATGTAAGGGAAACCTTGTAGATTGTCGATATATTCTTGACTCATATAGTCTTGCTGTCAAACTACCAGACGAAATATCTTGTTATCTAAAACCAGGAGACAGAAGCATGATGCAATTTTAATTACATCGATAAATGGCGAATGTGTCTTATGGGCAAGCTCATTACTCTTATCAACTTTAATTATAAATGTATGTATACCCTTTTCTCTCCCCAGCTCCTGCAGAGAAGGATGTCGAAGGGCATTTCGGGGGATCCTCCATATTCCTGGTTGCAAAACCTTGTGCTTCAAGTGTGTTCTCCTGCCGTGCTATTCTAACACAGATAGTGATGACGAGAAAGACAAGGATGACGAAGGCTACGATAGCTATGGTAACACAGACAATCATGCTCACCCGGCTCAGGACGACGGCCATGACACATCCGGGTCTCTGGGTCAGGTGACACACCATGATTACGTCAACAGTGTCGAGTACACCAATGTTGAGATTGCAGAAACTGGACAATCTCAGAGTGCGGACAATGTCTACGTCCCAATGCAACTGGAGTCTCTGGACCACCTCGTGGCAACAAGAAGCGTGAGCACTAGTGAGAAAGTACCGCTTTCGAACACTGATCTGATGACGTGTAGGCTGAAAGTGGAATGTCCCGACCCTACAGCGTCTTACGTGAACGTTCCCGAGACGAGTCCTTTACTGAAAGGGACAGGGGAGGACAGCACGGTTAGTGAAAAGAACACCGGTGTTACTGATGTCATACAGGAAGTTGGAGAGTCAAAGACTGATGAGTCTAAACAGCATTCCAAGATGGCAGCAAATCAGACACCAACTGACAAGGCATTAAAGCAGTCCAGTGTAGTGGAGGAAAGGGCAAGGACAGATAACTCTTCCCGCGACACTGCGGCACTAAATAGTTCAACTGCGGTGGAAGAGATTGAAGGACCATCCGGAAAGAAAATGGTGCTCCTAGAAACGGACTTATGACGTCATTATACATTGTAACTTGTTCTGTGTTCAAGAATGTTTCGTCATGATATATATTTATTGTGCCATATTAATGTATTAATTTTTATGAGTGGTAAATTATAGTGAACCGATGTACAGTATGCATATATGATATGGAATGCATGTGTTTTATTTCTTATTAAAACTTCTTCATTTTTTGTTGTATACATGGGTATTCCATTATTCTATTGATTATGGAACTTAAAGAATTTACATATAGCTTGCCTAATAGTATGGGCCTAAGGAGTTGATTGTCAAACCACTGATTTTGTAGCAGCTGTTGCTAATTGATTTTAACACTACAGTTTATGGATGACGATATCATGTATATAATCTTTACTGAAGCTGAATTTATAGAAAAGTGTGCGTGTTTCGGATATACGTATAGCGGGATGATAATAGCTATAGTTCTATCCACGTCAATATATACATTACTCAACTGAAGATTTCTAGTTCTTTCGCACTATTATTACACTGTGTAAGTTGTATATAATGATTTATAGGGGGCTCACTGTTACAAGGAGATGAAATCTCGGGTCTTTTGTAATGACAATCGGTTTCGACAGTAACCCGATATTCGTTGACCTGGGTCTCTATTCGAGTGGCAGGCTATTAACATTTTTCTTATTTAAGATCTCAAAAGATTTCTCGTTGGGGCAAAAAGATGCACACAGTATCCCTTAAAGTTTCACCCATTATCAAAACATAAATGCAAAAATAGCAGGGCAAAACAGTAGATGATTTTATCCCTATTGAAAGAAATCTTTATTTTATCCCGTTTCTCTACAGTACATCAATAAAAGGGTTCTATTAATGATAAAGCGCTTGCCTGGTCTGCTGATGGTCGGTGTTCGAGCCTCGTCCGCATCATAGGGACCAGCAAGAAGTTCCTTGCCAAGCACTTGACGGGGCCATAAAGCTATGTTGAACTTATTTTCGAAACCAGGCTCGCTTTTCCGCAATATCTTCTTTTTGTAAAAGAGAGATTAAGATCAAACGTGAACTCATCAAAATTGTATGGTCCCTGAGCCAGGGCTATTCTCTAAAATTTATTCAGGAATCGATATTATGATGTCACCAGTGCCCATGGTAGACACTCGACAAAGGGGGGAGGGGGGGTTAACAGAATTATTATATTGAGTAATAAATTTTGAAGAGAGGGATTGTATTTTGAAATATCATTTGTTGATGGGCACCAGATTATGATTTTTACCAAATTGCTCTTCGTGTGATAATTATAATGCTGGTACCGTATAGCATTGGGCGTATCTGTCTATATGCCCGCATGCCAATTATTGCACGCCAATGTGACATTGGTATTAGATAATTTATCAATTCAATTCAATTCTACAGCTATAGACAACTTCCTTTCTTTGGCCTTAATACAAGGAAGTTAATGACAAAAACAAAAAAACAACCAAAAAACAACCAAAAAACAAAACCAAACTACACTATTAGTAGCAGCTTGTATATTATTTAGATGAAAATATATGCACACTGCATGTAGTTAGCACAGGTTATATTCCAAGACTGATGGGGGAAATATTTTTGAGAAAAAAAATATCTTAGACACTGTAATGAGATGAAATATGGTGTATATTGGTATATTGTCATGGTAATGAAGGGGTATTTAATACACAATCTATTCAGACATGTAGTATTACGTGTAATTTTGCTATTCTACTACGATAGTAGAACAAGCGCAAGTTTAAAATAGTAGAAAGTTGAATTTTCAGATTAAATACATTATAAAGAGAAAACTCGAACTAATTTTGATTTTTAATCATGAGTATTGTTTATGAAAAAAAATTATGATCCAAAAATCAATGAGCAAGATACTGCCTGAATTTTTCATGTACATATATTCAAATGTCTTATTTTCCCCGTAAAATTGCCTTTTTTCTTTTTTTTTAAGTAATTATATGCTCGCAAAAAATCAATTAAAGATTTAAGAAATCCGTGCTAAATGGAGAACTCCGTTGACGAACCTTTAAAATATAATGAGAGGACTAATAACTAATTTCTTAACACAATAAAGCTGAAAAGTTATTAAGTTATGAATCCATGTATGTTCCAATTTCTTTTGTTTGCATACCTAAGGCACTCTTGGTCTTTATTTCTTACTGTCGCTAGTTGCATTTATAACTTTTTATAAAGCACTTGATCTCAGTTAAACTTAGCTACAAATGTAAATATGTCCTCAGATCAATTCAGAAATAAACAGCACGTTTAAAGGTCACCGGGATATGAACTTGGTTCTTCACGTGACCAAATCCTGTGTATTCTGTTCATAAAATCAGGCTCACTAAAAAACGTTTATTGCTCCGCGTTACCCTTCTTAAACTGTGACGTCATGAACGTCGGGATATTCCTCGTGGTAAGCAACCATTGCTATCAAGTTGACGTTGCTAAAATATAACCATATCACAGAAAAATGGCGGAGGAGTCGTGGTGGGTGAGTATCTGTTCAAATCTGTTACCTTTTCTAAGTCTGCTCTGACAACACATTTGTTAGGATTCGTTTTTACTTGTAAACGTTGCAAACTTCAATTTTGATGCATTCCAATTATTCTCCCCAACCACTTGAACATCAAGAAACTATAAATGTTTTATTTACAAGGTTATACGTACAGGAACAAATTATAAACTAAATTGTTTTGTTAGCTGTGTCATTTTATACATCACCTGCAGTAAATGTAACAAGAGAAAAAAGTAATTAAATATAGATTTCCTCAATATTCATTGAAAACCAATTATCTTTTTAGATTTCGTTGTTGATATGATACATGAATTCAAATGTTTATTGGAGTTCAAATTCTAATAACATATTGTATTAATAACACTAATTTACATATCCTTCAAATTGGGATTTTTATTAAATCCACGAAAATTGATACCCACGAATATTGGTGAAACTACAGTGTTGCAAATTAAAACAAAACAGAATTACAAATGTTTTATAAAAAAAAATGGCTTTTACTACTTCCTTTTTCCATTATTTTCTGATTTTGAAGAACAAAGTCTTGGATTTTGGGGATGAGCCTGTAAAAGATTTGGTAAGTTGTCTGTTATATGCTGACAATTAGAATGAAGTTCAAATTATTTTTCTTTTCATTTGTTATTCATAATAGCTATGATATATGAATAACTTGCGCAGTTCAGTGTTCCGAAAGGGTCTCTTTTATATTGCATGTAAAACGAAGATGCGAAATGCCGAAATTGCGATGGCGAATCAGCGAAAGTCAGACGGAAGCGTTGTGTTATATATTGGTTTCGCATGTTCATTCTTCATGCTTATTTACTCTCCTTGGTCCACGCTCCATCCCATATTCTTGTTCTTTTCGATTATATGTTTACTTATGGTACCTTACCACTGCACACAAATTCTGTTCAGAGATAATGGTACAAATGAATAAGAAGCGATTGAGCGAAGGCTGAAATGGCCCCCAGACCACCATAGCTCACTGGCTTCTTTGCATCAAACGAAAATCCAGTTGTTTTTTTTTTTCTTAAACAAAATACTTGAGGTTAAAATACTATAATCAAATACATAGGCAGGTAGTTCACCTTAATGTACTCAATAGAAATATCTACTTATAAAAAGAAATCATTTTAATACCCAATCATATGTAGGAAGATAACGCCTGCAATGACTATACTTCTAGTTCATTTTGTAGGAGACCAAACTGGCCGTCTTAAAATTCGACTACAGTTGGGCGGATATGGTAGAGAAGGAAGAAAAGCAAAAGCAAAGGGTAATTTTAATTGTATATATCACATATTTATTTCAGTTGCAAAGAAAAAACGATTTTCAAAGTTTCAGCATAAGAAAAGATATGAATACGAAACCAGATAAATTATATTGTCATAAAATCAATCTCTCTCTCTCTCTCTCTCTCTCTCTCTCTCTCTCTCTCTCTCTCTCTCACTGTTTTACCTAGTCTGTGACAATTTCAGGGTAAACCAGACATCCCCGAGCGGTGGCCGGACCACATCCCTGACTGGATGCGACTGACAGAAACGATGCCCTCGCTCAAACGCAGACCCAAACTGACTACTTCTATGGTAGGGGCTTCTCACGTCTCAATGGGGCAGACTTATTAGCTTTCTGATTAACTTCGAAATTTTAAATACAATTTTTTTCTAGCGGTAGATAAATTTTTAGAATGAAAAAAATCAACATTTTCTATCTCTAACAAACAAATTAATTTGAATATTTTCCTGTGAATCAACGCAGAGCTTTTTCTTTTCTTTTTCAGTCTTATCCTTTTTTGATATGGCCTCCATTATCCAATCGTTTTTAACTCAATATTTCGTACATTTCGAATTACCCCTGTCCTTTACGTAAAATGCGACACTTGTGAATCTGAATATATAAAGGACACTGCATTTGATTGGTCAATGCCGTTGATCTGTTATCAACCACTTTTTCTTACTGAATTCTGAATATTATTCATTTTACAGAAAGGAAACATTAAAAACATGAGCTCCTCCTCTGAGATTGTGTGGATGAAGAGAGAGCCCCCGCCCACGCGCATTCGTATTCTCACACGTGCCACCAGGAAGTAGGCAGGGTCCAGCAAAGGAGGGCATACACAGAATAACAAATCGAAACTCATCTGAAACTCATTTTTATGACTTTTTATTTACATATACATAACTCGCAGTGATTTTGATTTCAAGAAACAGTCCATGCATTTTTATCACGTAGGAATTTCGAAGATTTTATTTTCTATTAATGTACTTTTTATACCATTATACATTTTGAAATAATACCATTATACATTTTGATATAATAATTCAATAATTTAAGCACTGACTTGGTTAGTTCATCTGATGACAATCATGTTACATTGTAATAAAGTTTCAATGTGAAAAATATGAATCAGAAGGGGGGGGGGGGGCGTGCTTCTACGTTCAAATCTTGCTGTTTTAATCTTGTAAATTTGCCAAAATAAAAGTTTGATATCTTTTTAAAAAAAAAAAAAATTATAAGAAGATAACATCGACATATAAATAGCTCAGATTTAGAACAAGAAACAGCCAGAGGAGTCTACATTTCACAAAAATGTGTAATTATAATTAATTAATTCATTTTTTTTTATTTATGAGTTGTCTAACTTTGTCCAATATTTCGCCATTATTTTGAGTTCCAAAATTTCACATAAAGTTTAAAAAAGAAATTAACAGAACATGACTAATTGTATAAAAAATGTGCGGATTTAGGAAACAAAGTCTTTACGTCCGTAAAAATTTTTCGAGTTCCAGAGACATATTTTCGAGCGATTCATGTAAAGTATGGTAAGGCGAAACTTGCAGTACTTGCAATTCATTCAGACTCTGAAGTGGTGTACTTAGCAATCTCTTACGTTATCGAGATCGTATCAGCTCATGTGACTCTTTATTAATAGTTAGAGGTGCATACTTCAGTGCAAAAAGTGAAGGACAAAAACATCATAAAACCTCTCTCTCTCTCTCTCTCTCTCTCTCTCTCTCTCTGTGTGTGTGTATGTGTATGAAAAAAGTGTAGTTTGTGATCTAAACCCTTTTTAGTTGTCAGTAGCTTTTTACACTAAAATAACTTAAACCAGCTATTGAACAAATCATCTTTTTTTATTTATTTTATTTCATACGTGAAAAATAAAACATATATAAAAAATGTTTGAAAGTCTGTGTTCAGAAAGAAAAAGAAAGAAAAAAGATAGTGAAAAAGAAAAAAAATGTCTCAAATGTTTTTGAAACTGGAAAACCCCGGTTTGCACTAGCAAGTCGCCCCGACCCCTACAAGTACAATCTGGTTTCGTTCCTCGGGATTCGGACAACTGATTCTTTGTTCATCCCATCTTATGTGTGCGATGAAAACTTCAAGTTTTGCTTTACCCAAATTCACCACAAGAACATTTCGACTAGATACATGCAGGGTGAATAATTTCATATCTAGGTCATAACTTTCGTCAAAGCACGGCACCGGTAAAGAAATTAGGACATGCCACCACCAGGACCAATCCCTGAATGATGAACGTATGGTCAACATGTTGAGAATGTTTATCACACTACCTTGAAATTAATTGGCACGTGTACTGGGATTGAGTGTAATCTGCATAATTGCACGACATTTCGAAAATACCAACACCTCTTCCGTATCTCTATCATTCAAACACAATCAGGGGTGATATTTACAGCAGAACTTTACATTCAAATCTGTATTTTCATATTAACCAAAATGCGAATCATTAATATCCTATATAAATATTCCTTATTTCATTAAGACCGTTGAATTCTAGTTACCAATATATATAACATTTTTGCATAATTCATATGCATATGTAAATTAATCTCCGACTTATACATAAGTCCCTTGTTTATCTATTAATTAATACAAATTCAAAACGGTGTTATGTATTTACTTCTTTACGGTAAGTTTGATTTAAATTGAAATCATGGAATTAGGGCGCCTAATCCCTTTAAATTGCACGGCCACCGAATTCGATTTATTATTGACAAACAGAATGGTCGTCCACAATCGACGAGCGAGCTTCCTGATTCGGTCACTGATATCTAAAGACCAACTCGATGTGTTTTGGTTGACTTGTGTTTACATTCGCGATCGCTTGAGCAGTAAGAAATAGTTAAATTTGGGTGTGAGTTATATTACGTGTGCAGGGCGCGCTCTATTTCTTTCCTCTCTCTTTATCTCATTGACCAGTGACTGACAATTAATATACAAGTGTCTCTTGGTTAATGGACGCCCGGTGGGTGTTGAAATTCCTCACACAGCGTTAAAAACGGCGGGAGCTTAAGACAGTAATTTACTCAGCTCATGTAAACAGAAAAGATATACCGCGTGAAAAACCGAAAAGGGACAATGCTTATTTACAGTGCCTGATGTGATACGCTAGGATCAAAGTGAAAGAGTTTTTACATACGTATACATGTATGCATGAACTGACCCAGATAACGAAGACTGAATCAATGTTCGGTGCATGCTAGAGGAGCTTTAAGCAGTACCCTTTGGACTCTTCAGTGACAAGCAATATCGCCAGGAAAATGCCAACCATAAGAAAAATTGGATATTATACAACACTTTCGGTTTTATTAATTTTCTTGATCAGGGCTTGTTTTCCATTATTAATATACGTTCAGGAGACTTTATCTACTTGGAGTTTGTTCACTGCACTTTGTTTGGGTCTAGCGTTAATTCTCATACCTTGGCCCAGGGGAACAGTTTCACCAGAGGACAAGGCTGTACTTATTACGGGTAAATATTCATACTGAGGAGCAAACATTGAACCTCTTGATAATTTATGACTGATTTAATTTTTTTTATAGGTTGTGAAGATTCACACAGGTATTCTCGAGTCTGACAAAATTTATTACTGTTTATTTCACTCGATGTCAGGTTCACCAAGGTACGTCGTAAATTTGAGAGGATTGAATATCTTTATCCCTAAGATAAAAACCATTACCCCCCAAACAAGAAAAATCTGGCATGCAATTGCCAAATCTCCGTTCTTTCTATGTAAATCGTCCAAGGGTCATTAATATGACTTTAAAGCTCTTTTATCAACAACCCATAAATACTTAACTTTTTAACATACAAGTCTTGAGGACATATTTGGGTTCACTGCCTACTGCTATAAACAAATATTGATATATACTGAATATATGCTTCAAAACATTTACGAACTTAATATGATTTTGGATTGAAATTTAAGTTTCCTTTGTATTATTTTTCAGGTTGTGACAGTGGCTTTGGGCACAGTTTGGCCTTGAATCTAGACAGACAGGGTTTTACTGTTTTCGCTGGTTGTCTGTTTTCGGACCGCGAGGGCGCAAGAAGTTTGAAGGAAAATTCCAAGAACATCCACTTGGTACAACTGGACGTGACTGATGATTGGCAGGTGCAAAAGGCTGTCCAGGCCGTCAAAGAAAATCTGAACGGAAAAGGTGAGAGTTCCGGAGAAAGAAACTATAAAATAGTTATCTGCAAATCTCGTAATCAATGAAAATTAAGAAACCCCTCCACAAATCGTTTATCATCGTTTGCTGGAAATCGAATCGAAACCTGACGTCTATTTTGCTGCTACATTACACAAATCTAATCTCATTTTTTCGGGGTTTAATGTTGATGTAATTTGAAAAATTAGAATTTCAAAAGGTTTTATTTATGGTAGACATTAAATACCCTTATCGTTTGGGTTTGTGACGCTATGAAATTTACTGAGCTGTTCAACCTTAAACTCAAAATGTAAACAACCTTTATGTATCTATCCATCGTATATATATTCATTGAATATGAACAATGGAGTGATGACGATATTTGTAATAGTAGGTGCATCATTTCCTTAAGAATCATCTTCACATTACACGAAAGTTGGTTCCATGTTCTCTTTATCCCCGATAGGTGTGGGAAAGGTTTCCCGATGAATTATTCATTTATTCGACATCAAAACAAACGAACGTGATCCGCATATATGTACCTACATTTTGCAAATATAGATAAGGAATTCGAAATGGACAATCTATCATTGCCAACGATACATCAGTTTAATACCGTGAAATAGATACCAAAAGTTCCATGGAAACAAACTTTTTTTTGCAATTTGCTCGAAAAACGTCACGAAGAAAGAGATTTTTGCAAACTTTTTCTGGAAAGAATCAAGATAGCAGAACTGTGCGCGGTTGTTGCATCAAGTTTTGTAAATTTTTTTACGTACTCTGCGAGGAAAAGTTCGTCGGTGCAGTTAATCGGGAAAGCTTTTAAAAGAAGGAATTTGTTTCGGTGATAAGCTAAAATTCCGAGTTATTTCCATCCTATTAGATGAGCAAATCATTTAATTGTCCAATTCCCTCCGTTAACTTTCCATCACTGGTTTATTAGTACACAATATTTGCTTAGGCCCTGGAACACGGGAAAAATCAATAAGATGGACCAATTAAATCTTTATTAAATACAGCAATTTCATAAAAAAAGATACAGACTTTGAGGGTGATAATGGTCTAATGCACGAAACATCTGTTTAATTATTTTATTCGAAAACCAAAACAAACATCAATTTCCCGTTTTTCCTTCTCTTTTCCCCAAAAGCTTTGTTTTATTCATTCAAAAGCAGTCTCTTTTAATCTCTACAGTCCTGTGGGCTCTGGTGAACAACGCTGGCATAGCAACGTTCCAGGAAATAGAATGGTGCTCCGTCACGCAATTCCAGCAGATAATGGACGTCAACGTCATTGGCGTTGTCAGGGTTACCAAAGCGTTTTTGCCGCTTCTGCGCGGAGGAGAGGGCAGGGTGATTAACGTGGCTAGTCTGGCAGGTGAGAAATAGAAACTGGAATCGAATCTCTGATGAAAACCACCTTGACGCATGTACACAATATAAATAACAATTTCTTATATCGATTTAACTCTTAGTACTATATGTGTCATTTATAAGCTATAAATGGAAAATAATACAAGCGTAAGCTTTTCCATGTTTAATGCACAATATTGCAAAGGGTGAAACTGAAACTGAAACAATGTACTTTCAGTGTTGATTGCCTCTGTATCTGCAGCATACACACACAGATGCATGCGTTACGTAATTCTACTTTCCTAATCCACCTGTCTCTTGTCTTTGAAGGTCGTTTCACTGTTCCTGCCTTTGCTGCGTATTCCATGTCAAAGAAAGCTTGTATAGCCTTTTCTGATGGGCTTCGACAAGAAATGGCCAAATTTGGGATCAAGGTCATCACTATAGAACCCGGATTATATAGGTAAGACGTCTGTAATAAAAATACTGGTATATCCAAAGTTTTACTAGTATATTATCTTATGAGACAGTGGCCTTTCTGGGAACTCCTTGTAGTTATAATACCGGAAGTTCAAAAGAGGTTTACTATATAGCATTTTTGACCGATTTATAGTGATCAACTTTGACCGCAACGCTATCAACTTATAATGCTAACTAATAGTAATCGTCTTTTTGTAGAACTCCAATTGTTGAATCGGATTATCTTATAAATGCCAACCGGAGGTCGTGGGCAGAGACCCCTTCAGAGGTCAAGGAGGTTTATGGAGAGGAGTATTTCGATGCGTTCTGTAAGAGCATCAGCCTGCACATGCGCCGCGCACGTAGCAACGTCGAGGAGGTGGTCAAACAAATGGAAGAGGCCGTTACATCGGCAAATCCAAAGCATCGTTACGTACCGTACTGGATGTCGGATTTAAGGGCGACTATTCTGGGTGTACTGCCGGATGAAACTAGGGATAAGTTCTTCCTTAGCACGTATAAACTACCAACAAAACCAGCACAGGCACCAAAAAGTTTTTCCCGGCAGAACTCCCATTCGCCAACTTTTAACCTTACTCTGAAAAATGTATTCAGACAGAATTCTGAGTCTAAAAAACCTTAAAAGACATTGGTCATTTGTTTTGATGGATTTTTTTCACACAGACAATCCGTCTAGGATAGGAAAGCCTGCAGTTTTTGAAAGGAATGTTTGAATTCTAATTCTAAACACACACAAA
Organism: Magallana nippona; assembly: GCA_033439105.1. Classification (NCBI taxonomy): domain Eukaryota; kingdom Metazoa; phylum Mollusca; class Bivalvia; order Ostreida; family Ostreidae; genus Magallana; species Magallana nippona. The sequence continues at coordinate 37,831,251 of CM065925.1, read as the reverse complement.
TAATTTTAAGATTAATATGTTGTTGTTGACCAACCTTGTGGTTCAGGTGTGCTTCAAAGCGACACGTCTTTTTACCTGTAAACATTTTCTTTTGAATCATTTGTTTTTTTTAAAATCACTGGCAATGTTGCGTCATTTTAAATCTTGGTTGTCTCTGTTTCTGCGTTGTGTAATATTTCAACATTGATAAAATCAGTGTACTTTTAGCAAGAGTTATCAAAGGTGTATTACATAGTTCGTCGGTGTGTTTATTTTAAAAATTATGATAATCAATGCATTTTATATTATGTACGGGTTTTAATATTAATCAATCATTTTATGTTGTTACTTATATTTGTAAATATTACATATGCTTATTCTTTTATGACTCGTAATTTTAGGACTAGGTTTTGAATACTTTTCCCGGGGTTTAGTGTACTAAACTCTTGGGTGTTTTGCTTTATCTTTTAAATTAACAAGATTTATAACTTGTACTTTAATTATGAAATGAAAATTGAAACAAATGATCATTGTTCTGTTTAAAGAGTATATATTGCCTTTTCCTTTTCGCATTTTTCTTTTGATACGGTTAGCGACAACAAAATCATCATGGACTGCGTTTTACAAAAGAACTTGCGACAAATTAGTAAATATTTTCAGTCTCATGGAATGGTATGTAATGAACAAAATTTATATAAAACCATTTATTTACAAACTATTTTGATTTCCATATTTATATTTTACAGTCATTAATACAAAACATTCATTAGTTTGTGATTAATTAGCATTCATTATTTTGGTCGTAAGTCGTAAGTTCTTTTGTAAAATGCAACACTGAATTTCACCTTAATCCATGAAATTCTGAATCCACATTGTATTCTGAAGAAGATTTGATTACACAGCGGGCTAATCTTGTAAGGATGTTCACGCCAGACACAAAGATCTGAATGGCAGGCTTTGAATGTATACATTTCTGATACTTTAGAAATGTTTGTTTTTTGCTTTTGTGTATATATTGTAATCGGAATGGGATCAGGAGAATACCAGAACTGATGTAGGCCAATTCTCTGTGTATTTCATCTGCTTAATGAAACCTATTGGGTTTTGTTATTTGTGTGTTATCTGCACAACAGTTTTTGGATATAAAACATATGGCGTCTTTACATTGCCGAAACATTTTACGGGGGGGAATCTCAAATTACACGACCAAAAGATGTTGCGATTTGACTCTAATTAGAACGATTTTACGTCGTCTACTCAATGCTAGTTCATAAATCAATGAACCAAGTAAGGCAAAAAATATGATGAATTATAACTGTATGATTGATGAACAGTACATATAGTTTAAAGATTAGGCGACGAATGCTCCGTCGCACAACACGTCGTTCATCTAGCACTACTTCACATAACACGCTATCGCGCTAATACAACTTCACTTATAGACGTAGCACTCGCGATAAGACACAATACGCTGCGCATAGCTTATAAACACAATTTAGCATAACACGAGTACGCACAACCGCATACAATATTTAGCAATAGCGATATAACACGGAAGTCTTCGCGCTGTCACGATTGAGGTGTAATAGCGCAACGGCGTGTTGCGTGAAGTTTTGTTAGCGCGACAGCGCTTACTATCACGTCGCGTACGCTATTGGTGTCAACAATCGTAGAAAGGATTTCAAGAACGTTTTTCTCTATTGACATATAATTTATAGAAGAAATTTGTTAAATTTACATATCACTTTTGAGGAAAATTGTTTATTCTATTGATTTCAATAAAATTAACTGACAAATGTGGTTTTAATTTATTATTTTCACTTAAAATCGTCACATTTGTCATGTGTTCGCACTATGGCGTGAATTAAGTTGCATCGCGTGTGATACAACGGGATGTGCTGTGTTGTGTTGTGTGAATTAGTTGTTAGCACAAAGCTAGTTTTTTTTTTTCGAAAACTTATGAATCTCTGCAAGGGCGTGTTGCTGTGATTTTTCACAACGCGCTGGAAAATCTTTTAAAATTTTGTCCTATATCCTGACACCATATACAGAAGGTTACACCATTCATGTAATGAGTCAATGAAAGATAAAAATTTTAAAAGACATAATAAATTTGCAAGGTAATTCATACTGAAAAAACCCAACTCAGATCAATCAAGAGCCATGCTTTCTATGTACATGTAGAGATTAACTAAACTCTGCCAATCGAAAAATAAATTTAAAAAACTACAGCGCAACTTATGTACATGTAGAGATTAACTAAACTCTGCCAATCGAAAATTAAATTTAAAAAACAACAGCGCAACTTGCAACAGCATGGTGTTCCGATGGGGCCACTTCGACCTTCGCACTCTCGCCATCGCAACTTCGCACTTTCGCCTTCGCCTTTTTTGATTGCATAACAAGTTTCGGTTGATTACATAGAAACTTCGCACTTTCGCCTCCGCCTTTTTTAATTGCATTCAGCAATTCTCGGTTGATTACATAGAAATTGATGCAGGTAACGTACTCACCCGAGATTTGCCTAACTCTCACATCTTATTGGTACGTATGCGCTAGGCCATCGTGCTGACTATGAATGCTTATTTATCTTTACTTTGTTATGTGACATATATGTTTACCAGTGCTGGCTATGCCTATTCATAATATATAAATCCACTGTAACATTTTAATTTCAGTATGTGACCTTCCTTGTTCATTCACGGATCACGGATCCCCACCGCCTCATAAATTCAATATCATTAATTTCAAACAGTAAAGGAGGAGATGGGGTCAGGACCCGCCTAGTAAATTTACCAAAAATATGCCTCGGAACCTCCCCTTCCCCACAGCAAATACAATTATCCCTTGGACCCCTCCCCTCGAAAAAATTATGGAACTGCGCAGGCTGTTGAATATAAATTCTTAAAAGTTCGTCCTCTGCCACAGATGTCATTTTATACAGCTATAATTATCTTTAAACGATAGAGAAGTCCACAAACATAAAAAGGCGAAGGCGAGAGTGCGAAGTTGCGATGGCGAAAGAGCGATAGTAGTATCGCTCCTTCGCCTTCGCACCTTCGCATCTTTGCGCTTCGCCGTCGCATCTTTGCACTTTCGCCCCTTCGCCTCGCAACTTCGCGCTTTCGCCTTCGCATTCTCGCACTCTAAAGGCGAAAGTGCGAAGGTCGAAGTGGCCCCATCGGAACACCATACAACAGAGACTTTTTCGAAAGTCACGTTTTTGATGCATGAATATTGAATGATAGTTATTAGTCTCATTAGTCTAATGACCAAGCGGCTGAAAAGCTAAAAAGATACTGTAGAAAAACCGTAACTCTCTCTAGAAATCTATTACAAAATGTTCCGAAACATTAACATGTGTACACAGGATGTTAGTAAACTTTCTCTTGAACTGTTCACAGCTGATTTGCATAAGAAATATGAGCAAATGGTACGACCTCCATCTTTCTTATATAAGTTTATTTCTTAAAGAAACGTGTCTAAGGTTACAAGCTACAAAACAACTTGAATAAATTCAACGCGTAAAATGTGTATTAGTTGACACCGTTTTCAGAACGTGACCCCTGTCGATGACTGCTATAATGTAATGCGATAAACTTGTTTTTTATTTAAATTATTTAAATTGACGACAATGATTCATTCAGTACAATTTCACGGGTATTTGATAAAAATGAGAATTAGTAAAAAAAATCTTTTGCACATGAAAGTTCAAGAGGTATACCATGAACACATATTCGATATGGTTTCGAATGTCGATCAATGCATCATTTGGTCATAAACTACACCAACAAAGATGACCTATTAGTAAAATTACAGATATTCCAAAATTTAAAAAAAAACACCGATTTTTATGTCTTGCAGAAAGCAACTTGTCATTTTTGTGTCTTGGTTTTCATTCTGCGACTCAATTGCCGCGGGTGTGAATACGCTCTCTTCTGCATAATGAAAGAATCCAAACAGGGCGGTAAGCATGGATACTATAGAATGAGAGAATCCAGAAAAGTTACGCTGCTGAAAACCTTGTCGATTATGCCGTGTGATATTTCATTCTAAACTCAAACTCAGAGGTATAACCGACAGGGCAGTGTAATCAACAATTCATTTCAAAGTCTGCATTGATTTTAACCTTTTGATGCATTGGCTAAAGGGGGGGCTCTTTAAATAAAATTCTACGAAATTTAGGATATTTTTTTTTAGTTAGCTTCTCATAGAATTTAATGGCCAACTTATTTTTCTACAATAGTGATGAGAGAATCAAGAACCATGACAACCCTGCCTTAGGGCGTAGTGTACAAGAAGGCTCAGCAGAGATGGACTTTGGACTGATACCTGACAAAAACAGGTCTTAGAGAAACAATCCTAAATCCATGTGCAAACTTTCCTCCCAATGTGCTATGTTAGAATATAAATTGGATAGTTACAAAAAGAAAGACAGAAATGTGGAAATATACTTTAATCGATTATATACAGATACATTGCGCTTTTTAAGCATAACAAGTGATAGAAATAAAAACTATTTAAGTCAGAGGTCACAAGGGAACGTAAGGGTGGGTGGGGAGGGGGAGAGGGTAATAAAAGAGAGCCATTTTTGTTCTGAACACTACACTGTGACTTCCTGCCCCAAGAGCCTGCAGAGCAGGCTTGAGGAGGCAAGAGAATATTACATAGAAGTTTTAAGCACACTAAAAATTGACTAGCACCATTTGTTAAGATTTGTCATTATATATCTGAATCAGTTTGTGTATGAACATCATACAATCATTAAATCACAATCCATCCATTTAACAAACACAAGATCAAGCAGTCATGTATTACATGTATTAGCACTTGAACCACTTTCTTAAGCAACAAACACAAGGAATTAAAAATGAACAAAAAATATACATTGTACTGTAAACAAACTTTTCTTTGCTGGTGAAAAATTTTTGGCAACGTTTGTAACAACCAAGCTGTAACAAATATTTCTCACTCTGGACCAGTTTCTCCTCTTGGTTTAAAATTATCTTGATCAGCTATGTCAGAAAAAATAAATACATGTAGTGCCAAACCAAATATGTCAAGGAATAATAATAGTTGGTTAACAGTATATACCAAGATAATTGACATTAATACAAGTGTATCATAGACACCAATGTGATCTGAAAATCAAATGAGGTCATCTGTTTTCCATTTCAACTTTAGAATGAAGTTTGATTACTGTCAAACACATGACCCTCAGGAGATCTACCCACTGACCACCATTTGCAAAACAATATGCTCTTTTCCTTCATTGGAAGGTATTCAAATTCAAATTATCACTGTTCAATAAACAACCTTGAGGGAATGATAGAAATGGAATGGGAGATTCAATCAAGCATGAATATCAAAACAAATATACTACAAGGAATTGTTCAACAGAGCAGGTGCTCATAACATTTATATTGGAAGGAGAGGGAATCTTGATGAGCATTCGTAAGTGCCCCATACTGCTGAACAGATCCCAGGTATTCACATTCAAACTAAGATGGAGGATCATCCATGTGCTGTCTTCCATCCTTCAACTTTCTTCACCAGAATTTACATCCACTTGACTGAAAATGGCTTCAGAATATCCAACAATGGGATACTAACTGTCAATGTCTACAAGTAAAAAGAGAAATTAAACAAAGTGAACATTTCTGTGGTAGAGTGGCTTGTTGTCCATTAACTATGTAGGTTAGAGTATATCATACCTGAACTTGCGAGTTGTACTGGAACTGAGCTCCTTTGCCGTTGACTGTGACAGATTTTGGTGTGACTAGCATTCCATACACAGTTACTTTGTCTAGGATCATCTTCTCTCCTGTGTACCCTGCCTTCATCACTTCAGATGACACAAAGTTCTATTGAATGAAAATAATTATTATATGTACAGTTCAGAAAAATCAATATAAAAGGTGCTTAAGGTTCATCATTCCACTGTACTGGCACTGTACCAGTTATCGGCTACAATTTAGCTTTTTCTCTTCGTATTTCCTTACTTCTTCATATTTTTGGATAAAACTTGACATACACTAAATGGTGAACTCCTTGTTTATCCATCTGTTAGATTATATCATTATTTAGAACCCAAAATATCTTATTTTTGTGATTTTTAGCACGTCCCGAATCTGCCGAGTTTCTATGATTTACTGTACCAGTTATCAGCTTCGTGATAAAAACATAGTAAAATCCCTGTACATGTTGATTTTATATTCTGCAAAATGTAATTTGAATTATGCCCCTTGTGGGGTCAGACTAAAGGTCGTAGGGGTTATGATACATAATATAAACTAAACTCATAGAATTATTCGTTTGTTATCATACGGTAATACACAAAATCGTAGACTATTCAATGCATAATTGTGCAATAAGGCGTTCAACTGTGCTATGAATCTCTCAGAATTTAGTGAATTCCTTTTGTTTATACATGTTATATGTATTGATATTATATGATTAATCAAAGAAGGAGTATATTAACTTATCAAAGAGGTAATATTCTATTTTTAACTTATTACGTCACTTCCCCCACTGCTGAAACTGCAAAGGTGTATATCGGCTGTAAACAATGATCATTTAAGCTCATGTTTAAAACATATTCAAGAAAGTTTTCAAGCAAACATGCTTTTCTTTATTCAAAACAAAAGACTGAATTAAAAAATCTATGATAATCGCATGCTATAAACCCGAACTCTCAGTTTAGCCGATAACTGGTCTTAGCCAATAACTGGTACAGTACCAGTACACTCGCACAAACTTTGCTTTTGCGATCATAATTTTCGAAAAGAAATCCAAAGTTTAATTGTAATGCACACATTTTCAGCATACCTTGAATGGAAAAATATGACAGAAATTTACTTCAATTTGACAAATCTAATTGTCATTGATGTCAGTGAGAGTTATCTCTCTTGTCACACAGTCATTGTACCTTAAGTACTGAGTAAAGTATGTATCTCAAAAAGAAAAGAACAATTCAATGTTTAAAATGCAGTAGATAAAAGAGACTTTACCTTGCCTGCTGAGAACATGATCATGTTGAAGACCCCACTGTCATGTGTACCTGTCAGAACAAACACTTGTGTATAGTAAAATAAACATGATGTACATGTACATCATCCATACAGACAAAAGGCCATCTATAAGTTTATACTAGTATCTGAGTTTTCTGTGGTCATTACCTATAGTCTCCCCATCATCCCAAAACATGCCCCCATTGGCCTGCCCTGTTTCATTCAGAGCGACGAGAAGTTGGAAGTTATTCTTGCGACTGAAACAAAAAAAGTTATCATTCTGTGACAATGAGGTTACCAATATTAATAATCATTCTAAAACAAGAACCAGTATTCATTGTAATTTCTATAAATATATTCCTTTATAACTTTTGATTTCATACTGTCTAGTCACCATAAGACCTGAAGAGTTATCTTTCTTTGTAATTTGTTACAGGATTAAGGGGTTCTAGAGAAAATTAATTAATCCATTTCACCTTTCTGTTGTGGTCATTGCCGGTTCCACCATTGGTAGAATGTTTCCGCCTCTAACATACAGGTTGATCTGATTCATCGGAGCATTCACCTTTATCCTGGATCCACTTCCCATTATTTTCAATCCAGTGTACAAGTCGTACCAAGCACAGGTGGGGAAGTAGGTGTTCAAAGCAGTTGTGTCCTTCCAAGAAAATAGTTAACAGCAATCAAACTTAAACTATATAATTAAAATAGCAGGGGCTGAGTTTTTATGATCATTAAGCCAAAAATCATATCAATTTAATTTTCCATTAAAGGAAAAGGCCATTATCCAGCAGAAATAAGAAGGCCATGGTCCACCATGATAATTGGGTACAAGAATTGAAGAGAAACAAAACATTGAACTTGCTAAATAATGAAACTAAATTCAAACTATTTTTTTTTTATTTGCAATTTATAATTTTTCACATAGACATTCATACACACATTCATACAATCTCAACAGGAATATACATATAAATAATTTGAGAAATATATCAATATATAGTTGATACAACCAGCTTACAGAAAAGAAAATATACAAGTTTACTCTTGAAAAAATAAATTCAAACTATTGCTGCAAAATAAAGACCTCTTCTATTAAAATTTTTGAACCCTAGTTCATATTTAGTGGCAGACATGCAATTCATATACAATATAATTTTCTACTCTTCAAATGAGTGTACAGTTTGTGTTCAGCAGATTGATTCAGTCTCACCTTGGTCAGTACGGGTGTGATCATTAGAGCTGACCCCCACAAGAACTGGTCATCGATACCATAGGTGTTAGGATCCTCAGGAAATCTGTCAACAGCAAAAAGTTCAATGTTAATCCATATTCAATACCAAACTTTGCTGTACTTCATCTACAGATGGCTGAATAATAAAAAGCCTCACTTTGTGAGTTCTATTTCTGAGGAGAAAAAAATCCAACAGCTGTTAAAATACAGTATAATGACTGCCATAACTGTAGATTTATTTTACTTTTTCAGAGAACCGCATTGTATAGTATTATGGTATGACTATTTACTTAAAAGTAGGAACTTTTATTTGCTTAAACAAAATTCATCTTTTGCAAACATTCATTTGCAAAAATTTTCCCTCTAAGAAAACTAATCAAACCAAGACACCTTCCCAGTCATTAGTTTGGTCATTAAGTCTAAATAACTATAAACTCTAGAAATTGGTGAACTAAATAAAGCTACTTACCAGTTCTTCTAGATCTACACCATGTTCCTGTAATTCTTATATTTCAGACCTATACTTTTTGTTTATCATGGATTAACTCAAAGAACACTTACTCAAAGATGAGTGATCTGGCCACTGCCTTCCCCCAGGACATTAGACATTTAGCCTTGTGAACAGAGTGTAGAGGACGCTTTTGTAACACTTACTCAAAGAAAAGGGGTCTAGCTACTGTCTCCCCCATGGCATTAGACTTGTGGAACAGAGTGTAGAGGTAGGGCAGCAGAGAGTATCTGATACTAAGGGCCGTTCGGGTTGAGTTCTTCATGGCATCACTGAAGATGGCTGGATCCTGGGGCTTTAGTAGAGAGAGTGATATTGTGAGACCTATGTAATTCAATGTGATCTGCTCATAAATGTTTGATAACGTAGAATTGAATATTTACATTTAACAGTGGTTTTTACATAATCCTCAAATATCTTAATCAGGTATCATTTTATACCCAAAAGCCCTTTTAGTAATCACAAGATATGTGAATATATAAATATCACCTTCTTTCCCATGTCATTGTGATTTCTGGAAAAAGGGTAAAAAGCTCCTAGCTGCTGCCATCTTTGACACAGCTGTTCTGTAGTGTCATCATGGAAACCACAAATATCAGCACCAATCATGGAGATTCCAAACATGTTCATATTTAACATTTCTGAAAATATAAAGTGATGAATTAAACAAGAAAATATATTTCAGGACAGCCCCTCCCCCCCCCCAAAAAAAACCATTAAAAAATGCTGAGGATACACAAACACATAGTTTCAATACTATATTGTCATACTTTAACTTTGAAGAGTTTTTTTTTTATAAGTATGCATGACCCTGTTCAAGCTGACAATCCTTACTTTCATCTGTAAACAAAGCAGGCATTACCTGGTATAGATAAAGCCATATCCTCATAACGAGCAAAGTTATCCCCTGACCAATGACCTCCATAATGACCTTGACCAGCAAAGGTGGAACGTGAAATAATGAAAGGTCGTTTGGCTCTAACCGTCTTCAAAGCCCTTCAAAATAATAAAATTAACATATAGTACACATGAGTATGCTGATAAAATAGCTAGAAATTAAGAACTGGACAGTCAGTGTAGTTGTCTCAAAATAACACTTCTCATTTCACTCATAGAATATTTAAAGCAATCAGAAAGTTATATACAGTTAGATGTACTGACTGATATGTTGCCATGGTTTCTGTGAAACCATACAGGTCATGGACATTATAGGCCACGGAGAAGTTCTGCTGAGCTGAAGGACATATGGTCTTGGCCTTCAATTGACCCCCAAGAACAGCTTGAAATAAAAGTAACTTTTACTGTAATACATGTAGTTTTAAAACATAATTTAAATAAAGCAGTATAAAAATAATTTCATACTAATATTCAAACTACCTCTATCAATTTACCTGGAACGTACGGAGGATTGTCATATTTGTTTCCAGGGCAACCAGTCAAGGAACCATCATAGAAGTTGGAAAGTTCATTCATATCCTGAGCAAAAAAAAAATTGAGACTCTTTACATTTCAAGCAGTATCCTTTCAATTTTCTTTCCAAATAATCATTGAATAATTGAAATACATTGCTTGAAGCATCGATAAGTAAAACTTACAATCCACATTCCATCAAACTGGACTTGATCGTGGAAAGCTTTGGTCATTTGGGTCCAGTAATCGTAGGCCTTTGGGTTGGTGAAATCAGGGAACACTACATCTCCTGGCCAGACCTGATCATTATAAACAACCAGTGTTAAATAAAAAGATTTTCTGGAAATTTTTCATCATCATATATATTTATGTAGCATAAAATCTGCTCAACAGGGCATTTGACTTTGTATTCAATTTATGAAACTTTTCACCTTGCCAACCAGTGGAACTCCTTTGCTGTCTTTAATCCAAATGTCCATAGTGGTTCCTATATCATAGGGCGGGTAAGGGGAAGAACTCTTCTCATTACTTATTCCAGGATCCTAATAAATTAAATGGAAATTAATAAAATATAATAAAAAAAACTTGCCCAAAGTAACTTTTTTAATGAGGAAAATCTTCAGAAAACAAGAGTTATCTGCAAACTGATTTTAAGCATAAGTATACCACAATCATGACATAATGCATCCCCATGTTGTGTAAAGTGTTCACCATCCCGGCCTGGTCTCCAAATTTTGCTATTCCTATTGTAAAATCTTTATATTGATCCATGTAGTCTATATCATTCCACTGTGTGTCCTAAAAAAGTCAAGGAACAACAGATATAGTCACACATAAATAACATACTTTGTAATTCATATTGTAACAAAATTTTATCATAATTATCAAAATCTAGCACTTTTGTATTCGATTGTCAATTACCAGTACTCCCATGTTTGTTTAAGTCACAATTATATCTCAGGTTTAAAATACATTTATCTTTATCATTGTAGGATATAGAATACCTTTTAATCATAAGTAATTATTTTATTTTTTATGTTATATGGGGTACTTTCTACTCTAGTATCAGTAGTATTGCATTTATGTATATATATATTTGAAATACTCAAATGTCTGCATTCAGTATCACAGTATCTTGAAAGACAAACTTTGCCAAACCTGGGGTATTTTAGCCTCCTGCATTCGTTTCACCACCGCCATTGTCTCGTTGACAGAGTGGTACCCATATTTACACAGGTGGAATCCGAGACTCCAGAATGGGGGCATGAAGCTGCGACCTATGACCTCTGTGTACTGCTGGATGACCTCTGATGGGCTGGGCCCCATAAACATGTAAAGGTCAAGGACACCTCCGATCGTCCTCCAGGTCAAAGCTGGAGCTGGCTGAAGGGCAGTCTCTACAAAATCAAAATCATCAGCACTTTCTATAATGCTCTACATACTGTGATTTCATCAATATTCGTTAAGCACCAACTTTTGGGGAATTCATTGTTGAGTCAATCCATGTATTATTTGACAACATATTTTATTGAAAAGACTGTTGTCCATGAATTTACATACTTCCTCCAAACTTCCAAACAATTTTACTTAAACCATGAAAATTGATCACAATATTAATGAGACAACAGTTTTGTTTATTGTGTTTGATAAAAATCCTTGCGTAACATTTGTGTTTTATCTTTGTGTCTTCCATTCTTACCCTTGGCATTGCTGTTTAGGAGGAAAAATCCGTGACTTCTTCCACCATCTTCCATCATTAGGTAAAATGGATGATGCCCATATAGATTAGTGCCTGTATCAGCATCCTGGAAAAATCAAGCAAGACATTGAATTGTATCTCTGACAGATGGCAGATTTCTTGAGATAGCATTAAACAAGTTATACTTATGCAAGGGGATTGATCCCTTGATATTACCGGTACTTACATAAAAGGCTTGATCCATTAATGTATACTTACTTACTTAACGGAATTGATCCATTGATGTATGCATGTACTTATGTGAGGGGTTTGATCCATTGATGTATACTTATGTGAGGGGTTGATCCCTTAGTGTATACTTTTAGTGTATACCTATATTCTTATGTGAGGGGATTGATTCTTTAATAATTACATGAGGGGGTTGATCCCTGTTCCATGTCGTCAATCTTCTCCAGTCCATGGAGTGGAGAAGACTGCCCCTGTGTTCCCCTAGTCCATACAAGTACTTAGAGGGAAGAAGGGTAGATAACTGGATGAACTGATCAGCAAATATCAGAGGTGCCGCTCCTGATGTGTTGAACCTTCAAAATGTAAAGGCTTTATTTTATTAATACTGGTGCTTAAAAAATTCCATAATGTTATAGAGTTAATGATATATCATAATTTCTATATTCAAATGCTCTTAAAATTGATTTGTCTATTTTGAGAGCACAACTTAAAACTTTTAAAAAAAAAAAATCCTACAAAACAACTGGTAGGCCTGGTTCCAACATTTTTCTTGTCACTGCAAAGTTGAATGCATCTCCTGTGTTACTGACAGTGACTGTATATCTCTGTATTGGAGCTGCCTTGGTCACTTTTGGTGTATTAAGAGGAACTTCATATCTGGCATTCTTAGGATCATATATCTGTAAATGGTGAGTAAAAAAAAAAAATTATTTTTGCTTTTTTATAAATATTCTTTCGACAAAATCTTTTAAGCAGAGCCAATAAATGTATCTTATAAAAAAAGAAATTTCAACTAATATACCAGTATATTAGAGTGCAGAGAAACTTGAGTTCAAATGAAATCCTTTAAAACTACTGTACTCAAACTAGCTTCTTTCAAAACTTACTCTTATTCTTAATCTGTACTCTGTCTCATATTTTACATCCATAACCAAATTCATAACATCATCTGGATAAAACCCGGTTGTGTTTCTGTTTAAAGCCACGGTAAATCCTGTCGGAGTGGTTGCCTTAAGCCCTGTCCTATATCCTGGAAAATCCCTTGGATAGTAACAGAAAGGGACACCTGTAACTTTGTCACTAAGCTTCTGTGTTTGATCAGATTGCTTAACTTGCCAACAGCATCCTCTTGCCTCACACTTTTCTTTAGTTGCAATGGACGTCTCGGGATAGCAATCAAATTTGTTGGCATCGTCTACAACAGCACACTGACTTTTGGACTGCAAAGTCTTTTTCTTTACGTATTCCCCTTTGGCTGCTTTGATCTTAGACACAAAATTGAATTCTTCTATATATGTTAGCTTGCCAGTCTTTTCATTCACATATCTGATTGCATCATTCTGTTCTTGTTCTCGAGATTGAATTATTATGATTTGCACTCTTGGTACAGCATATAGGCTGTATATAAGAGCCAAGGTCACCAAGGTTAAAAATAGAACAAAGCTGGTCAAAACCACATTTTTGCTCCCCATTTTGGACTTGGATTACCACCTGTGTAATACATGTATAAAAATTATACATACATAACAATTACAGGTGTTTAACTGTTAACACCTTTGAGACATACTGGTATTAAGTATTACATTTATACTGATATATCAATTGCCAAGTTTAAAGGTTTTTAACACATTGGAGATATTGATGCCTTTTTAACATCTTAAGAAAACATCACCTGATAACCCATGAATGAAAAAAATCACAAAATCGCAGATGAAATCAAATCATGCAGGAGATGGGAAATCTGGAGATGTCTTAAATGCAACATCACATGATTAGAAGTTCAATGACCATTAAAAGAGGCCAACATATGCGTTGTGATTTACAATGATGATGATGATTAATACAGTGTAATTTTTTTGCAAGGTCATAACTCATATAATATCAATATTAAACTTATGCTTTTACTAGTAAATTTAAAATACTAATAACATTCAATAATTAGTAATAATCATACAATTGGAGATTAACCCAAACATACGTGTACATACTACAATATGTATATGCGCCTTCATTTTTTACTCATCAGAATATATACCACACTTAACAACTACAGAACCTGACTCATGTCAGGCATAAATATAAGTATATGTAATTGAACTTTGCCTTGACAAATGCATTTATTTTTTAACACTCACTGTCTGTATATAAGTAGCAGGGACGTATATACTAACGTTATATATGTCTCTGACAGGAGGATTGTTTATCAAAAATGCATCATGTAAAAGACAAGAGCATAAGATGTAATTTATGTGGTCAACCTTAGTCTTAATTTGGTCGATAAAATCATGACAAGATGTTTCCTAAGAGATATTTAAGAGATAAACCTTATGCATACACAACACGCAAATTCTGTTGTGTTAAAACCTAAAACTATAAAACATTACCATTGAGATATATTTTTATGTGCCATTGCAAAATAGCAAAACTCTCTAAAAATAATGAATGTGTCAAGAGTTGTAACACAAACCTCTCTGATTTAGGTGCTTGTTGCTCCGAATACATCTGTCATCTGCAAAAATAAATAATAGTAAAATCACCTGATGATGAATTCGAAAGTAGAATCACATGCCAAAACAAAGAATGTCGATCCCGATCTTGCGAGTTTTATTATCTCTTTTGTCTTTTGGAGAATTGTTAATCGACTGAAATTTTTAAGTAATCATGCAATTATATTCCGAAAAATTTATTACATAATTGGCGAGTTGTTGAAGGTGAATTTTGGTCACGATCACCAACGACGAAGAAGAAATGAGATGGACGTCAAACCCGATTGTGTAAGACACACATGGCTTTGGTGACAACAAAATGACACTAACGAGGTGAGTGAGTGAGAGTGTGGATAGCTTTTATAATTATGTTTTGGTGTTTTTTATTTATTGGTTCAATGAATTAAAAGTATATATTTTGATTTAATGTGTGAGATCAAATAGACAAAAGGACTTGAATTCGAAATAAAATGGGCGGTGGTATTTTATATAAGAATGCTGTATGAATCACACGCCAGTTTAAAGTGAAGTTATAATTTCATGGACAATAATTTAATTAGGTAATTTAGCCGAATTATACATCAAATTTTCTTTATTTGAGAAACTGCATAAGCAACTTTTAAATTTACAGAATTATTCCTTCTTTAATGTTATGCAACATGTTTTCATGCTCCAGTGTAATTCGTGTTGATGTCTTCAGGCTATTATGTTTACTTAAAAATGACATGTTTTTAGCTAGCAAAATGTCTTTACTCTTAATCAATTGTCATGTAATTTACGGACACACCCATCTTGCATTAATACACATAGATATATCTGACAAAAAAAAACATAATCCGGATGAATTTATTCATTAGCTTTCTTTTTTAGCAATGATTTGATCAAATTAGTGATTTCTTAACTCCCACTCAAAAATATTTCACTTCAAACAAAATCTCTTAATTGTGTATACATGTGTATTATATTATGATACACAATTAAGTGACATATCTTGTTTGAAGTGAAATATTTTTGAGTGGGAATTAAGAAATTAATAATTAATTTTAACTAAATCGCTGACAAAAAAGATCATTTTTATTTTGCATAAGATCATTATAATTTTAGTCAAGATAGTAAATGGTACAATGCTCTATGCTATCTGCTGACTTACGGGTCACATGTACACATTGATTGCATTAGTCAATGAAATAAGTGAATGGTTTTATTCAAAATCAATTGTTAACCTTATTTGATCAATCCAATGGTCTCCTCTACAATATGTCTTATGCGACTGTAATGCTCTGTAATGTACCAGAAGCTTATAAAAATAATTCATGCTTTATTTGCCAGGTAAATAATATTTTAAAGTACATAATATGTTTAATACATTTAGATTTCAATCAAGATATTAATGATGAAAATGTTGATTTCTTAAAATCAAGCAAGACATTGAATTGCATCTCTGACAGATGGCAGATTTCTTGAGATAGCATTAAACAAGTTATACTTATGCAAGGGGATTGATCCCTTGATATTACCAGTACTTACATAAAGGCTTGATCCATTAATGTATACTTACTTACTTAACGGAATTAATTCATTGATGCATACATGTACTTATGTGAGGGGATTGATCCCTTAGTGTATATTTTTAGTGTATACATATATTCCTATGTGAGGGTCTTATGCGACTGTAATGCTCTGTAATGTACCAGAAGTTTATAAAAATAATTCATGCTTTCTTTGCCAGGTAAATAATATTTTAAAGTACCGGTACATAATATGTTTAGTACATTTAGATGTCAATCAATATATGAATGATAAAAATGTTGATTTCTTAAAATGATGCACAAGAGATTGTGATTTTCTTTCCAATTATTGTTGAAACACAAAAGGTGAATCTAAATTGATTTTCCTTCTTTGTGTTGTATAGTTTGAAACAGATCAGCTGAGTGACATGCACTGATTCAGTGTTACACCACAATGGCGAGCTGGCTAGGAGTGACAGTACTACTGTTGTCATGTTTTCTGCCAGGGAGGTGCACTAACAACTCAGAACACCAGTGGGATGACAGGGGCTACCTCATCTTTTGTCTGTGTATGGGTAAGTCTACTGTTCACTCTATAAATGCCTTTCAAAGGAAATTAAGCATAGTACACAGTATCAGAGATATTTATCTTTAAAGTTCTCAAAAGTTTGTTTTTCAACTGTTGAATTCATGTATCTTTGTTCCAATCTCAATGAATCTTCTATTACCATACGGATAATAGGCATATTTGCATACATGTATAACCAATGCAATTAACGTATGTTTAAGACTTAACATGAAATATGATGGCCATGGAATGATAAATACTTTAGACCAACTTTTATTCAGGATGACTTTATTTTGCAATATTGGCAATAAAGATGTAGATTATTGGAAAGTAATATACCAGAGACATTTGAGGACTGGTTCGTGTCTAGAAATATTCGCGATGATGAGGCTCCTGCAAACCTTGCAAAGTTTTCCAATTTGGTTAACAGTATGTTATTTACCCATGTAAATGTGAAGCACATGGCTCAGTGGTCATAGGCGTTAGGCCAGTAACCCAAAGGTCGCTGGTTCAAACCCCGCTGTGGTCGAGTGCTGTTGTGTGTTATGCACTAATAGAAAAGGATCTTTATCTACATTGTTTTAGTTCATCCAGCTGAAATTGGGTACCGGCTTACGCTGGGAGTTAACCTGCGATGGACTGGTGTCTCATCTAGAGGGAGTCAATGACTCTCATCTGCTTAACACCATGGAAACCGGGAAAAAGCACCAGCCTTGTGCACCATCATGGCTCGGGGAAGGAATTTACTGAACTATTTACCAATGTTGGTATTGTTTATTTTTGTCTAGGTCGGTTTGGAAACCAGGCAGAACATTTCCTGGGAGGCTTAGCATTTGCCAAAAAGATTGACAGAACTCTCATTGTTCCTCCATTTAGAACTTATGTGAGTTTAAACACATGTTGTATACCTATTTCATTTACCCCAATTTGTGCTTAGAAAAAAACAGTGCAGGCATTTAATCAATCAACAAAGAACTAAAGGAGTTTCTGGGAAAATTTGAACTCTAGTATACCATGGTGTATCTCTTACCCTCAGAGGCCTCTTTGTAACATACCTATACATTTGTAAATAGAATAAATGAACAGCTTTTGTCCTGGGATAAATGTCTGTCAATTAATAATTTAAATTGTGATATAAATTTGTTGAAAATAAAAGTTAATTTTCAGTTTAACGTATTGTAGATTGCATTGCACAAGTTTAAAAAAATGGATTTAGAATGCTTTGATCATTTTAAGAGAACAATGATTTCATTTATTTTGACAGAATCAATTTGTAGGTAGCAAACAAAACATTGACTCAGAACCTGTTACAGTAATAGAATTAGAGCATTTAAAACTCTCGTAACTTCTATTGATTTCATTCATCAATTAAATGTATTCATTGAATGTTGTCATCGGTAACTTCAACTATTTTCTGTTGAATAACAGCATGTCTTTAAATTTTAATGACACATCATTTGGGTGAATTTTTGTGCATTAATTTCTTTTTAAAATATATTTACACACAGCTAGTACGTTTACTTTTTATTTCAAAGAGCTATGACTTTCAAAAATCTTTAGAACTGAAAATAAAAATATATGGTTTTCTGAGACAAAATTGATCATGTTAAAACTCAACATTAATTGTATGAGCTTATACTAGAATTTGATTGCCTAGGCATGATTCTAAAATATGTATAAAATCGTTCTATGCTGACTGGCTAACCTATATACTTTTCTCATTCATATTCTTTCAGTGCTTTTTGAGGGTTTTGATAATCAATTATTGATTTTTGTGTTTGTGTTTTGCAATTTAAAAATGAGTAAGTTTGGAGAGTTTTAATGCCAAATGAAGTCAGTTAATTGGGCATATAAATATTGTAATAAATATTATATAGGACAATGTTTCTGTTTTTGTGTGAAATCAAATTTAAAAGAGATGATTACCATATATCAACAAAATATCATTGAGTAATTGAAAAATATTTCATTCACAATTAGAATATCTTTCAATTAAACTATACATGTTAGTGCCCTACAATTTAAAATTATTGTAAAGGTGTTGAAATTCATTGACCCTTTCTTCTCTTGTAGAAAAACATAGAGTTTGATGAATGGTTTAAGCTGGAGCCACTAAAGGAGTACCACCGAGTGATTCTAGCCAGGGATTTCATGAAGGACCTTGCCCCCACCCACTGGCCCCCGGGGAACCGTACAGGGGTCTGCTACGGCAAGCCTGAGAGGGAGTGTCAGATGAAGGAGGGGAACCCCTTTGGGCCATTCTGGGATGGCCTGGGGGTGGACTTTGACAAGATGATATCTTCGGAGGCTTACTATGGAAATCCACAGGGATGGATGGAGGCGTAAGTTATCATTATACAAAACAGAGACATGTCCCTGTACTTTACAACACTAAAGAAACCGTTATAATTGATTTTTCATCATTTAGACAGAAAAATCAATCTTAAAGTTTATATGCATGTAAATATTTTTATATTTAATTAAAAATTTCTCATTTTTGACTTTTTTTTAGTAACAGCAAATCAAGGGTAAATGTTTTTCTATTTACGCATTAGGCCAAAATTTCAAAAAAACCATATTAATGAATTAAAACCTCATTAGTAATAAAATCAGAATCAGTCCTGTCTTTTTTTTAAATTCTATAAAAGATTTGTATTAAATGAATATTGCATTCATCAATTGTTTTTATGTCTCCAGACTTCCAGTGGATAAATACCCAGTAGTTGCCCTTCGTGGAGCCCCTGCCCCTTTTCCAATTGCTGAGGAAAACATCCCACTTGCAAAATACCTCCAGTGGTCCGATAGTATTGAGGAAGAAGCCAACAGTCACATACAGAAATTGATTGGGAATGAAAAATTCATAGGAATCCATCTCAGAAATGGAGTAGACTGGGTATATATTGATAATTCGTCATCAGTGTTCATCTTATCCCTGACAATCAATGTTGAAATTTTAGTGATTGACACATTGTTTCATAGCTATAAATCATACTAATGGACAGTGTAATTGGTGCATTGAAATTCATAACATCAAAATCATTCAACAAATATGGGTAATTGTAAATTAATAGTAAATTATGCATCAGTATGCATATTTATGAAAACTTATACAAGAAAAGTTTAAAGGATCATCATATATTCACAAGAATTCAAATTAGTGAAGAGGAAACTGAATTGCATCTAAATGATAAATGCCATTTTCCTCCACACTTGGAACCTTCTAAAACTGAACTTATTTGTTCTTCTTACATGCCTTTTATTTTTTAAAGTATATAGATATTCAAGTCGGATTAATTTTTCATGGGTTTTCCTCAAAGTGAAAGTAATGATTGAATCAGGAACTTATTTCAGAAAAATGCCTGCGAACATGTTGAAGGGAATGAGAATTACATGGCCTCCCCACAATGTCTTGGTTATGGAAGGGGCACAAAAGTCACTCATAAGATGTGCTTTCCTCCAAAGGGGGAAATCCTAAGGTATGTACATTATCCTTATAAGTGGCAGTAATCCACTAGTTAGTAAAAGACACAGAAATTGCAGTATTTTTAAATTATTGATCTCTTTATTTCAGACTAGTAAAAAATGCAGTTTTAAGAACAAAAGCCAAACACATTTATGTTGCTACAGACAAGAATCCAATGAAGGAAGATTTAGAAAGCCATTTAAAATCCCTAAAGGTACTGAGTAGATATTTATTGATATTCAATTCTCCATTTTGAAAATGTTCACCTGTATTTAATTTAAATTACAGTAATCAAGCATTCCTTTTGTCTCAGAAAATTTTTTAAAAAACACACCTGTACAGTATGTTGTATATCAGTAAATCTTGCTTAATTGGTCCATTAATGTCGTTGTAGGTCAAAGTTCATCACCTTGACCCTTGGTTGCCACAGATTGACCTTGCCATTTTAGGGAAGTCAGACCTGTTCATAGGCAACTGCATTTCATCATTTACATCTTTTGTATGCAGACAGAGACTTGTACAAGACAAACCCACCCAGTTCTGGGGGTATAGCTAGTGTCAGACCAAAAACCAAACGCTTGCCATATACTAGACATTTTCTAATGGATGTATACTGCCTGGTACTATTTTGTTCAAAACTTTTGCCATCTTGATTTTTAATAGAATAATGCATAGAGTGAATAAATTGAATTTACAAAAAAGATATATATATATATATATATTCATAGGTTTTGAAACACTTTTAAAATGGTGTTTACTATGAATTAAAGTTTCATAAATCTATGCAATATTTGATACATTATATATACATGAACATATATTTTGTTATATTTTTTCAGATTTTATTTTTGATTTTTATTGCTCACGTTGAACACAGATAGTAATGTTAACACATTTTAGACTCATTTTTGTGTACCCATAGTTTAATTTTTAATATATGTATAAACCAAATAGAAAATGCTCCAATTGATTTAGAACATTTTATTTGATTTTTCATATGTTTTACATGTCATTTTATTTTTTCAAAAAATGAAGGTATAAAGATGAAAAATAAATAAATATATATGTACAGTACACATTGAATTATGTTTTACTTTTTTAAGACAATTATCCAAGTGATGGGTTTTTTTCCATTAAATACAATATATGTACATAACTCCACAATAAGGAGTTGCTAAATGAAGAAGTAGATTGAACATACAATAAGAAATGTGGAGTGGTAAAGGATTCCATCCAACAATTCTGATAGTGAACAGTTTCAGGAAACATATCATATCATAACATATTCTTGCTGTGAATTTTTGAGTTTTAAACTTAATTCTTGAACAGTTCCGTGAAATAACGGTTTAAAATTCTTTCTGTGGTTTTTGCGAAGATCGTCATTATTACCCATAAATCTCTTGCTGAAATTTTTGACACAAATAAATATATGACGTCACTGAACGTCGTTTAACTCCAGCACACTTATCAAGCTTCTGTCTTGGGAGGCGCTCTCGATGAATTCTTGGAGGGAGATTTTCTCGTCGTGGTTTTTATCCATCTCCTGGAAGACCTCGTCTATTTTTTGTTGCACTGCTTGTTCGCTTTCGTTTTGCGTCATGATTCCAGCAATTTTGTGAATAGCCTTAAAAAGGAAATTCTAATAATTACTTACACTGTATTTAATTTAGTTATTTTTGGCTAGAAGTTTGTTACGACTGGGAATCTCAAAACACATTTTTTGGGTCCAAGTTTCTATTTACATAACAAACCTGTAATAGCGATTTTAAATTCAAGATTTCTGGATATTAATATTTGCTGAAACTTAATTAAGCTGCATGTATGGAGACCAATAACTGGCGACAGTAATTTTAAGGTTGCGCTCTTTTCAAGCATTTCAAGCATTTTGGCATAGAAACGGGGGATGGAAATAAATAATATTGGATAGGACATACTCAGAACAGACGGAAGAAACATTAAAACGAGAGAGAGAGAGAGAGAGAGAGAGAGAGAGAGAGAGAGAGATGATCTGAGAAAACTAGGGCTTACTGTGATGGCATATTCTCTGAAAGATTGTCCGAAATCACTTACCGAGATGATGTCCTTCATTTCGCTTTTGGAGATGTATCCATTTTTATCAATGTCATAGATGCTGAAAGCCCACTTCAATTTCTGTACAGTGGTTCCACGCAAGGTGGCGCTGAATCCACAAATAAACTCCCGAAAATCGACATGTCCATCGTCGTTCAAGTCGAAAGCTCGAAAAACGTGTCTGGCGAATTTCGAAGCGTCTCCTTTCGGGAAGAATCCCGCGTACATTTTTTCGAACTCTTCAACATTCATGTAGCCTTTGGGCCAGTCTGCAATAAAGTCTTTGTACCAATTTTGTATTTCTTTCTCCGTGAACTCTGTTTGTTTTCTTAGATCCGCCACTGTTTCTGGTTTCAACGCACTGCTCTGAGAACCCATTCTGAATCGCTGTTGCACTTGGAATAATTTATATTTTTACATACAACGAATTTTATTAACGCTTACTTATTTCAATCAAAAAATTGTTTGTACATATTTAATGACTCCACTGTGGTACGTACACATATCTTTTAAATGCTTGACCTGTGGTCGGATTAAGTTCTTTGTGTCGTGTTCAGAAAATGACCATTGCTAATAAAATGGTAATTCAATTTTCATACGTCAACAATTTTTGAATGTAAATATTGTTCTGATCCCAGGTATAAAGGGTTATGACTCGAAAACTCAAAAGACGAAAACACGTAATTAAAAAGGATTAAATCACACGTATATGTATCTAAAAATATACATTTTATTTGCATCTACTAGTGGTAGAAAATAGATCTAAATGTCGTGCCACGTTAATCCGGGGATTAGGATTGACAAGTACAGAGCAACCTAATATAACAAACATTTATCTTGCGTGATCCCGCTATACCGGACACATGTCTCTTGGTTTTTGACTGCACGTTTGATAAGTTTTGTTGCTTATTCGAAAAACGAACAAGGGTCGAAATGTTTGCGTTGATCTGCCATGATTTACTAGTGTAAAATCACGAGAACCACACATCAAAGATTCGTTTTTTATTTGTATTTATGACAGATGTGAATTACATGAAACCTTGATGAAAACCCGATTTATATTCTCGCGATTTGATGCAAAACGGCGGAATTAAGCGTTCGCGTAAAAAAAAATCTGCAGAACATAAACTTTATTGAATGATTGGTTAATTGATTGAATGATATACGTAGAGGTGTCCGGTATTAATGATCCATACAATGTCATCCTCCATCCTTCAGGGGAGAACGTTCTAGTTTTGGGCTATGGTGCCAAATGTTGTATTTACCAAGTTTTGTAGAATCTCCGTGGCATGCATATAAAGTAGATTCGGCTAGAAACTGAAAAACAAAACATCAACAAAATAAATATATTAATAAATTAAGATGCTTAATTCGTTCTACTCTAATTGCCATCGAAATATCGATATTCATATTGAAGCTTTAAGAAGAAGACAAGAGATTTGTGTTTAAGGTTTTACGCACCATCTGGAAACTAAAGTATTATCTCTTTTTTCCCAAAATCGCCCAACCAATTTGTATTAAGTTTTCCCTACTTTTATAAAATTGGAAATCTTATAAATTCCTTACTTTGCTGCTGTCTGCGAATCTGTCTTGCATTGCATAGTTTGAATTAGGTTGTACCTTGTTTAACGCCTGTTATTTGTTGTTGTTTGCTTTTTTTCTTCTTTTGATGTGTAGACACTCGCTTCTTCTTAATTATGATGCCTACTTTTATAAATGGCCTTATTATGGTCGCTGTCTTTTTACACGTGTACATTAAAATTAATTCAACACCTTTATGTTATCTTGCAAATGAGTTGCAATACATTCAATATTATAACTTTGAATTACACTAGTAACCGCATATTTTCCAATGATGTACAAAGAAGAAGATATATTTTAAGCTTATTAGATAATATGTAAACGCTAGATTTTTTTCAAACAAAAGCCTAATTTTTGCAAAGAAACGCATTTACAGTAAACATATGTAATTTTATGTATATATATTAATCTTTTTTCTTTCTTTTTTATTATTAGTCCTTCACATTTACATCAGATGTATATAATATCATATTAAGTGTTTACAAAAATTAGATCAATGTTCTCAATATGAAAGGGTATTTTTATAAAGAGAGAGAGTGTGCTGTCTTTAGTTCTATTCTAAAATTCATGAGAAGTATTTTTTGTACAAGCTAACTACTCTGAGTTTAATATAAACATCTTTGGTACAAGTTAACTATTTAGTTCTGGTCAAGCACTCACTTCCTGTCAGCCTTACTGACCAGTGCGGTCACACTTTGTCAATCTTCTTCCATCCTGTTAGATGCGTGCCTCAAACCACTATGTAAGTCTTTTTTAAATTAGTAATTGCTTTAATTTGTCAGTATTGAATCATATTTTTGAAGTATAATTACAGATGGAAATTTATTATACAGATAAAACATTCTTAAAAGTATGGCACGCCATTATGGTCTTTGAAATAATTTACATGTTTTTCTAAGGTATAAAGTAATGGTTTTACATTTTCCTATTTTATAAATTGTTATTTCTATTTGTTGTAGTTTTTACCAATCTTTTGCACGACGGCAACGTGTACCACACAATAAAGTATGAAACCGTGTGACTTTTGTTAAACGTGTTGTGCATGGTTATCTATCTGTCTGCACCAGGCAGAAGAGAGAGAGAGAGAGAGAGAGAGAGAGAGAGAGAGAGAGAGAGAAATATCGATAATAAAAAAAGCAGGGTGGGGCATGTTATATTCAAACTCATGTATTTATACCCGCACTTTCTAAAGAAAGTTCGGGTATATTGTTGTTACCCTGTTCCGTTTGTCCGTCCGTCCGTCCGTCTGTCACATTTTACTTTCTCAAACTGCTCTTACATCTTATAAACCAGCAAACTGAACTCTTGGAGTATGATTTGGGGTGTCATGTTGTTTTGTAAAAAGGTTACAAAAATTCTCTGATAGTCCTGGGGGTCAAATAATTGGTAAAAAATGACGTTTTTTGACAAAAACCTTCTTCCTCGAACTCCTTTTACATTTTCAACAGTAGATAAATCATCTCTTGGAATATGTTTTGGGGTGTCCTATAGATGCGCAATAAGGTTTCGGAAATTTCAATTTTGTCCTGGGGGTCATTAAATGGCTGAAAAATGACGTTTTTTTTACAAAAAGTCTGGTTTCAAAAAACGTCAATTTCTTTTTGCAGTAGCCTAATGATCTAATAGGATATGCTTCGGGGTGTCATGTTGACGTGTAATCATGTTTCAGAATTTTTGTTTTTATCACGGGGATCTGTGGGCATCAAAAAATGACGTTTTTTTGCAAAAAAAATATGGTTCCCAGAACTCCTCTTACAATTTATGCAGTAGCTATGTCATCTCTTGAGACATGATAGGGACTGTCCTATAGATGTGCAATAAGGTTTTTAAAATTTAAAATTCATCCAGGGAGTCAAATAGTAGCTGAAAATTGACGTTTATCACTCTTAAAAAAACCTACTTCCCAGAACTCCTCTCATGATTTAATGAATAGCCACACCATATCTTGGGGTATGATAGGGGCTGTCATATAGTCATGCAATAAGGTTTAAAAAATTTAAATTTCATCCAGGGAGTCAAATAGAAGCTGAAAATTGACGTTTATCACTCCTGAAAAAACCTACTTCCCAGAACTCCTCTCATGATTTAATGAATAGCCACATCATTTATAGGGATATAACAGAGAGGCTGAGCTATAGATTTGCAATAAGGTTTTAGAAATATAAATTTGATTCTGAGGGTCAATGCTATCTGCAAAATGATGTTCCGTCCCATAAAAGACCTAATTCCTGGACCTCCTCTTATCTCTTGTGATTGAAATAATGTACCATAAGATGCATAAGGAGGAAGAATATATATGCTTTAAGGGTGGGGATCACAAGCATTTTTTTCAAGTTATTTGATCATTTTTAGACGGTGGCTATAAATAGCCACGGTCTATTGCTACGGTCCTGACCGGAAGAGTATTTCTCACGGGGACCCTAGCGGATAACGAATGATAACTCTGTTAGGCATGCAGTGTTACACGCAATGTTTATCTATGTGTCGATTTCAGTAATTTTAATCTTTTCAGATATTTTAAGCATTATAGCTGCTAATCATTTTGTACATATATTTAAATAATTTATGAAATTGTGTTTTATTTTAAATGAGCCGTTACCATGTCTGCTTACGCGGTATCGATAATTTATGCACCAACTGCCAGTTGTGACGTTAAACTGTGTATCAGGACTGCATAAACTATATCACTGCGATAATTGGCTAAGACATCTCACAATAATCGCTTCTTGTTTTTTCTATGATGTAAACAATTGTCAGAAACACACAATTTAAAAAAGTTTGCCATTTCATATTTCAGCAAGTATGCTTCATCGATAAATTAATTCATTTTCAACGCATTAATTTTAGTTGAGGAAAAATATTTATTTTTTTGTAACTTATTCTAAAGAATTCACAACAGATACTGATAATGAATATTAGATTAATTACATTTTATTGAACTTCAACCGATCAATGGCACACTTTCTTCTACAAGTGTTCATGTGTTCTTTTAACACACACAAAAATTGAAATTTATGATACAAATGTGTTTAATTTTGGACTATCATGTGATTTACTTAATTTTGTAACCCACTCAGTCTGTAGGAACATTAATATTATTACAGGCACCTCAATATTCATCAGACAATATTTACTACTGATGTTGACGCTTTACTTGCTGCTGACTTTCTCTCAAACACGCTAATCGATAGACCTCGGATTGTAAAATTCACGTGCAAATCAAGTCGCCATTTTACATGTACATGTATAAACAAACAACATTTTACGATGTTTTAAAGATTTTCAGTTCAGATTTTTTGTAAGCAAATAAGGGATTAAAGACATGCTGTAAAACGTCTTATGGATTGCACGGCGTATCAGCTCGTGTATCTCTAATTTGCAGTAAACGCTAGCTTTTTTGGAGAAAAAACAATCGGTTCAACTCATGCAATAGTCCATATACATTTATGGTACATTTTGAACGTAATGTAAGATATAATAATTTTGTTCACTTAACAGTTTCTGACGAATTTTTCACATTTAACTGAAATAACGCAATTTGATGAGCGAAGTACAATCTGTGACTTTAATCCATATGCACCCGTCTCTGCTACTAGAGAACCTTTTCTTTGGTTTTGGGGGATTTTTTCGCAAACAGATAACATTATTTACACATGTACGTAAATATCACCCCTTTTGTTCTCAAATAATTTTTAACTCGCGAGTATGAGCTTTCTCCGACATTTGTTTCCATTTACAAATAGGCGGGCCTATATAAATGCGCCAGTTTGTTGCGACTCGCAATTGAAATAAGTGTCATCACTCAACGAAATGCTGCATCGACCGTAGCGTATACATCCATGCTATATTTGCGATAAATAATGAAACATGAAGGTAAAAAATGTGCTTCATAGATAACTAGTATTCTGCTGAGCTACAGAACTTTTGCTTTCCGGAAATATTGCCGGGATTTGCGGACCGTAGATCTAATGTATATACTATAGTACATGCAAAGAATAAAATGAAATTTATATACACAGCTGTACGGTCAGAAAACACATGCGTTTAACTTGGATTTTGTTTGTTTGGTGTTTTTAAAAACTAATTTTGAATAATTAATCTATATTTCTTGTAAGTTTACTAGAAAAGTTTAATGTTGCAAGTAAATTATGCGTGTTAAAGTGTACTGAGAAGCGATAAAATATACATGTGACTTTCCCAAATTCATTCAAATGATTTGAATAAATCTATAGCTAAATACAATTAGACAAATGTACTTTAAAACGTTGATTAATGAAACTGCCGCGACTGAATATTGTATGATATTTTTTTTCTCAAATTTTTATTCACTTTCGTTGTGAGCAAATGGAAATAATCCACTACAGTCGAAGATAAAATATTGATTGACTCTTCTGTTTCATGATGACGTGCATTCCAAAAGCAATATCAGTTTTATCAAACAGGTTCTTGCAAACCATTCCGTTTTCTGTACACCTAAATGTATAACTGACTATGAGGACAAAAGCAAGTGTGATGGTCCACAAGCAAGTGTGATGATGCAACTTTTTCCTCGTGAAGAAATTGAGGGAAAATGCTGTCGAGAGGGACAATAAACATACTACATGTATGCCCAAATAGTTAGTAAAAACCTGATAAGTATTTTATCATACTAAAGCTTTATTTGTTCTTGTTACTTTGAGAAATCTAAAATATCTTTAAAGCACAAAAGTCCAATCCACACTTTTCAAAAGTTGTTCCCCATTTGCAGGGTCACCCCAAAGGTCAAAAGGGAAAAAACCAAAATTCCCCTTCTTTATACAATCAAATACATGTAGTTTGGCGTACTGTGATGAAATCGCTTTGGATTTGATTTATTCATTCAATATGTGGCGACAACCTACATATTTAATGAGTCATTCTGGGGCAATCAAAATACATTTGTGTAGTACATGTATTACCAAAAACGGAGTTTTAATATCAACTGATATAGATACAAAACATATAGATACAAACTTCTATACTACAAAGGCTACTGTGATAAATCTATGGATTTTCCCAAAAAGATGACGATAAAGAGACACAACATTTGTAAAGTGTGGATTGTGAACACAACTACGATTTCCACAGAATTATCCATGTAAGTAACTCACGACCAGTTGTGCGAGTAAGCGTTAGGTATTAGTACATGTATGAGACGCTGGCTGTGGATTTTCGACAACAATAATTTACATACATGTAATATGCCACTTTCAAATGGCGCCACCGTCTAACAGTACTTTCAGTACTTTGATTGATTTTGGGAGGGTGGGGTGGGGTTAGGGTGACCCCCAGATGCCATGACCTACTAATACCACAAAAAGATTTACCTTGACATGGTCATGGTTCAAGAAACAAAAATATATATGGTTTAGGAGTGGGGATTTCGATGATTTTGAGGATATTTTAAAAATATTCAACTATTCATGTTTTCTATTTAAGAGGAGGGGGTGGTTGTTTAAAAACAACTCCGGGGGGTGGGGGAATGACCCAAGGGGCAGGGGCCAATTTGTCTTAAATGTATCTTGACATGATCAGCAGAATTGGACAGAATTATCACTATAGGGCATCTGCAGAGTGGGGCCCTAAATAGTTACAAAATCAATCTACAAGAAATATTGATAATATGTTATACATGTATTTAGAAATGTCTTTATTTCCAAAATGATTAAAAAATTAATCATTCAAAATGAGTTATAAATAACCGATTGGCAATTCTGCAATTGATTGCAAGATCCCTAGTATAATATCACATGTATTTTTTTTTTATATATTTTCATGAGTCATAAATCTTGACATACCACATATCTCTTGACAAAAAAGAATAAGCAATTTAAAATAAAAGAAAATTCGTCATTAACTCTTTTTCTATTACTGGTGTATGATGATGGGGTAGGGGGTATAATGGGAAAAAAGCTGCAGCATGCCTTCATTCTCACTAAAAATGTATATCTAATCCACACATCCTGGGGATGGGGAACGGTTAAGGCCCCTTCTCCTTCCTCCCTATTATAACTCATATAAACATTATATTTAATACCCAAATTTAATACAAAATAGGGTCAATATGGAGTCAACTCAATAGTGTAAGTCTGACAAATGAAAAAATAAAAAAAATTCTGCAATTAAAATGACAGAAACTGTAGATAAGCTTATTTAAATACAGATGATGATGCAGTATGCTGGCAAAGGGAGATCACATTTTAGAAAGTGAAAGTAAAACTTAACTGTATTGTATACCGGTGTCTCATAATATTGCACTACTACATGTATTATACTTACCTATATTGGTCAACATCATAATGATAATCCAATTAGCACAATACGAATTCCTTTAGCTGATCACCACAAAAGAAACGTTTATTCATGTTAATTAATCCTATTCTGCATATCAAGAAAACATATGCATGTACACCACGTGAAACCCATCTAACCAAAGAGCTGGGTAAAATTAGTACCCGATGCAACCTGTACACCTCTGTTGTGTAAGTAACTTCAGACAAAGATCATTTAATTGAAACATATTGCATGTGGCCTTCTTTTTGACTAAAACTAGTACAAGAGAGTGTTATTTAGAGGCAAACACTTGGTGCGGGTATTACTGTCTAATGACAGCATCTAGTTTAATCTTATTTTATTTCTATTCCACCCTCCTAAGGGGTTTCTGTCTCAGTTGGAAATATCATTGGACCCAGGAGTGGAATCTGTATGATTCCCTTGTCAACGTGGAACAATAAATATATGCTGTAATTTACTGTGGTTAAATTTATATGTGATTATGTATGGCTGGTAAAACTCGAGAAAATAGAATAAAAGTGAAACTATGCAAATGCAAGAAACCGTTGGCTTGAATTGAGATATGAATATATTTACTTAGATGCATATGTTTATTAACTTATAATTATAGTCTGTTAACATCTACAGGCTGGTATAATAGTATCAAAT
Source organism: Magallana nippona (assembly GCA_033439105.1). Classification (NCBI taxonomy): domain Eukaryota; kingdom Metazoa; phylum Mollusca; class Bivalvia; order Ostreida; family Ostreidae; genus Magallana; species Magallana nippona. The sequence goes on along the minus strand of CM065925.1, from coordinate 37,800,547 downwards.
GCGTGCATAGGAACCAGTTCGTTTTGCAGATACAGTGTGCTTGTTTTAAAAACAAATAATAAAGCGATTAGCTTGCGTTGTTACATTAAATATATAAAATGTTTAATGAAACAACACATTTTGTTTTAAATCCAAAAGCTTGGCTTTTCCATTTCAAAACTTTCTCAACAACCAAGAAAACTCTTACTTTATTAATGTTGGTGTTGAATAATTGTAAAGTTCTAAAATATTTTCATGCTAAGGTTTAATAAAATGTTCAATATATTTCGATTTGCTCTTGACATATGTATAAACTGATATATTCTTGAAATGACAACAAAAGAATATTTGATAACGCGCAATAGATCTTTCAAACAATTATTAGAAACTAACAAAATATTTCTTACTGGCCTGGATTTGAAAACACTGACACTGTTACGTCTTGTATTACTGAGTATTAGTATATTGAAATTATAGTTGGTATACTAGAAACGAGTCATATCCCTTTCGATTTCTTCAAAATAGATACCGGTGTTGTATAGCAGCTTTTCCCCCATAGTAGTTCCCCCTCCCCGGAAAACCTACTATATAGTAGCCTTTCCCCCGGGGAGGAAAAGCTACTATATAGTAGCCTTTCCTCCGGGGAGGAAAAGCTATTATATAGTAGCTTTTCCTCCATAGTAGGGTTTCTCCCTCACGTTTTTGGTTCAGATTTTATAAAAAATATTTATGGAAACCCAGTAAGGATTAAAATCAATGTTTCTACACTCCTAGGTTGCATATATCTGCATTCATCTGTAAAGGTTAAGTTTCGTTTTGCCGATTTATTATTTTTTATAGATAATGCTGAAAATTGAACATGTGTGTAATGGAATTATACAGAGAACTTAATTTAGGTAATTAATTGATAAAAGTACTTGGTTTTACAAGATATACACTTATATGCATAATTCTGTGTTCTGAATTTGTAAGTGAAAATGTTTTGAGAATTTTTTAATAAATCTATCAGTCCGTCTGTCTGTTTGTGCAAATTTTATCCAGGCTAAACCTCTGTTTTAGAGAAAATTTGTTTCCGATGTTTCAGAGCCCGATGTCTAAAATCCTATTATAATGAATATAGCGCATATTCTTTAGGGTCCCATATCTCATAAACTAGAGATGACCACATCACCATATTTTCACAGTGGCAGTGGTTTACCATTTGTAGTTGACTCTGAAAATTTCAGCCCTCAGGGTAGGGGCCCTCGATGTTTCAGGGCATTAAATTAAAATTAATAGCCTTTTTGACGAAGGGAGTAATACATTTCCACTTCTTATTCCCTTCCTCTACAAAATTAAGTCAAGATTAGTCAGTTAGTTTCCTGGGAGGAGCTTATACATAGATGATAATACAAGGGAAAATTAAAGTTCCAAAGCGGCGTATTTTTACTCAAATGTATTCTGACGTGTTCTGTGAAAAATGTCAAAGTCAGAACGTCGAAGTCAAAACTGTAGATAAGCATCGATTAGATGAAAAAGATTCGAGGTATTCCGAAATCCGCGTAAAAAGTGTTCCAAAAAGGTATAACAAAAGGTGAAATAAATGGTGATGACACAGGAATGTTAAGAAGGCCGTGCCTTTGTTCATATCAGGTGTAAAAAAAACCCATGTATTTTATTCTATGTATTAATAAATGCCATAATTATCCTTTATTATGAGAAATTAATATAATACCAGTTATTGCAAATTATTGCCACGAATGGTCCGCCATAAACATGACCGGAATGTAAAAAAGGGGGAAAATCTACTATATAGTAAGCTTTCCGTGGGGGTAATCTGGCTATAAAAAGGGGGAAAACCCACTATGTAGTCAGCTTTCCGTGGGGGAAAAACTGCTATATATCCATTTTTCCGGGGGGGGGGGGGGGGGGGCTGCTATTTTTCCGGGGGGAAAACTGCTATATAGCCCTTTTTCCGGGGGGAAAGATGGCTAGGGGGAAAAGGCACTATATAACACCGGTAGTAATAATCTGTTTTCCTTTTCCAAGCTTATCTAAAGTATTAAAACACCTCTCGTTTCGCAATGGCACCAGGTATCAGATAGTAATATGGTATTTTGACCAGCAAAGACGAAATTTGCTTATAATAGACTAATAGTATACATGTATCTACAGTATGGACTTACATGTGTCTGTTCATAGCAAGCCGTTTGACCACGCCTGTGTCTTCTTTTGATAATTTCCCCCTTTCTTTAAAGAATAAATATTACATTCACAAAGTAAAAAGATAAAAAAAAAAGGAAGGACAGCTGATGACTAAAATATATTAAAACAGAGCCTCGTGTTTTGCCTCTTGCATGAATATGCGTCGGGTATGATGTTCCATACTTTCGATATCACAACATTTGAGTTAAAATGGCTACCTCTGAGAACCAACATCTTAACCCCAGGTCGGAAGGTGACACCTTCCGCTGTCCAGTATGTCTGGAAGAGGTCAGGAATCCAAAGTACCTGTCTTGTTTTCATACTTTTTGTGAATCGTGTATTCAAACATACATATCGAGTACTGCAACGTGTCAAGACAGCTTAAATTCAAAGACAATTAATTGTCCGGTATGTCGAAAGCGCATCAACGCTCCTAGGAAGGGTATTTCAGATGAAGAATGGGCAACTTCCTTGCCAGAAAATAAACTCATTGTAAGCATGTGGCTGAATACAAAGAATGCTGACAAGCAATTGTGCAAGTTCTGCGAAGGAAAAGAGAAAAGTGTTCCCGCTAAATATTGGTGTAAACCATGCATGGCAACCATCTGCAACGAATGTAAAGCTTTACATGAATTTGTCCCAATTCTTCAAAACCATAAAATTGTCAACATTGCGGATATTGAAGATTTGGATAACGAATACGAAGTTGAAGAGCTTTGTCCAGAACACAAAGGGAAGACAATCGATGCGTTTTGCCAGCTGCACCAGAAGCTATGTTGTTGTATTTGCCTTGCTAAACATCATATTTTGTGTGAAGGAGTAGAAGTTATAGCCGACATGAGAGTGGAAAAAGAACAAGACGATGTTTACAGAATTATATCATCATTCTCTGACTTGCAGAAATGTATTGAGAACATGCAGTTGAAGAATCAGACAAAAATAGCTGACCTCAATTCAATGAAACAAGAAATGTGTTCAAGCACCGAAAAGTCTGTTCAAGAGATAAAGAAAATGATTGACGATGCATTCGCGGCATGGATCAAACAATTTGAACAGATCCATGCAGATTCTGTCGGAAACCTAGAAGTTGCAACTGATGAATTGAAACGGTTTTCAACCACAGTACATGAAACCAAAATTCTTTTGCAATCAGTGTTAAAGAATGGTTCTCCCAAACAACTGTTTATCACCAAACAAAATCAGCTCGCACGAATCGTTGATCACATTAATCGTTTGAAATCTCAAGATATATGGAATTTTCCTGAAGGGTATACACAGTCAGACACTAGATTTCTTCAACTGCTTTTGAACGACAATAAGTTTGAAGATGTAAAGTTGTCAAAATGTCCATCTGGGACGGTTGAGACTCTTCTACAGTATGTATCGAAAGACTCTTGCAGCAATATCTTGAGAAGGAAACATGATATGTCCAACAAGGACTGGATGAAAGTGACCTTTAAATTAGTATCCCAGGTAACCAATTTGCCAGAGAGGTCTTATTATGGTTTATTTATTGATGACACAAACATCATTCTAAGCTTTAAAGGAAACCCCTCACTTAAAATCTTCGATATTAGCGCAACTGGCGGAAAATGTGTTCACACTGAAAAATGTCGGAACAAACCGTACGGTATGTGTCACTCCAGGGTAAACGAAAGCTTGAATGAGGTCTACGTGTCTTTCGAAAACAGCGTCGTCCTTTATTGGATCAATGTTAAAGACAAGATTACATTTACTAAACTCAAAACAATTTCTTTGACACAGTCCATGAAGACAATTTCATGTGGACTGGCCACTATATTCTCAGCAAATGACAATAACGCATTTGTTTGTTCACATGATTTTGATATAGAATACAATACATCGTTTATAAAAGGATCAAGTGTTGTTTCGTTTCTTTCCTCGTCATCGAAGTCTGATTTTTATACGTTTACTAAAGATGGGCGCGTTGTGGTTGCAGATCAAAACTACCAACAGATTTTTCAAAGTGAGGTATTTCAAGGCGATCTTCGCGGACTGACATTTGATTTGCATGACAACGTATTGGTGTGTTGTAGAACAGATGAGCTTAAACAAATCAGATGGGGAGGAAAGGAGAGCAGAGACATTGAGGTGACCGGTATTAGTGATGCGTACAATGTCGTACTCCATCCTTCAGGGGAGAAAGTTTTGGTTTTGGACTTCAATGAAAAATGTTGCATTTACCAAGTTGTATAGAATCTTTGGATCACACATATAATTTTTTATAAAAACAAAAACAAAAACAAAAAAACAGAACACCATTAGTAGATTTAGATTTGCATAGATGTGATGATGAAACAAAGATTTAACATAAAATGTATTTGATTTAGGACATTATCTCATCGGCAATACTCAATTAATTCATGACTGTTTATCAAAAAGTTTATTCAAAATGAAATAAATGTAATAATGTACCTACAATACTAGTAATTGTTTATCATGTTTATCTTTCTTTTTAGTACATGTAAGTATCTGATTTGATTTGTACATCGATTCTGAGGTTGGACAATCATCGTGAAAAAAATATTCTCTTCAAAGTTTATTTTCTCAAGGGTCAATAAATTCATTGGTGTTAATCAAAAGTTTATTTGATATTAAATAAATGTTATAATGTACCTACAATAATTGTTTATCATTTTTATCTTTCGTTTTAATAAGTATCTTATTTGATTTGTACATCGATTTTGAGATTCTGAGATTGGACATTCATCGTGAAAAAATATTCTCTTCAAAGTTTATTTTGAAAGGGTTAAATTATTTAGCATGTTTGATATATTCGTACATGACATGACTTCTGAAAATGAATTGAAATATACCCTATTATAGATAAAATTGTGAGGTTTTAAGACAGGAAGATATACTCCTGTTGTCATCGAAATACTGGTATACATATAAGACAGAAGCTTTATGTCAAGACTAAAAAAAAAGCTATTCATCCTATTTTCACATTGCTGTTCTCTTTGTATCAATTAAGTCTCTTTTATCATACCGGGGTGTTTTTCAAAATGGAAATCTTTCAATTCCCGTTTTACTATGGCAATATGCTGTTTGTGAAAGTAGAGTTAGAGTAGAGGCACACCTAGTTTTACACCGCGTCTTTTTGATGCGTAGACTCTTGCTTAATTATATCAGTAGAAATTCATGTAAAAAAAAATCATTAAAAAATCTAGGGCAGAAAAAATTAGACCCGGCCATGTTAAATATAAAAGCCTCGGCTTTTACAATGCTGTCTGCAACAACCACGAAAACGTGTACTCTATTCTATTAAGTATATTCTTGAAATGACAACAAAAGAACACACATTTGATAACGATGCGTCTATTGGATTTTTCAAATAGTTATAAGCGACTAGAAAAACTTTCTTTTAAATAGCGGATCCTTACTGGCCTGAATTTGAAGAAACCCTGAGACTATCAAGTCTTGTATTTCACAAAATTACAAATTGTATACTAGAACCATGTAATGCCCGTTTCGAATTCCTCCATCTTTGTTAGCAAATAAATAGTAACAATCCGCTCCTCATCTTCAGGTTTAATAAAAATCCCTCGTTTTGCTATGGTACCGGAATTTGCCCTACTGTGTGGACTTGCATGTGTCTGTTGTCTGGTGTAGTTCCAGCAGCTTGATCAAGCCTGGGTCTTTTGCTGCACTCTCTAAGAATTCTCTGAGAGAGATTCTTTGATCGGCATTCTTGTCCATTCTCTGAAACACTTCCTCGATTTCCTGTTGTAGTGTCCTCTCGCTTCCTGTGTCCCTCTTACTACCCGTGACCTTATGAATAGCCTGAAATGCAATACTCCATGATTATTAGGAATTATTTCATTTTATTTATATTGCTTCGGAAGCTAAACCAATTTTCATTTAATTTTTTAATAACTTAAATAGAAATCAAAAAGAAGAAACTTCGTCCGCAGTATTCTGCTCGCAAAATGGATACCATCAAAAGGTGTTCAACTACATTCATTCTATTGCAAATATATTGTTAGCATATTATTGATTTGCTTATTAAACAAAAAAAGTGTTGTTTTCATTTCGAATCATTTAAAACAAGAATTGAAAAATTAAAAATTAACGAACGCAATCAAGACATTATGGGATTACTGTGTATACAATCAACGGTTCAACAGGGGTCTTTAAATACTCAAAACGGTCCTTATAAAAGTTGCTATTGTTGTGGTATTGGGCAATGAACTTACAGAAATAATGTCCTTCATTTCTTCCTTGGAAATATAACCGTCTTCGTGAATATCGTACACCCTGAATGCCCACTGAAGCTTCTGCTCTATGCTTCCCCGTAAGGTTGCGTTCAGACCGCAAACAAACTCCCGAAAATCGATGTGGCCATCCCCGTCCACATCAAACGCATGAAAAACGTGTCTGGCGAACTTGGAAGCGTCTCCATCAGGAAAAAATCCTGCGTACATCCGCTCAAATTCATTCAGCTTCACGTATCCCTTCGGGAAATCGTGGACAAAGTCCTTGTACCACTGCCGAATCTCTTCCTCGGAGAATTCCGTCTGCTTGCTTAGCTCTTCGATGGTTCCTGGTTGCAATTTGCTGCTCTGTTTCCCCATCTTTTTTCTTGCTTGCCTCGGCGCTGTCGTCCCCTTTATGAAACCAATCTAATCACTGATCTACGCAGGACGATGATATTTCATCGTTATTTCATTGATCTTGTATAGATGAATTGTTTACATACCTGGTTAAAAAAATACCATGCACACGCCGCTATACGTACAACAACGCAGAAGCTATTCAGAAATGGTCTAAAGGGATGGCATTTAAATCAGAAATGATATATAAACGTATAAATGCATGAATGCAATGACCTGATATAGGTTATGGCCGGGTTCTATAGTGCACAGGGATTTATGTGTATTTGACATCGTGAATTGGTTCTGGGATTTGTGGCGTAGTATTGAAATTTATAATCCGATAATGTAATCTAATTATAATCAATATACAGATACATTCAAATGCTAATATATCATTCTTTAAATCTATCTTAGAATTTTAATTTTGAAACTTTGTTGATGGGTAAATCAATGACAGTGCCGCATACTTATGGATTACTGGAACTGATTGAAGTGTATTAATTAATATCTGGTCCTTTATTGCAAAAAGAGGAAAGTAAAGTCGATATCTTATTGCGAAGCAAGAAAAGCCATTGAACAATATTATTTTTGACAGATTGACCAGGATTAATCAAAAATATATTCAACCACATACCACATTTTAACACTGAGAGTCACGATGGCCTGATGTAACATGGTTTACACTCAAATAGAGCGTCCAGATTTTTAGAGTCCGGATAAAAGAGGTTCCACTATACATGAAATGGAATTCTGATTGATGCAAAATTTTATTGACATTTTGACTTACAATATTAATCAATTGTTTCATGGTCTATAATTCTAAATTTTTGAAGAAAAAAAGTTTCGTATAAAGTATTGATCAGAAAGTGTCAGTTACCGGTAATATACTATCATAGTTATTATCGACAATGATACAGCGAACAATAATTTTGTTATATATAATGACAGTATTTGTATATTAAGGACGATAAATGTAGTATCATTCCATTCTGAATTGCTAAATAGCATTTTTTCGCAAATTATCAGGTAATCCGGAAACACGATGGCCGTCGTTTTCGTTCCATATTTTACATCCTCTATGTAATTTCCTACTTGAGCTGCTGTGGACAAAGCACATCAATCATACGCGAGAAACTGACATAAAGCATCTACTCCCTGCTCGATATGGGAATATAGGTATACTTTAATGTGTATGTACACGATGCACTCAAACAGTCTTAATTAGATCGATGCAGTGTTCATATATTTAATTGTTAGTTTGAAATTCATTGAGGGATTAACACTGTAACATATGGCTACACAAAAGACTACAATAACCGCTCTGCATTTCCGAAGCAAAACAATAGCTAAGCATTGTATTCTAGGAATGCAATAAAATATTCTGTTTGGTCTCGAAAATGGTGCTTGATTGACATAAATTTGCCCAATTGTTGGTCTAAAATTTAAATAGACTAAAGGCCTCGCCATTAGAGAGGAACATTTTATTGTTTAATAAGATTTTGCAAGAAAAAGTTTACCAATTTGCCCAAATGTAATCCACAATATCTTTTTTAAAACTAAATTTATTTACATTTATTAAGCGTGAACTATTGTCTATATGATAGATTATAACATGTTCTGTTTCAAATGAAAACAAAAGTAAAACTATGAACAAATTTTTGATATCTATCATTTAACCTGTCCCTCCTAAAAATCTAAAACCATAGTAGGTAAGATTAAGATCTTTATATTTACCAATGCTTTATCATACCCAGAAATGATTGTCAATGAATTGACATATTTTTATACTGTTTTTTTGGGGAAATGAAGTTTATAATTGGAAAATGTACATTAAGTAAAAAACAGCTGTGACATTGCTTTTTATCATTTTTTTTTAATTCTAGCATGTATCAATGAGACAAAAAAAATCAGAATACATTAATGCAAATTTTCAATTGTGTTCACTGATGTGTGTTGTAGATTTGAAAAGGATAACAAATGGCTGAAAAAAATTTCATTTGAAAGGGGAGAGGGAAAAGAGTTGTGCCATCAATAAAAGAGGCATGGAAAGTACAGAGGAGGCAAAAGAAGATTTTGTGAAAGATGGCATTCTAACACTTGATCATGTTAGTAATAATAGTAGTTTAGACAGTGAATATGGACACAAAGACAGACTAAATGTTAATCTTTCCATCGGACAACTAAAGGGAGAAAAATCTTATCTAGATACGAAACATTCTGAGCATTTTATACAAGTTGAGTTTGGAGATTCCTCAGCATTTGAAATCAGACAAACTCCTACAGACAACCCCAATACCTCAAATCAACAGGCAAATGGCAGTGAAAAAGATGGAAAACAGCAGACTGCAGTTAGTCAAGTCAATGTTATTGATAATGACCAAAGCAAAGTCCATGGAACGAATTATAAAAGTGAGAAAGATATAGAGAGTCAAGATGAAGCAGAAAATACTTCTGCTACTCAGCTTCAAAAGACCATAAATAATTGCAGAGAGCCTGTTACAGAGACGGGTAGCAAAAAGAGGACCATAAATATGATTGTGAGTGACATCCTGAAAAGTAAGGAAAAGTCTGATGATGTACACAGCAAAGATGGATCAGGAAGTGAGGATACCAGGAGGGAGATTCAACCAAAGAAGAGAAGAAAGGCCAGGAACCCTGTCAACCTAGCATACAGTGAGGATAGTCTAGGAATAGCAGAGGATTCACTTTTTGACAAGGATGATAATTTCAATTGTGAGGTTTGTTTTGCAACATTTAGCAGACACATCGACTTGGCAGAGCACTATATGCTGCATAAGGATGAGGAGGGTTACACTTACATGTTCAAAGGAAAGGCATTTGAGACCACTCCAGACCAGCAGAGCTTTATTGAATCTTATTTGTACAGCAAAATGAAGGAAAAATCATCTATTGATGAAAATGGTCCCGATGGGTTTTATCATAACATTCCAGTTAATCAAGACAATGATGATTATTCTAATCAGTCGGCCACTGAAGAGGGATCAGAAACAGTCAAAAGTGAAAGTGAAAACCCACTTCAGTGCGACTATTGTGACAAAGCTTTCAGCAGTACTTTGCTACTTAAGAGACACATCAGTGTACATACTGGTGAAAGACCTCACAAGTGTGATGTCTGTGGAAAGACTTTTAATCTACCTCATCATCTGAAAACTCATGCCAGAATCCACACTAATGTCAGACCTTACAAATGTGAAGTCTGTGGTCGAGCCTTCAATGAAAGTTCCAGTCTTAAAAGACATACACGAATCCATGCAAAAGAAAGGCCCTATATTTACATTTGTGATGTCTGTGGGAAAACTTTCAATGAACCTCATAATCTAAGGACCCATCTCAGAATTCATTCAGATGTGAAACCTTACACATGTGGAGTGTGTAAAAAGGCATTCATACGTCAGCAGACTCTGAAAAATCACATGCGTATTCACACAGATGAGAGACCATATAAGTGTGAAGTTTGTGAAAAAGCATTCAAAGAGCTACACCACTTAAAAATTCATGTCCGCATCCACACAGATATACGGCCATACAAATGTGATATTTGTGAAAAGACTTTCAATGAAAGGTCAAGTTTGAAAAGGCATATTCGGATTCACACTGGAGAGAAACCATATAAATGCTCCTTGTGTGACAAGGCATTCAATCACAATGAGAGTCTGAAAATTCATCTACGACATCACACAGGTGAAAGGCCGTTCAGGTGTGACATCTGTGATAAAACCTTTACAGACCCTAAAAACTACAAAAGCCACCAGAAAACTCATACAAGCGAACTGAAATTCAAGTGCGAGACCTGTGACAAATTTTTTTCAGAGGAAGCTAGAATGTGGCAACATATGAGAATCCACACTGGAGATCTTCCATTCAAGTGCATGATTTGTGGCAAAACTTTCAACCAAAGCTCCAGTCTGAAGCGTCATTTGAAAACGCTGCATCCGGGTATAAACTTATCGGACAAAAGACTGTTTCCCTCAATTCCAGATGAGTCAGATGAAGAAGACAATATGACTGACATTGCAGATGTTGTAAATGAACCCCCTGAAACCTCCACAACATTTCCTGTTGGTGTAGAGAAAGACTGAAAATATGTGGTCTTTTTTTTTTTACTCCATGTCAATTCCATAGTTGTGAAAATTCAAAACTTAAGGTGCAATCATCCTCCATAATTCCACAATGTTTACCTTTTTTTCTTAAGGAATCAAAAATTTGTATTTGAAATGCAAAGTTTAATATGAAAGAAATAATTTTTTTTTATCTTGACATCTTTGTAAAATATTAAAGTACCGGTACATGTAGTTATTTTCCAATTTGGAGTTATCTCTCTTTAAAGAGGATCATTTCACCTTAATTTTCACATGGTTGTGAAACATTGTAGTTTTTCTACATTCATCTTAAAAACATTTTTCATACCATGATTCATGTAGTTATCTGTTACTGTACATTACTGCTGCAGTTTATGGAAAATACCTTTTTGTCCTCAACACTATTTAATGGTTAGAAAACAAAGAAATTGAAGAAGTAAATGAAGTTTTTAATCAGTTGATACTCAGTTTCACCTGATAAGCCATCTAGTGTAGCTTGTGTGAAGTAATTTTACAGTTTTAGTTTTTTCATATGTTTATAAAATTTTACAGCATTGAATTAAATGTGCTTAGTCAAAAGTTTTCGTAGAAAAGTGCTGAATGACTTCAAAAGTGGTGCAAATATGTTACATGTTTAAAAAACATGTATTGGTAGTAAGGTACGATATGATAGAATCAAATATAAAACATGATATATTTTTATTACCACTGGAATTATTTTTTGTAGATGAATTTCTTGCCAATATTTTCTTCTCTTTATATTGAAAAAAGACAAACACTTAAACAGCCTACTATATTTAAAATTGCTTAATTATAAATCTGTAATAAGTACTTTCCATTAAATCATTTCATTCTTGAACATTTTCAATCAATCAGAACAATTTCAAACAATCTATTTTAGTGCCTGGTGCACTCAGAAAATGGCATAAAAGGGGAGGCTAATTTGAAAGCAATAACCTAGCTATTTTTATGAGACAGAAAGTATTAAATTTTTTGGACAAATTGGCACTTACAGGGAAGCAGCACGAAAGAAAGAGAATATGATATGTTTTCATGCTCTATAAACTGATGCTAGGAAGATGTATCGTAATTTTAATAAGATTGATTTTTATTACTATTTTAGTATGACATAAAATTGTCAAAAATATATTTATTTTTCAATTCATCTGTGGGCACTTATACATGTATTTCATAAATAAGAAAATTCCAAAGTTTTTCTAAAAAGTAAAAAACCTATCTTTCTATTGGGAACTCCCCCCCCCCCCCCCCCCCCCCCCCCCCCCACACACACACAAATCAACAGAAAAAACAATGTTATTTTGTACATTAATAAAATTTATTATCTTTATTTATTTTGTTCATATTGTAACAAAAATAAACACATAAAAATCCCAATCTTTTAGCACAAAATGGTAAGAATAAAGCAAATTGAAAATTCTAGTAGAAACTTGGAATGGCTTGATATATGTAATCCTCCAGAATTTAAATTGTTGGTTGTAAAATTTTGATAAAACTAAAATTTTTAGTGATAAAAGATGTATACCATGTTTTAGTTTTTATGAATCTAAAGTTTATGTAAGTTGATGGTATTTTTGTTAAATTTCTGTCTTTTATCAATGAAAGGTCTTTTCTTGTATATGTAGTTAGCATATTATTGATATGCATGTGATGAAACATTCATACGTACAAAGCATTGAGTGATTTTATTATATGGCATCTAATGCTTAACAAATGTGTTAAGGTACCGGTACATGTATTAAACAATTTTTTTTCTTCATGTTATCAATTTGGTCATCTTCAAAGAAGCTAGATAATTCACACCTTTTTCCTTTTCTTTGAGCCAATGAAATGTGAACATGATTAGATTGTCACCCTTGTTTAGTGAAGATCAGATGTCTAGCTTTTCTTACCTCAAGAGAACTAATACTCAATCTCACTTTCAAAGGATTTTAAGATTTTAGTACAATTTAATAAGTAACAAAACATTTATTTCATCAAGGGGAGTAACTTAAGAATTAAACAGAGCTAACAAGTAATTCCTCCTCTTAAAAAATAAATATGGTATTAGCATCCAACATCCTCTCCCATAGTGACGCTAATTGTTTGATTGTTTAGATTCTCTTAAAGTTCAGTTTAACAAACATGGTCATGTGATTGTTTCCTTGACTTACAACAATAATACCGACAAGTACCATTAGATTTTTGACTGGAGGAGAGGATGATTTAAAAAATGGTATTTTTTATTGTATAAATGAACCAGTTTAGGCTGTACACACCTTCCATTTGTTCTATGAGTACATATAAATATATTAATGTATTTGTTTGTTTGTAATCAAGTACTGTAGTTTGGAATTTCCATTTGAATGCCACCAACTGTCAAAATGATGGTATCTTTGTTGTTACATGTATTTGGTAGTAAATTTTGGAGTAAATCTTTAAGAAAGATTTTATCATTTGTGTGTTGTTATTTTGTCATGAAGAGATAGAAGACAAATTCATTAATTGTGTAATGGTTAGGTGTGCACTCATTTAAGAAATTGACATCATGGTAAATATGCCTTTGTGTAATTTCAGTTCATAATGCCGTGATCTTTGGGAAATGTTGATTTGTTTTTCTTTCTATTTAATTTTTCAAAAATATTGATGGAAGAAACAGTTTCAATTATGGATCTATAAACAAAAAATCGGGGTCGTAAGTAATATAGAGTAAGGGGGGAGGGGGGGGGGGGGAAGGAAAAACTCAAACGCTAATTTCCAAATCCTAATTGGAGTTGGGGGGGGGGGGGGCACTGTCTCGTACTTTTCAAATTTGATCCATGTGTTAAGTTTCCCTATCTTCTTTTAACACTGCCCAAAAATGGAAGGGGGCATTTCATTTGAAATTCATCTTCCTCTATTTTAAAATTGCCTGTTTTCACACTCTCCCGTCCGGTTGTTCTGTGCTCGTGTATGCAAACATTCGAATGTAATAGGAATTGGGGGGGGGGGGGGTAAAGAATACATTTCATACATGTAGATATATTAATGTATATACATTCAAAATATCCACAATGAAGTTACACATACTCATTTTTTTTATGTTTGTAGGTAGACTACTGGGAGTATTATAGAATGTACGAGACAACACTCTGAATTCAGCAGAGTGGGTAACCAGTATAAAAAAAATTGCGTCAATGACGTAAATGTACATATTTTAAAATTGATGTCAATCTCGAGTATCTTTATTTACATTGATTGGCCTAATTAAACTTCCAAATGTCAATTTGAAATATTCTTATTATTTTAATAAAAGTATTAACTCTCTGCCTTGCAAACTAAAGTAAATTGAGAAACGATTCGACAGACGATACAGGTCAGCTTTGTAAATGTATTTTAGCAAAAGCCACGGACTACAGAAATAGTTTGTTTTGATTGCAATTTATTTATGAAGCTTATCTACAATTTCAATGTGATAATTTTTGTATATTATATAGCTGGTTATTATATTTGTAGTACTATCAGCATTGCAGATATATCTGCGTACTTTTAGGGACATATATACTAACACACGTCCCCGGTACTCAGTTGTAAATATGTTTACATTAACCATGCATTTATTTATACATCTCCCATGAATCAAGCGATTTTGCTAATCAACTAAACTAAACTAAACTAAAGGTACACAAACCACGTCGATTAGAAATCAGAATGGTTAGAATTAATTTACTTGAAAATACCTGTATTGTGGAACTTTGGATTTTTATTTGTGAATTAAGAATATATTGTATACAATTTGACATATATTCGTCGGGTTTTCACTTTTCTTTAAAATTTTCAATTTTCATGTAATACTACAAGCATCAATTATCCAATCTGATTAAAATCAGATCCTTGATCCGCTCCTCGTTTTTCTATTGTCGCTACAAGAGAAACAATTAAGGAGCTTTTAATCAGATTGATCAATTGTCCTCTTTTTGTGCGTATTGGCAGAGACATAAATAACATTATATGTTATTTATGTCTCTGGTATTGGTAAGTTGGCGTTATCTGTGGTATGTATTTAAATTAGTTCGAACAATCATAAATACGGTACTACTTGAATAAAACTTTAGAAAGAAATATAAATAATATATGGAACTTTTATTTTCTTCGTTGTTTTTTTTTTTTTTTTTGGGGGGGGGGGGTGCTCTAATTGTCGCAACTCGCGGTGATCTTTACATATACTGTAGAATCATCAATAGATAAGTTTAGATTCATAATTTTAAACTTTTAGTGTATAACACATGATATTATGATTTGCCTGTCCACTCGCTATTCAGTTGAAAGAGAATACATGTATATTGCTGATTCAAATTACACGTCAAAGTAAAGAATTGCACAAATTTAAGAGAGTTTTATTTGGAAGTAGAGTGTGAAAAGTTATAGAAATGACAATTATAAACCAAATGAATATATCATTTAAAACATGAAAATTTGCAATGCAGTAGCAAATATTTTATGACTTTGCTATTAATGCTATAAGAGATCAGAGAAGAATCTTAAATTAATTGTCCAATTTTTCATTGGAAAAGGTCTCGACACTTTGACCAAACCGGTAAAACTTTCTGGTAGACCTGTTGTGTGGGACGAACCTATTTTATTTAACTGTGAATTTTGTAAAGACTTGCAATATGAATGAAATGTGCACGCCGCGAAATTTTTAAAGCAAATTTTGCTAAATTTGATAAAAACGATAAGTTATCCCTTTTAATGAACTGTGAAAATGAAATGTAAAATAAAAGTCATTATATGTGCCCACTTTGTAATCCCTTTAGGGCATGTTACTTATATTTTAGTGGTTTTGTTTGCTGTTGCTTGCATTATTGTAAAGCCGGTAAAAATAATTTTCCATATGATTATTTACTACTTTTACACCGCCCCGGAGTGAAGTTGCTAATGGTGACGTCAATAATCCGTCGCGAGCTCAATCCCGAATTTTCTTACCTGCACACTGGATGGATCTTATGGAAATTGAAGTGAAGGGGTTCTTTATTAACTGTTTGTTGGTAAGTTCTTTAATGTTCTCCACTTCAGTTTTTACCGAATGACAATTGTTTTTAAAACCAATTAACTGTGTAATGGTAATTATTTGGTTATAAATTGATAGTGCACAACGAAGTATCAACCATGATATAACTATACAATAACTATAACTATAACAGTACAATGCCATTAGACATTTAATCGCGTGCTGTATGGCGATAATTGTGACAAAATGGTGCATAACATTTCACATGAATGTGTGTTATTAAACTGTTAAACCAGGAAGCATTGAATGTTTGAATTTTTATGCAAATGAAATTTTAAGATTATTTATTCAGCGCAGTATCTTTTGAGAAGTGGACAGGCATAGCCTACATCCACTTCGAATTGGATGTAGGCTATGCCTGTCCACTTCTCAAAAGAGATAGGCTATGCCTGTCCACTTCTCGAAAGAGAATACAGCGCAGTACTGACCAGCGCTACACGACACAAGTGCAAACCAGCTGTGCCATGCAGTTATTTGTACACGTGTAATCAATATACCAATGTGTATATACCAACATGGAAAGGGATTTTATGAAATGTTTGTTAATATCATAATATGGACCTACTTTCTTAACTGAAGAACACATGCTGGTTTATAGGAAAACGGTTACCATAATTTCAGCAAAGAGATGATGTTGGTACAAAATTTCTAGCTGATGTTATGGTTATAACTCAGTTGTAGGTGACTCCATCAGTATTTAAAATTGAATATTTTTGTAGTGAAATATGATTTTTTTTTAAACTAACATAAAAACGTTAAGAAAAAAATGTATTGCGTGCATATTACAGAATTCATGTATTATGGACTAGATGAAAGAATATTGACTGAGGATGAAATCTCTCTAAAAACAATAATTGGATAAAATTTACATTTTATGATTTTATTGGAAGGTTTAAATTCAGTAGACATCTGTAATGTGAATATGTAGATTATATTACTTGAATTTTCCGTGTCTGGTTTGGAATGTTTTTTAACTCAGACATCCCTGCTAAAAGGGTGTATATATAAGCTTTGTATCACCAGCACAGTTAGTGTTAGTTCTGACGTTAAATAAGGTTGATTCCTATAACTGAACATGAAGGAATCCTTACTCTCGCATAGTCACTGTGCTGAACATACTGTATCCTCCTTTATATGTAGTACTGGTAGTCATTTAGAAGAGACTGAGTGCTCGAGTACTCACTAGTTGAGTATAGGTTTTGATACACTTAGTTGGGTGCTCATAGTTTCCAATGCTCATTAGTTGAGTACTAAAATAAGGATACTTATTTTTGAGGAATTAAGTTTTATATTTTTATATCAGGAAGAAATGATTGTTTTACACATCAATTTGGTACATATTCATGGTAATTAATTAAAATATTTTTAATTAGGATATTTTTATTTGTAATATGAAGTTCTCTGATTGAAATCTCAAAACTCAGTTTGGTAACTGAGGGATCCACAAAACTCATGCAGTGTTAAGTTAAACATGTTAGATTTTATATATATATATATATATATATATATATATATATATATATATATATATATATATATATATATATATATATATATAATTAAAATGATAAAAAAATACAGATTGAATGTTAGATTTTTCTATCTGCAGGTTTAGATCTATGAAACTTTATAAGTTTTAATATTATAAATGTTATCTTCATTGGAGGATGGAATATATCGACATTTTCTGCATGGATATGTTTATTGTCTCATTTAAAACTATTTGATATCCTATTTGTGTGACTGTATACATTTTTTCTTCCACAACCAAAGTTAATAACACTTAAAGGAATTTGCTGTCATGTATTTACAAGAGAACTGCATGCTGCTGCCAATATAGATTCTAGGACTACTGCATGATTATACTTTGATCACGCATCCATGCAGTGCTGTTAACCATTAGGCCTTGGAGAGTTGCTTTTACCAGATTGTGTCCTCAAAAGTCTCACAGTATTCTATGATCACCTTGTAATAATTAATCATCTAAGAAATCTTAGAATTGCCAGAATTATAGTATAATTACTTTCAAATGTGCATAGTTTAGCTACCGTAACCAATGGGAACTAAAATTTAGTACACACTAAATAATGCAGATACAAAATATTGATAAAACTAATTTAAGAATTAAATTGCTATGAATCTTAATTAAGTATTGATTTGACATCAAAATATGATGTTTAGATAATTAACACTATCTTTTTTTACCTGCATAACCCAACTTTGGCTCTGATTATATTTCGCATGCAGTGCATTGTGACTCAGCAGTTAGATGCATGTATTATTAGTTAGTTACATACAGTAACTACTTTGCCCTGGCCAGTGGTACTAGTATATGATATATAGAGAGATGTGTTGATTTACTTGATTAAACTCAGTTTGATATTATTTAACATAAAAAAAACTACATTATAAGAGTAAATCCTACTAATTTTGCAGCTAGATTTTCAAAAATCGTTGGACATAATTAGGTATTCAACATTTTAGTGAATTTATTATGAACCATGTTTATTAATTTTTGACACAAAGACATATTTGCATCCCTTCTTCACCAGCTGATAGCCTCTGTGCCAGTCTATGGACAAATCTGAAAATATCTAATCCAAAAAATAATTTTTGATTTGACAAATCAAATGTTATTTTTTGGATTAGAAATTTAAAAATCTGAACTGCATGTCTGCAAAACAACTTTGATTTAAGATTGCACAACAATTCTATATTGAATTGAATTTTTTTAAACATGTGATAAATTCTTTATTCAGAGCTTACCGATACTCAGTTAAGACTAGACTACTGGTATACTGTTTAGAAATTTTCTATAATTGCCGGTATACATTTATATACATTGGTTAAACCCATGGGTCATTCAAAAGCTACCCGTGTGTATACCCCTAAAACTTTCTCATCCACTGACTGTTAATTATATTAACACATATGTTCCATAAAAACTTATTTTTATATTAGCAGGGTTGTCTCTAAGACCCGGGGTTGGGGAATTCTCCCGCCTAAAATGACGTAATTATCTGGCTATTATTGCATTTCTAACACAATCTAGCTATAAGCTAGACCCCCAGGTCCCCCTTCTACTTTTTTTACTTCTTCCTTCTACTTCAATTTTTAGAGACAACCCTGTATTAGCCATATAATTTTCTATTGGAATTTGAACCGAGATTATAGTTTCTGATTTCCAGGCATAAAGTATTAGTACATGTATATATTTTAATTGGAATTATAAAATTAGAATCTATTGCATAAGCCAGCATATGAATCAATATCATGTTCAGGAATATACCTTTAATAGATTTGAATATTGTATCTTGCTATTTTTGTCATGATAAGCAGATTTATATTTAATAAAATCAAAATAAGACCCCCTCAAAGACAGGCTTGTATACACAAGGGATGAACATTTCACGTACTGTCTGTAGATCCCTCGGAGAAATATCGAAAACAAGTAAAAATCACCTAGATCTTAAACTGAAACAGATAGCAGTGTGAGTTTGTGTAACCATACATTGCAAATGAGTTTAGAAATTATTGGATATATTTTCAGTCGTTTTTAACAACATTTTTGATTTGATTTGTAATTATCATCATTATTAACAAAACACATCCAGAACATCCAGACATAGTAAATGAAAATATTGAGTTCACCTTCACTGTTGAATTTTATATTGAATTCATACTTGGTAAGTCTCTCTCTCTCTCTCTCTCTCTCTCTCTCTCTCTCTCTCTCGTTTAAAAGGTCATTTTTCCAAATCAAATATGCCGGAAGATCAAATGAAACAGTTTTACAGATTTAAGGGTTTATTACCTGTAACGATGAACATGAATAATTAAAGATTAACTGTGCAGGAAAACTAATTAGTTGAGATCAAAGGATTAGTTTTTAAAGTCATCTATGACAGGGCCACTGGATTTATTGCATTGTAAATTATTCCAGGTTTGACTGTTTAGCTACCAGTTCGTTAATATGGGAGGATGAAGTTATGTAAGATTGCACTGTTTGTGTATTTGTCTAAGTCACCATAGACAAGGATTTAATTGGTGTCCAAGTGGCGCAGTAGACAATGCAATCCTTCCCCAGTTGCGATCAGATTGTGATCCCCTGTGATCGACAGTGGTTATATGTGAAAGGGTATGGTGGTCACCCACATGGACTTGTGGGTTTTCTTTGGATACTCCATGCAGCTACCTTTCATATCAATGACTCCAAATCCCTCTAACATTTATTCCAACAAGAGATATTAATATAAGTTGTAAGAACTTGTTTATCAATTGTTGTTAACAAAAAGTTCAATTCAAGGATTTAATTGTCAGCTAGTAGATGTCACATATTGTGGAAGAAGTGTAAAATGTGCAGATATTAGTTCATGGAATACTGATTTTAGTACATTTTTCGATCAAAAAGTTAATTGCATTAAAGTTTTGATAAGTCTAATCTTGGGAGTATCAATTAAGTACAAAGTAAATGTTTTCAAGAATCTTCTTGCATCATATGAAATTTAATTATTACATACTGATATTTACTTGAAGTACATATATACTGCTTAAATACATGTATTATAACACACATTCCTATATAGACTTTAATTTTACAAAAGATATTGATGCTGCATGTACTGGTACCACCTGGGTTTTATATATACAACCCATAACCTTGAAAGTTTCTGAGATCCAAAATACATTTCTGTGTATTCCGTTCAATAGACGGGTACCGACTGGGTGCTGATTGCCTGTCTCCTTTCATTAATGACGTGAATCAATACTGTTTTCCTCTGTTGCTAGCTAAACAAAAGCAGGGTGGAATATGCAGGTGGTAGCTGATAAGTAGCAAGGAATTGGCTATAGGTCACTGCCAGCATAGCTAGTATGATTCTCCCGGTCACGTTATGTCAGCCTGTCAGGGCATTGTTTCTTAGCAATACGATAAGAAAAGGTAGAGACAATGTTTGAAATGAGGGAAATCAATTGGTTCATATTGGCTTCTGTCAATTCAAATGTGTCTGCAAAGTTTGATTAAAAACCCCTTGAGTTTACATAGTCAACTTCATGATTCGCATTTGACAAATTTCATTTCAATTGTTAATTGATTTTTTGTAAGTTTAAAAGTTCTTGTCAACATTTAAAATATATTTGTAATTTGTATTATCATTCAATCCAGAGTTTGAAATGGTCTCTAGATGTCTGTTTTAACCTTGAAAAGTCAACAGAACTTAATTGCTTGTAATGTATAGCTGAGTAAATCACTAAAAACATTGAGCAAGCTTGCCAAGGAAACAATAAAGCGAGAGCTGAAACTAAATTTCAATATCCGAACTAAATTTCTCCTCGATGTCTTTGACTGTATGAAACATGTCTGTCAGGGTGACTTTATTGCAGAAATAGAAGTTTAGGTAGAAACTTAACATGAACAAAAATAGGACTTAATCTACATTTTATTGAAGTCTTTTTCATGGTTTTTCAGCTAGCCCAGTATTCTTCCACAGCGAAAGTACCTGTATATTGCTTAGGCTGAATTCGAATATTTAAATTTCTTTGTACCAGGAAGTTATTAAGGATTTTTTTTCTTATCTGTGTTCCTTGGAGGGCAGATAGCATGCATGTTGAGCTTTTCTGATCTACAGACATCCATCATTTGTTTTTCATTTCAATTTACCTTTTACAGATTTTAATGTCTTGGTTTTCAATGCCATGACAAAGTCAATTGGCACTGATACATTCTTTGGTGCAAGTATTTAAGGATTCCTTTCTTATAGTTGTAAGAGGTTTATTTTGTTCAAGTGAAGGACAATGACTTTATTAAACATACATGATGCAAGTAATTAGAAAATATTCTACATGTAAACTGTATTATATATACGGTACAAATTTCTCTTGTGATTTGAAATGACACAATTACATAAACTTAACTTCACAAGATTTATTCTGTAAGGCAGAACAATAATTCATGGCGTTTTCATTAATGTCATATTCTCTTTAAAAATTGATAACTGGAACTTCGATCTTTAGTCTAAATGAGGCAAAATGTTCCTCCCTTCCTCGGGTGCAGAAAAGCATAACAGCTATTGAAACTCATATTTCTATATAAAAATACCGTATGTAACACCACTGTTATTATGAGCCACACGGCCATACTTCTCCACCAACAGACTAGTACATGTATATAAATAACTATACTAGCTGATATAGTTCAGTAAATGTGTAAAAATTATATTTGAGAAGAAGTAAAATAAGACATTTGCTTCCTGTTGGTAATATATCTGCAACAATGGGTTTATTGCCATAGAAACATATTTGTTTGCAGTTTTTCTCGATCATCTACCATTGTGTCCATCAACGAAGCTTAACATTTATTTTCAGGTGTTACCAAGTGAATGATTTCCTGATGGAAGCTATTTGTCCATCTTGTTAAAACCCAAGGAATCAGGGACATGTCATTCTTAGCTATTAAGAACCTTGAAAGCAATTGATTTTTTCATGTAACTGATTGTACATGCAGGCTGGTTAGTCTTCATCTACCATATTCCGAGAAAAAGTTCATTGAACCTTTAATAGGTGAAGCAGGTACATTATACTCTTGTCATTCAATGTGGGGGATGTACGTACAATATTATATGCGATTATATCAATTTATTGCTTGATTTACTTGTGGTGGCTATATAATCATTAGACATGCATCATGCATTGTTTTCCTTCACAAGTATGATCTTTGGTACCGGTATATTTAATTATGGAAATTTAGGCTTTTTTGTCATATCTTTCTACTAGTATTTTCTGCAAGGAGATTAAGTCCTAACTAAATTTCAATATTCCTGCATAGTCAAGTTATTACATGTAGTAAGATATTGGTGGACATTGAACTGGTATAGCTATATCAGCAAATGCATGTACACTCTCTCTTTCTGGACAAATTTCTTAGCCTTTAAATTGGCTCAGTCCTTTTTTTAAGTTGAAAATTCAGTTACAATTTACTACCGCAAAATGCTTGTATTGAAGTTTTCAATTTAAATTGAAAAAATGTTTGCTTCTGGTTTTGATTAAAGTTCAAATCTCATATTGTGGCCTATATTGACTTGTTGGGTAATTTTTGGATGGACTAAGCATTTAGTAATCTGGTTGTGTACACAAATTCCTACCGGTAAATGCATTGAAGAAAAAGTTATCAGTTATTTTGTTTATTAATAAATTGTTTGATTTTTCTGTTTGATTTGAAGTTTTAAAGGTAACATCAAGAGGATTTTCTAAAATGCATATTTTAAAGATCAGCTCAAAACCGCAAGGAAATAAATGCATGAAAATTGATTGATATAAAAATATGGAGTTATCAAGCTTTGAAAAGCTTTTTTAAGTCTATTTTGAAAACCCAATGAAGTACATAATACATATATCATATCAAAAAAAAGTTTTTTCATTGCAGTTGCCCTTGACTCATAGCTAGTAAACTGGAATGGGTGACATATTACCAGTAATTTGTATATATTGTACATGGTGATATCAATATTTTTGTCTGAGCCAGGAGGTTCATTATTTCTTTAGTGAAAAGATGACTGTGCATATTAGTCTATAACTAATTACGTTGTTAAGGAGGGGGCAACATATAAGTGAATGTCAATATTAATTAGTGAACAGAAATAGGCACACAACACAACAGGCCACATGAAAGTTTTGTTGTTGAAGTTTAAAATGAAATTACCATAAGATTAATTGACTTTCCAAAATTCCTTCTTACAATAATTTTACCCCTTTATTGTTGATGTATTAAGTCAAGAGAAAATCCATTCATTGATTTTTTATAAAACTTAATGCTGATGATGAATAATTTTGTTTCAACTTTAAATTTTTCAAATATTTAGAAGACTTCCCCTTCCTTTCTCCAAAGAGAATTTTTAAAAAAAGGACTAAAAAGGAGATCAAACTTAAAGGCTACAAATGCCTGTATCTTTCATTGTAAAGTGGAGAAAATTAAGGCGGTAATATTGATTAAGAGATTGAGTGTACTCCAAGAAATTTACCAAAAAGAGCTATTCAATTTCACAGTCAGGGATAAGACAAATTTGGGAAAAGTTGCTTGTAGCTAATTATGTGTATATGCCCTGTGTTTGATCAGTAAATGACCTTTTCAGGGATTAAAGTTATAACAAGAGTGCATTTAAATGGCTGATTGAACTCATTTGAAAAAAAAAAAATGTCTGTATTCCTTTTTCAAGGAAAGAATTTGGTTTCTTATCTTTTTTTTTATAAGAAAAACTTTTTGAAATTTTTGTCTATTGTACTCTTGCAGTGAAGTTGAAATATGATATTCCACAAGTACAATAAAAAGACCATTTTTTTTAAACAGCACTGTACTGTTCGATGATTTGGGTCGTGATCAACAGTGATAAAAATTTTCAACAATGGGTGGTCATTTAAATGTACGTATAACTGCTTTGTATATGTATATATAGACAAATTCATGTTTCCTTTAGAAGTTGTTAGGCTGTTTCCTAGTGCAGCTGTGTTAGTGAAGGGTACGATCTAGGACTCTGGTTGTGTGAATTGTCGGAGCTAGTTAATCTATACAATCTCGAACAGGTTAGTAGAGGTCTACAATTCTGTAAACTGGTATGTACTACCCTTGTTGTGTTATAATAACTCAAGTCTCAGCATGCACATTAAAGCAATTTGATAAACATTGAATTAATTTGTAACTGATGAAGCAGTCATCTTAAATACTTCTCTTCAGGTTGATTTTGTTCAGAGTTAAGTATTTTGTTGGTGGAATGTTGAAGTAATTTCTGCAGGTTATACATGTTTTTGTAATTTTGTTGAATCATCATAGTGAGTCATTAGAATCACAGTTAATGCTACCTGCTAGTCTGCATCTTAAAAAATTTAAATAATTAATTCAGATACATATATAGTGATCACGTACAGGTATGATTTGATATTTGATGTCCATTATCTTTTAGTAGGTTACTTTATTGTCCAATCTGACTGGAATTTTCATTTTTTAAGTTGAGACTGCACGTACCATTTTAGATGAATTCTGGCTATATATAGTCTCAAAGTGTGAATGATTTCACTCAAACTGCAAATCATATTTTATAAGTCAAGTGAGATCTTCATATCTGCATACGGAAAAAGACACTTTTATGTCCCTGTTGTTAGGGTCGCCTTTATTTTATATGGAAGCTGTCCTTCTGTTTTCCAAAGAATAATAAAACCGCCGCTCATTCTGTAGATATATAATCATGCAAGGAGCTATTAATGAAGCTCTTTGTTCATCCGTCACATCTCATAGTGAATAACAGTGGCTTAATTATTATAGGTGTGCATGTGTAGAACTCATTTAGTTTTATTTTTCTAAACTGGACCACAGATTTGCATGGAATCTTTTTTATCGAACAATACGGATCCAGTATCTGCCTGATTTTGAGTGATGAATTGCCCTTGGTTTTATCCCCTCTAGTAGTTGGGATGTAATATATAATGTTATCTTATTTTAATTATGCTTTTGATTGACACTATCCTCCTCTTTGATGTCATAGCTGATGTCTCATTATATTTTAACCTAAGATGCAAGTCTGTTTCTTTGAAGTCTTATTTCAACTTCCCGAGTACCTTCATTGTTGTGCATGTCCTTCCCATTTGAAGTTTGTCTACATGGCAATTAATTCTTGCAATTAAGACATGATTGTTCAAGATTAAACGAATTATAGCTATGATATTTTTCATCTATAGATAAGGCCATTTTTTATTCCCAATTAATGTCGAGTGTTGGTGTAAGAACAGAAAACGCTAATATTGGAACCTATGTCATCATTCAAATAATACATCTATTGTATAATGTTTGTCATGAGTTTTCAAATTTATATGTTGTTTAATTTAATGGTGTATCTAACCTGAAGTTTTCACAGTAAAATAAATATATATATATATATAAATATATATATTAATAACCGTATGTATTGATATTTTGAATAGATTGTTTCAGAAACAAAATATTACTCTACCATTACATAATCATATAACTAATGGTGTGATGACTCAAAAATGAATTTATTTTCAGTTTAGTTTCCCATTGTCAACCATTTTATCAGACTAATTTAATAAAGTGGACATCAGAAAATACCAATGAATGAAATTATGTATGTATACATGTATAAATAAGATAAAGCACCATGCCTGTAAATGAGTGCTACTTTGAGAGTTATTGATTGGTGGATATTTATCTCTTGTAGGCTCTGCAGAAGAAGTGCTAATTTTTCAACACTACGCTCCGGATTGGAGTAGATGATTGGGGTCTTTTTTACCACGTGAAGTATCAAACATACGAGAAATTGTCAACTGATCATCATATGAAATATGTCTGTCGAGCATGTAACATTTATCGACAGTTCTGTGTTCAGAGTGTAAGGGTAATATGAAAGATAAAAGTGAGATGCTGAATGGTGACGGAGGATATGGTTATGAAGGGCGGGAGGATGAAAATCGCACCAAGGAACGAAGATTAACTCCCTTTGAACGATTGTCTAATGATTTAAGCAACGATCAGAAATGTCTGAAGGAAATAACTCTGGGAAAGAGGATAGGGTTTTATCGAATTCGAGGAGAACTCGGAAGTGGGAATTTCTCGCAAGTCAAAATGGGTATCCATGCATTAACAAAAGGTATCTATTGCTTCTACATGAGTGCATGCCAATCTTTTTTACAGGTATTTTTACAAATTACTTATGGTATATTCTAGAAGATCAAGAAAAAAATTTACAAGTGAAAAACCACTGAATATTGATTACAAAAGCTGTCTTAGCATAACAAATATGGGTGTTGTAATTTATATGATTGATTCCTTATCCTTGGAGAATTTGTCAAAGGGATATCAGGATTGTGAGGCTGGGGTTTGAATGTAATCTAAAGTCCATTGTCAGATGATCTCAGCATTAAAGGAAACCCAATAACTAGAGTGATATAATGGAGTATCTGTTAATATTAGGGTTGACTATGTGTTGATATAAAAAGGAAACCACAACGTTTTTCATACATATTACGGTAGTCATGATTCTAAATAGATATATAGCGTATTGTCATTATCATTGTATGTATATCACTACTGTATACAGGGAGATATTTGCCCCCATTTAATTTTCGTCCCTTTCGCCCTCGTTGTCAGCAGGCGAATTTAAGACTGGGCGAATTCCAATGTCTCATAATATCTCTCTTTATAAACACAACTGTGTCTGGGCGAATTCAAGACAGGGCGAAACTATTTCCAAGTGTAGAGGGGCGAAAATTACACAAGGCAAAATAACCCTGTATTTAGTATATATATATGTGCATGCTCCTTGTCACTACAAAATACATGCATACTAAGTCTACATTGACAATTCACAGAGCATATCACTGTATCACAAAGAAATCTGTGTCTCTTTTCCTGCATCCATGATGAGGGTATATAGCTCACTTAGTGAATGTTGTAAAAGATATAGATACAAGAGTAAGGTTTTCATTTTTATAAATGTAAGGTAATATAAGTGCTAGTGATTATTTTAAATTGCCTGGTACTGTAAAGTTTGTAAAATGTGGTAATGAACTGTGGTTTTAATTCTTATCTGGGCTCTAATCATGACTCTGACCTTCCATAGAATTGTTAATAATGACTGAACACTATTTAATGAGTTATTATTACCTGTCTGTAATATTAAACTAATTTGTAGTCTTTTCAGACTAGTGCACATGTACTAATTTTGGCACACTGGTACATGTACTTCATCAAATAGTGTCAGAGAGCAAAAATCATATATATTAAATCAGACTTGTGCTAAATTTTCAAGCACTCTGAAAAAAGGAACATATTTTTTCAGTCCTGAGAATCGTAAAAATTCAAACAAGTCAAAAAAAAAAAAACAGCTTTACATTTATCATAAGATAACACTTTCTGACTTTAGGAATATTTATATATTATACAGAGGGTTCCACTTAATCTGATAGCGGTTAATCTGATAATTCGGTTAATCTGATATAATATCAAAACACCAAACCATTTCTTATATATCCCTTTATATTTTTTCCTGATAATCTGATAGGAAAAAATGTCATTTTCGGTTAATCTGATAGGATTGTGACAGTGAAATATTGATTCCCCACCCTTTTACACCTGTATACACCTATGTTTATTTGGTTGACACCCCTCTTGTGTACACAGTAACTCTTTCCATGGCATTAGTTACACTTCAACGCACACAAGGGGCTCCTTTCTTAGCAAGATGAAAGCTACCGACATCGGTAATTGTTTCGGATGACTGCACACAGGACTGTTCTTACCTGTGTACAATTTTAATTGTTTGTTTACTTACCAATCGCATGTGTTAATTTCATGCTGGGCTTGCACCATTAAGAAGTATTTAAACGTAATTTCTGAATAAAAAATGACAAGCTTTGGAACATGTGACATCGAGGAAATTCTGACTACTTTCAATTTTACATCGTGGTAGAAAACTTATAAATAAAATCAAATATTTTTTTATCATGCATAATTAATTATTTAAGAGCATTTTATAACAGAAAAAGAATTAAAATAAATAGTTCAATTGAAAAGAGGTACTGTTCAGACAGCCATTTCCTCTTATTACTTCCTGTCAAAATGGCGGCCACTTTAAAACCATCGTAATGTAGAGAAACATTTTCTTTTGGGCATTTACAAACAAAATAAAGACTTTCATGCTATTACATTGCTATTGCAAGGTAAATTATTTCATTTCAAACTGTTGACATACAAATTATATCCTTTCATTGATAAATTATGTCTTGAAACAATTTATATTTAATTCTATACCAAAATCAAAGACCACAAAACCGCTAAATCGGTTATTCTGATTTTCGGTTAATCTGATAATTTTTCCCTGACAAATTGTCTATCAGATTAAGCGGAACCCTCTGTACATGATATACATGAATTAAATAGCATTACAGTGGATAATTCACCATGGCCTGTTCAGATTCTAGGTTGGCTTTAAAGACACTTGATTTCAAGTTTATTATGATACCGATGCAGACATTACCTTTTAATTCCTCTCACAGGTCTGTGAAAGTTTGTAAGGATGATGTATATTTCATCCAGTCTCTTAGGTGCTAATTGGATGAGAGGGAGACTTTTTCTGGGTGGTTTGGGTACATGGAAGACAAAGTTTAGTCTTAGCCTAATTGCCTAAGAACACTACCCAAAGAATCCAGCACATTCAGATGTACTATGGTTTCATTGATATTCATGGGCATTAATTTTTGTGAACTTATATAGTTTAATTCACAGTTTTTTAAGAGATGAAAATTTGTTAAAAATGGTCCCCATGCAGCAATATCATCTACTGTCATAAAATTCTACTTTGATGAGCATTTTGATTTCGAGGATGGACACGAAAATAAAATCCACAAAATTGGCATTCGAGGAATATTGATGTAACTACAGTATTTGAACCCGCATCCTTTTGGCTAATGACCAAAGGACCATGACCACTAAAATCATGCATATAGCAATGTCACTAGGGTAAATTAAACTGAAACTCAGAATATGTTATCTTATAATACATGGTCAACTTTTTCTTTTTTCTATTTTTGACATTTTAATTTTGATGATTCTAAGGACTGAAGAAATATGTGCCTGATAATTTTTGGCAATTCTGAGAATATTGATGTACTAGTTAACTACAGTATTTGAACCCATGGTCATGGTCCTTTGGTTGACAACCAAAGGACCATGACCACTAAAATCATGCTTATAGCAATGTCACTAGAGTAAATCAAACTGAAACGCACTGTGGAATATGTCAATATTAACCATCTCTTAGTTGAAATGGACCACTCATCATTTTGAGCAGTTGGCAAACATGAAAATCGAGTTGCTGAAAAATATCCAGTACCCTTCATATGATATGTGTTGATGCTTTTCTTCCCGCCAACTCAAAACTGCAAGCCCATAAAGCAATGACATTCTGGTAGTGGAAAATTTGTTGGCATTGCCATCTGAGATAATAATTGCATTTAGTTAATCCCTTTATGTAAGATTAAGTGATAAATTCTTTGAAAAAAACTATTTTTCTTTATTTTAGATCAGAAAAACACATTTAAATAGTAAAAGGTGTTTTCTTTTCTCATATTGATATATGTGATGGTTGATTGAGATGGCTACGTATTTTCTGGGAAGATTAGTAACCATATTACTGGTAGTTATCACTATGTTTTTTGCCCGATTCATACTTTGGGAATCCCTTAGGGTTAACCAATGAAATGTTACTTTTTGGACAACACGGGAAAATAAGGTTCTAATGACCTCCTATTGCTTCTGGAAGAGATGTGCTAATGATTATATAGGAAAATGACATGTAATTTGTCTCGTAACCTGTTTATAAATGTTAATGCTCTGCATGTCTTGGACAAACTGATATTCCTTCGACCACACATGCAGTAACATTGCAACAACATGTTGGTGATCACAGTCAGGTTCATAACATCACAGTTCAATTTGTTAATGCATTTAGAGTTAAAGGCATCATCATAAACAGGTTAACAGCAGTGACTAAAAAATGACTGCTGGTGTCATAGGCAAAGCTCATTTATCTGATGAATCCAAAGCAGGAATACTAGGCCTTTTGAAAGATGATTGTTTATAAATGATAGTACATGTACTATACTATAAACCATCTTTTATTTGAGACAACTTTATTTCTCAATATACTGGAGATAAACTGGATCACAATGACAAAATTTTGTGATAAAGATGTAGATTATCTGGAAATAAAAATACAGGAGACTTTGATGAGACATCTGGTTTGCGGAGAAAAATATTTGCTACGACATGGCTCTCACCAACCTCACAAAATTTTCTAGCACGTAAATAAAAGTTGGTGAACAGTTTGTCTTAGAGTGAATTTAACTACTGGTAATGCCTGTTTTATAAGTCATTCCCACCCACAGGTTTGATCGTCTGTACTGATCTCTTAATTACGTAATTGTTGTGATACATATGAGGATTAGACAGCAAACATAGACATTCTGTATAAGACTCGAGTACCTCATGGGGAGAATTAGAGGCTCTAATTGATTAATTGACGTGTCTTAATCCTCCTACATGGCCACTGCCAAGTTCGTTCCTCCCCCCCTTTTTTGTAATTTTGTAATCATGTAATCATGTATTTGTAATCACCTCTGAGGTTACATTTACCTGGTAATGTTGGATCAGCTAGGCCTGGGACTGCAGGAAACAAAACTTAAGATTTATAATACCTGATAATTTCAACTATGACTACAAGCAGAAATGACCATTTAAAATAGGTATTTTAGAATCAATTATTGACCTAAATCTTAGGCTGTTCAAAGTCATTTTTATGTTTCATCCAGGTTCAGGAAAAATTGTTGTTTGAAAAAGAAAAACCAAAGAAACCCCAATTTTGTTATTGATATTCTTCTCAGTTTTGTTTTACTTTTTGCAACTAAAAAACTATGATCTGTAAAAATACAAAATATTTGGAGCACATTATGGGATACTTTCTTTGTTTGCTCATTTTTTGCCACATAGCAAATAAAACAAACCAGTATTGTTTTGCTTTTATACATGTAGTTATAGAATAGGAGAATATAATTTTAGAGAACTCAAAGGATAGGGGCTATCATATATCTGTATACTGCTGAATCAAATTTTGACTTTATACTGTAGATTCCTTTTTTTATGTGAGTACTTAATTCCAAAATTCAACCGTTGTACATCAAATCGGGATAGTATAAAATCGTGAATGCTGAATTTTGATCATAGTTCCATTTACGGTAGTTTACATTTGTCTGAAAAATAATGTTGATTTTTTTAATTCGCTAGATGTGCTTCTTGTGATTTTACTCTGATGTTAATTCCTTGCGTTTAATAAGGAATCTACAGTATATAATGGCAAATATTTATGGCAGTACATGTACCGGTAATTGGTTGTGCAATGTGATTATGGATTGCATTTTGTAAAGATTTTGTTACTAGCTGGGTTATGGCATAATTATTATTGATGTGATGTTTTATTCCAAATTGCAGAAAAAGTAGCAATAAAGATTCTGGATAAAACAAAGCTGGATCAGAAAACCCAGCGACTTCTGTCGAGAGAGATCTCCAGCATGGAAAGACTCCACCATCCAAACATCATTCGTCTGTACGAGGTGGTGGAAACTCTAGCCAAACTCCACATTGTGATGGAATACGCCGGGGGCGGAGAACTCTTCACAAAAATCTCCAACGAGGGTAAATTCCCAGAGTCGGAGGCCAAACACATATTTGCTCAATCTGTAGCAGGTGTTCAGCATATGGTAGGTTTACCCATCAGTCCAGTTCTTATCCACTGACTCAGCTTGCTGCACTCAACTTGTTGAAATTTGGTTTACCCATTATTACCTTCATTATCTCCTCACTCAACTTGTTGCACTCAACATGATGTGTGGAAATACTCTGACATCAATCTAATTATTATCCCCTTGTTCCAACTTGATGCAAATAACATGTTGCTGAGTAGTTACACATTAGTTCATTCATTATTCCCACACTCAACTTTGTTGCACTGAGAATGCACTCCCAACATGTTGAAAAGCGGTTCATTTATTATCATCTTGCTCAACTTCTTATGGAGGGGGTATAGCATTTTGCACTGTGGGTCTGTGGGTCTAGAGTTTTTTTTGTGTTAGTGTGTTAGCTGCTCAAAAGCTTATGGGCAAGATTGAAAGAAAACCCAAGCATCTTTTAAGCATAGTAATAAGCCAAATCCTATTCATTTTAAAGTATTCTTCAGCAAATAAGTTGATTTCGTTCACAACACATTTGAAAAAATCAGTTCCTGTTGGGGATATGTTAGCTTTGCTTAATGGTGCTCATGTCACTCTATTTGGGCTTCATTCAGAACTAGCCAGTACAAGCTGTATGCGATAATTCAATTGGTTACAAGTATTTCATGCATAATGATACATACAGAGCACTAGAAGTCTCTGCTCTGCAGGGTTTCAAATCCATAGTGTGGATTATTAAAGTTATTGATTCATTGATTGGTTGAATGAGACCAAAGTAAAATATAGGACAGAATATAAGTTATGTTTTTCACAAAGATAACCATAATGGGACATATTTGTCAACAGTTCAACTAATGGAAATTACATGTTTTGTCTTAAATGGAAGATGTTAGCATGTCAAATTAGAGAGATTATTTTTTAAAGGGGTGAGGGGAGGTAAAATAACTTAGTTAAATAGGTCAGGTTAAGGTCAAGGTCAAATTACTGTGCTAGATATGCCCAAGATATTCAGATTCTTACTCAAATGTGAAACTAAATAAATGCAGGTCAACTACTAATGTTAACACCCCTCCCCAAAGCCTACACTTTTATTCTCCTTAAGATCTGATCTCCTTTAAAGAACAGTGATATTTTTAAAACTTCTTGTTTTGAAATAAGATAAATCAATCAATATTTTTGCCGTGGCTTCCCCCTAGTGACTGCATTTCATTGAATTGTTTCACATATAACATCGATTAGTCATATAACAAAATTTAAAGTATTTTCACTCCTTCAAATTTCAAGAATACACAAATATCACTAAACAAATAAAGCAATTGTTTGACCCTTAGTCCTGATCAATATCAGAAGTGTTCTCAAATAATGGCCAATGTTTAAATTAGAATTTGAATCGAGATATCCACACATGGGCGGTCTGGTCTTTCTGTAAATTAATATTTGTTATGCCTTTCAATCTACCACCATTGTAAAAACTGTTGACTGCACAAATTGTTTGGTAAATGGAAATTCTTTTTTCGTGGATTTAAATATTTTCCTTTATATATGTACAAATGACCAGGCCTTAATAGGATCGAAAAGTATACCATTTATCGACTGAAAGGTCATCTAGAACTCAAAAGTTATACTTCTATTTGTTTAGACAATTTACTTTAAAAAATATTTATGGATACAAATTAATTATTCTCGTTAAAATTATTTGATCAGTTGGTCTATTTCCATGCATTGTTGATTGTTTAGATCAAAGGGCCTAGCTACTACAGAACTTGAAGATAATAAACCATTATATCTTTGACTTTATAGGACATGCATGATGGAAATGTTTATGAATATATAATAACTTAACATTTATTAAATGTTTTTTATTTGCTTATTACAATATATCAAAGTAACTGGGTCCAGGTAAAAGCAATGAATTTTGAATCATCACATCAATTTAGACACAGAAAACCCCATGAAACTCAGTAGAAGATTGGTTTTGAACCTGGCTACAGGTATATCAGTGGTAGCTAATCGCCTGATGTTCTTGGATTCTTACAGATCCAACCATTTATTTCATGCAGTTTTGCTGATTTCAATACCATTTCACTATCTAGATCAAAATTTCACAAGATTTTAGAATTTGATGTGTAAACCTTGGTTGCATGGTGTAGAGCCAATTTTGATATTCAGCTAATTAATAGTAGATACAAAAACCTGTTAATTGAAATTTTCTAAAAGATTAGTTTACAAATATATCTAAGGTTCATGATTTAATATGTCATTAATTTTCAAGGTTGCTAATGTAGTGGAATAATCGATGACAAATCTTTGTCCCAGAAAGATAAAAGTTTCTTCCATCAGACCATCTCTTCTACCCTGATCATTTGTTAATATATTAGATTGAAAAAAAACCCTTTCAAAACAATAAATATATAATCACTAGATAATCCAATAAACCTCATTTGTATGATAATCCAAATGATAATCCAAACAACCTCATTGATACCACAGTGAACCTATATCAAAATTCTGTATGGTTTTTTTTCCAGCACAAACACCACATCATTCATCGTGATCTCAAAGCAGAGAATGTGTTCTATGCTGGTTCTCGTATGGTCAAGATTGGTGATTTCGGTTTCAGCACGCACTGTCGCCCCGACCAGACACTAAACACTTTCTGTGGCTCTCCTCCCTATGCGGCACCCGAACTCTTCAAAGATGAAAGCTATTTTGGGACATATGTTGACATATGGGCATTAGGCATTATGTTATATTTCATGGTTACTGGAGTTATGCCGTTCCGAGCAGACACAGTTGCAAGGCTGAAGAAATGCATTCTGGAAGGCCAGTACACAATTCCGTCATATGTATCAGACAGTGGTCAATTTCTTATTCGTAATATTCTTAAACCTGTGCCTCAAGATAGATTCACGCTGACTGAAATTCAAAACAGTGAGTGGCTAGAGAGCCAGGAATTTCCAGCGGAGTTAGAACCATACAATGTCAATCCATCTCAAGATACTTCTAGTCTGTCGGAGGAGGAACAGGATGCGCGTCGAATCTTAAAAGATTTGGGGATCACAAACGAACACATCCAATCAGGTCATCGCGACTCGCGTAGCAGCATAACAGGGACATATAGGATCGTTCTTCACCGTGTGCAGAAAAAGAAATCAGGTTTGTGTGATTCGGAAACTGAATTACGAGGGCCTGATCTGGTATCCAATCATGACAGAGCAAAATCTCTGCCCACGGTGAAGAAAGAATCAAAAGTGTGTACTATATTGTGATTTTGTGTTAGAAATTATTCTGGAGTGATTAGAAAACTTTTCATCAGGACTGCGAATTTAGTTCATGTTTGAATGGTGCAATTTTATCACTATATATAGAGATATTTAATTTGATGTTTTCTCTTTTTCTGATCAAGATACTGTATGTTACACAAACCTGTATTAGGAACATAAATGAAATGCAAATTGAAAAAATGTTTTTAGAGCATCTTTTCCCACCAGAACATGAAAATGTAGAATCTACATTGCGCTGTTTGTTTATCAAAGGCTACAAATGCCTTCAAAGGTATTGCCTGAGTGCTTTTCTATATGTTTTGCAGTTTAAAAGTTTATGTTCTTTAAAAAGTTAAAGTTTATGCACTCTGTACACATTTTATGATGACCAACTACATATATTGAATTGATCAATATTTCATTGAATGAAGTTTTTTATTATGACAACACTCCTGAAAGAAATCTTCAGTTAAAATTTGGACACTATTTATTTAGCTTTTCAGCTGTGAAACACTGACAAACATCCGTAATATTGAGGGTTTAGCCAGGCTTTTTTGTAATTTTGTAAATGCATATTTACCATGGAATCTCACGCAATTGATTTTTTTTCAACGTTTATTTAAATTCCTTGTCTATCCATGACCGTAATGTGTTGTAAACATGTATTATGCATATGGACCAAAACAGAAACATATTGATTAATGAGAAACAATGGACGGGGGCCTAAAATGTCCGCTATTACTATATGATATACAATTCTTTTCCTGTCTTTGATTTTATATTAACTCTCTATTTTTATTACAGTGTCTTTTTATTTATTTTTTAATAATTCCCCCATTTGGAGGGGGTATGTTAAAACCCCTTTGTTTTCTGTTTCCAAAGAAATTTTGTAATTTTATCCCTTAATGGTAATTCCTCAATATCAATTTGATTTGTATATCTTTTGTTTTGTACATGTTTTCAATTGGATTAAGCTTTACCTAATAGTGTACACACACACACACACACACACACACACACACACACACACACACAAGGACTTTGTTTGGACTTTGTGAAGACAATCATGCATAATCACATTTTGTTCAATATGCCCCATAGATAGTTCTGGGTGAATAAGATCTAGATTTAATTAAATACCTTGTTTCAGATTGAACCATAGCATACTTATATGTACCAAATTTTATCATTGTTAAAAGATGCACCTAGAATTTTTCTGTCTAGTGTATTGTTTCATTCTTCCACTCTCTCTCTCCCACCAAAGGCAAATTTTGGTTGCAATAAATCACTACTCTTGCATGTACCTAAGGAATTACTGCATGCATTTACATTAAATTACAGGCCTTAATGATTTAATCATCATCGTCTCCTTAGTTTGGAGCATAAAAATTGTGGCTCCATCCTTCATTTTAGGATCGAAAATGTTGATTGTAACATTTTTGTCTGTTCTCTACAAGTGCTGATATTTTTCTAAAATTTTTCATTAGCAATACAGCTCTGATCACCAGAAACCAATTATGATGACATCTAGACATCCTTTTGAAAAATATATATTATGAGATGAATATTGACCAAGAATGTTTTGGGTCTTTCAAAAGGACTCCCATGTTTTATTCATTGTCAAAAGGTGTGTATGTTAATTAGCATTCTAGCCTATGATTGTGTGGCCAAATGCAAGTTGTTCTTGATAAGATTTTTAAAAGTTTATTAGAGTACATATTTTTTATAGTACTGGTATTATGAATTCATAGAAATATGAATGACATGAACAAGGTGTAATTGCTGTATGGGGCTACAGTAATGTTCTTTTTTTAGGGCATGCATTTTTTTCTGTCTCCTCAGTCAATTTCCTATAATGAACAAAACACCCTTTTTATTTAGTTTTTTTTTTTTTAAAAACACATTATAACTAGTAGTTATTCAAATTTTTTGTTTCTGAAAATGATATTTTATTTAAATTTCTGTGTCCAAGAGGAATGACCCTTATATTATTTTGTTAATAAGGCTTAAAAAAAATTTGCCATCACAATCTTGGTTTCTAAAACTTTAAAGTGCTGGTACACAAATGTACCAGTAAATTAGATTTATAGAGTTAATAGTAAAATTTGTTAAAATTGTATGTCAGAACAAAAATTTCAAATAATAACTTTTTTTTTACAAATCTTTTTTATACAGATGTACATCTCCCAAGACAAATCAAGATGTTGTTGTTAATGTTATACATGTACATGTATCATTTTTACAGTTTTCTGGTCAGAGAAAACTAATCAAATGAATACATCACTATTATGGCTGTATTTTCCCCCCAGACAGCTAAGTCCCTGCATTCCCCTTATAACTGACTTTTACACATGTATGTACATGGGAAGTTAAGGAGATATGTGTTGATTCCTCCAATTAGACTCCGCCGTGTATACTTTTATACCTACATGTACACATATAGCTGTGACTGTGATTTATTTTTTTTTTTCGTCATTTTAACTTCAGTGTTTACAGCGTCAATATTTGTATAGTACGGATATAATATAGAAGTTGTTTTCTTTTTACAATGATTATTTTGGAAATAAAAACACAAAAAACTAATTGAAATCTTATTTATGTTATACATGAAGGGTTGTTTTGTATCAATCAATCTATAATCCTTAGAGAATATTTTAGTTTCTATAATGAAGTGCTTAAAAATACTTGGTTTCTCATAAAATGCTTCCATGGAAACACATTTTTAAAAATATTTGGTTTCTTCAATTTAATACGACTGCCTCATTTTCAATCAATTTTAAGCCCTGCTTGTTTATTACCCTGGAGAGAACCTCTAATCATTAAGTTTCTTGTTTCTTGTATCTGTTCAACTTTGCATGGTGACAATCTTTGATGAACTGACCTTAATCAGTGAAATTCCTTGTTTTTGTGATTATTTTTATTAATATTAAAGTAGATCATGATTAATATAAACCTGTTTTCAATGCATTCCAGCAATATTACAGAAAAACAAAGTAGATCTCTACATGTACATGGAAATGATACAGATGTCTAAATTTGGTTTTAGCTGCAATCTTTGTTAATAAGCGGCCCCCATTTTCGCAATTTGAAGATCAATATTCAATTTTAATTAAGCCCCCAATTCATAATTTAACATGTATTTTACAGAATACTCACACAGTTGAGTGGCATTAAGGAGTTGTACATACTGTAATTTATTACTAAAATGCTCTAATATATAAGCCTTAATTAACATTAAGTAAATATACTTTGCAGCTTGGGATTTTTGTCCTCTCTTTTCCTTCAAGGATGCAGGTAACCTTTTGTTCCATTTTTGAAATGTTTTCTATTGACTCAGAGAGACATTCTTGTCTCAATTTCAACAAGGTGGCGTGCATAAAATCATTTTATAAAAGCAGTTTTACTCCTACCTTGTGCTTCTAAGCAAAATAGTGATTATGTAACTGAAGTAATGTCTTTGTTTGATGTGCAATTTTTAATACAAAAAAATTTTTATGTTCTTTTTGCCAGACAGTGTTAATGGAATCTGTTACCCTTAAAAGAGATGTACATGGACAGTTCAAGAATCAAATCAGTCAAGCGTAACATGCGCCATTGCATAACAGCACATATTATACTGATGAAATGTAAATAGACACATTCTTATATAACTATGCCCTAATCAATATGATCAAGAAAACAAAGTGATTTTTAACAAAGTCCCCAATGTTAGAAGCGTTGATATTATGTAAAAGTTCTTTACAGCTTTGTATCTTTTTCTCTCCATCTTTCAATTTAAAAAAAAAAAAAACCAAAATAGTGGAATATACAAAGAGTTATGTTATATTACTTGTTTTGTTTTTGTAACATGCGCCATTGCATAACAGCACATATTATACTGATGAATTGCAAGTAGACACTTCCTTATATGACTATGTGCTAATCATTATGATCAAGAAAACAAAGTGTTTTTTACAAAGTCCCCAATGTTAGAAGCATTGATATTATGTAAAAGTTCTTTACAGCTTTGTATCTTTTATCTCTCCATCTTTTGATTTAAAAAAAAATAAAAACCAAAATGGTGGAATATACAAAGAGTTACGTTATATTACTTGTTTTGTTCTTGTTCTTTTTTTTAAATTATGACTTCAGGACAGTATAATGGTACTTCATAAAATTCATCTGTTCCTTCATAGGATTTCTCAGGAAAACATTTTTTAAATTTCTTTTCTTTGAATATTTTACTTTAACCCACACACAAGGGCCAAAACAAACTGTGATTGTAAATTTTTTTTCAGAATATTAAATACATGTTCTGGGTTTGTAACGGCATATATTAGCCCTGACTATAAAACACATGTACATATCCTGTAGATTCCTAATTAAACGCGAGTAATTAATATTCGCATAAAATCGCAAGAAGCACCCCTCATGGATTTTAAAATCTCGCTTTTATTTTCTGATAGTTTATAACTACCAGTATAAGAGATTAGGATAAAAGTTCAGTGTTTGCGATTTTATATTCTCGCATTTTGATACAAAACAGCGGGATCGCGGAATTAAATACTCGCGTAAAATAAGGAATCTACAGTATATATATAGCCCTTTCATATCCCTTAAAGGCTATGTAAAGTGTTCATTTTACTGGCTATTTGGTACATGTACGGTACATATCCACTGGGACTGAGATTATACTCATTAATGAATGCAAGTTTTTTTCATGAAAATCAACACATTATTTTACAAACAAAAGAAACAATTAAGTCATATATTAAGGTTTTTATATATCATAATGATACACAAATGTTTACCCCAGTAATATTCCTTTTGACATTTATACAGCACATGTTTAATCATCACTGGTACAAAAATGTGTTGAAACATGTTTTATAAAAGGAAATGTTGATTTTTATGGACAACATGGATGGATTCGAGGGTCGTACATGAATTTGAATAACTTTAATACAACACAAACTGGCAGAAAAACCAACACCAAATCTAACGCAGCCAACTGATCCATGATACTCGCGTCTTTCTGTAATTCTTTTGTGGGAACACAACACAGATTTTTAGAACATTTATGGCTTAATGTTGCCAGAAGAGTTATCTTCTCTTTTATAGTAATACACTACTGCACTATGTTTTTAAATGCTGCAGGTTCAATTTAGCAAAAAAGAAAATGAAGAGTACTGGCTCCTTAAACAATTTTCCTCCTATTTTCCCCCTAGCTACCAGTACCATATGTTCTTGACCATTCAAGCACTCCTACAAGCAAAAAAGCACCTCATTTGCTTCATAGTTATGTAAAACAGAACAATTCATGAATGACAAGTTATCAGAGTGCTCAATTAAAATTACTTACATCTCATAAATGTATGTGAAGCTTACATAATAATAAAACAGAACAGAACTTGGGATAATAACACTTTTTCTGCAAATGAGAGAATTTCAAGAAGAAAAAAAATGATAAATGCACCTGCTCACAAAATAATAAATGTATTCTAATAATTAACTTCAGATTTTTCATAACTATACACAATGTGTCTTGAAAAATCAAATCTAAATATCATATTAATGGCATCAGCCATGAAAATAGGGACCATTGAAATTTTGTCAATTACAATAATCAATGGTGAAAATATATTTTTACAACATAAACATTTTTATCATAATAAATCTTCAAAGTATAAACACTTCAGTTTTACAATTTCAATTCTAAAAATAATGTTTAACAGTTACATCTAGTTGTGTCTGACTTTAATTACACAGTATTCAAACTTCCAAGTCTTTTTCTTCCCTTTCTTATTTTAAATGTTAAATAATTCATTGTGGAGTCTAAGTCCTAGTTTTTCATCATTTTGGAGGTTGGCTTTGGTCACCATCTGAAAACAGACAAAAATAAAATCATTTAATCATTGACAGAGACGTTTTCAAAAGAAATGCTCACTGTTCAGTTGTCAAAGGGAGATAATTTTAAGAACTCTATATGTATTGAGGATTGTCTGGTTTTACCCTATCCCTTAGAGTTAGGTTCTTCTGACAGTAGTGTAGTTCACTAGTTGACATTAATAGAATCATTCATTATTACGAGTGTGAGATAGTGAAATTCCACCGAGGGGACAAGATTCACTGTCTAGGACGAGGCTGTGCCGAGTCCTAGACCGTGACTCTTGGCCCCGAGGTGGAATTTCACTATCCCACATGAGTATATAATGAATGATTATTTTTCTCGCATTATTTTACGTTAAAAAACAAGGTCTGACAACTTTCTGTTATGATGTTCAAAAGATTACATTCGGTTTATCCCTCCGCATGCTTCAAATAGTGCAAGTCAAAATGAGAGCATACGACAGTTTTTTCAATAAAAATATAATAAATAGCAACTAATTAAGCAAAACAGTTACTTACTGGATATTCTCAATCCATCATTTTGTATTTCCATACAGTAGACAACGTTTGTTTACGTTTTTAAGCGGCATAGTTATACACAGTGTAGGACAGAAAAATCTCACACTGCTGTCTCACACTGGACAAACCGATCTCACACCGGTGATAATGTGAGAAATTACAATTCTCATGATTTTGCCTGGTTTTACCCCCTTCCTTCCCATTGTCTTGTTTTAGTACTTAGTATAACAGTCCATACAAAGACCACATCTTACTTTGTTGACTTGGGTCCCCTCCCTCTGAGTTTGGGGGACCCCGACCAAACTGTGTGCGGAGCTGGGCCACCAACTCTGGGTTAGTTTGTTCCATCTGCTGAGCTAACTGCTGGCCTCTGTAGTAAACATAAGACACAAATGAATTCCCTTTGACATGTTTGAAACTCATTTTCTTACTCTCGCAGAAAATATTTTTCAATCTGTTTTCTGATTCAAAGTCACATTCAGGTCTGAACTCAGCACAATTTGTAGTACATGTATGTACATTACTCATAGAGTTTAGTCAGATTAACACTTCAGTATAATTTTAATTTTATTACAATTAACATACACACATCTTATAAGGAGTATTTAAAGAAATGGAAACTGAACCCTTAGGTAAAAGAATACATTTGCTGTTGTAAGGTGCAAGTCACATTGATTTTTTTCAAATCAAACAAGTTGATACAGTGACATACACATACATGAATTTCATGTACAAAGCATCTAAACAACTCAACTAAATTTTATTTTTTGGTTATTATCAGTACAATACCCACACTTCTAGAATATTATTCATTCCACCTGGAGGGCCCGCTTCTGGTCCGGCACCACCCCCTGACATCGATGACATGAAGTTGGCCATCCTACAATCATAATTACATTCAGAATTAGTTTTATCTTAGTTACACTAATGAACCATGTTAAATCTAAACTTTCCA
The DNA here is from genome assembly GCA_033439105.1 of Magallana nippona. Lineage (NCBI taxonomy): Eukaryota > Metazoa > Mollusca > Bivalvia > Ostreida > Ostreidae > Magallana > Magallana nippona. Next base: position 37,757,732 of record CM065925.1, on the reverse strand, counting down.
AGACAATATGCTACATATAAATGCATGTAGAGAAAGGGAATATTTGTCAGGTTTGAATTAAGGAATAAGGAATCATTCTTTGAGTATTATGAGGTGATCAAATACGGTCAGGGTGTTCAAAACCCAATAAAGCATAAAGGGCTTATGATAGATTTGATTACGCTCCACCGCATTTGATCACCTCATAATACATGTATTTAAGGAATGATTCCTTATTACTTCTTCTTATAGAATTTTCAACAATTGTATAATTAAATATTAAAATAGTCATTTATTAAATGTATTAAACCATATGTTATCAAATCGATTCATAGTGTTATCACAGACAAAGACACTGAAAAATGTAAATATTATAGAACATTCTCTTACATTTGCTGCATGTTAGGGTTCTGCATCATTGACTGGGCCTGAAATAGTTCAAGTAGAGGAAAATCAAAATACAATTTCTAATTTTGAAGCTCATTCATCCAAGGAGAGTAATGTGTAACTGTTGTATGATGTTCATTATAGTGATTTTACTAGTTCTTGATGTAGTTTTGTGTGTTGTATGAATGTGATTACCATATTCATGAGAGCAGGATTATTCAGCATTTGTGAAAAGTCCATATTTCCCATTCCCATAGGTCCCATGTTAAATCCAGCCTGGAAAAAAGAAAACCCCAAAACAAACCTTTAATTGCATATTAAAAAGTTTGAATTTCTGCATTTTTTAACTTGTTGTATATAAAGGCAGCTTTTATGAAATTCTACTACATGCATTTGCTGGTCAAAATATCCTCAATTTTACCTGCATTGCTGCTTCTTTTAACTTTTGTTCGGCTATTTCGAGGTTATTCTGATAGGACTGGTTGGTAGGATCGAGCTCTAGTGCTTTCCTGTAACACTCTCTGGCACTCTCATGGTCCGTCAATGCAGTGTAGGCTATACTAAAAGTACACAAGTAAGATCCATGTAGAGAAATATATCGTGAATGCACGATTCTCACGAACAACTGGTCAAGGGAAGAGATCTCTATGAAGCCTGTGTCACAGTGCAAAACACAGAACATTTTCTCATACATGTACCTCATTCCATAGGAAAAACAAATGGAATTACAAAAAAGGCTCCAAAAGCAGATTAATTTCAACCCCTAAGTATCTTCAAACATTCAAATTTTTTTTCCACAGTAAAAACAAAGACACATGATGCTGAATTATAAAGCAGGGTAAATCTGCATGAAATTCTTACCCCATTCTACCATAGGCTTTGGAATACTGAGGGTCTATGTTTAAGGCTCGTTCACAATCTTCTATGGCTTGTACATGTTTATTCAGCTTGCTGTAAGCTGCTGCCCTGTTAGAAAAATAAGACATGCTACATGTAGACCAAACAAGTTATACAATTTGGGTCATTCATTGGTTAAAAATTCATAGGGGGTGAATTTCTCATGAATTGTCAAATTTTAAAAGGCTGTTGGGGTGTAGTTATGTGTAGTTTTGTACCAGTACATATATAATGAATACTGTGTCTCAAATTTTATGTTAATGGGTTGATGAAAAGGTACCAATTAAACCCACAAATGTTGAGTCCCAACGAAATCTAAAGATTCCGCACTCAGCATCACCAAATATGGTATGAATGACCAGAATTTTTCCATGTATATAAAGATACATGGATATATATGTTGGTTCCATATTAAAACATATATGGAAATTAACATCTATATTAGAACTGCCTAAAACTGGCACCCCCTCTAACTTCAATCCTAGATCCGCCCCTGGTATTACTGATATTACAAGTTTTGCATTAAACAAGATAACAACAATGAAATTCAATGTAAAATTTGTCTTACAAAAGGAGAAAAATTCCACTTGTTTCTTACCTATTACAATAATAAACAGAGTTCTTGTTGTCCAGCTTTACGGCCTGTGTATAGCACTCTAATGCATCAGAAAACTTCTCCTCTTTCATGAAATTGTTTCCTGAAATATAATAAATAACATCATAATTGCTTTTGAAACAAGATATCTGTGAGCAAATGCTCACTAGTAATACCTCATCTCTGATGTGAATATACAAAATAAATAAAGTCGACATTTGACAGGAAGTTGGCTTTCGATTGGTAAAAAAATATATCCCATCAGATGGCATGCCTAAACAATGACCCCCAAGCACCTTCCATAAATAGTTGCTGAAATATCTTTGACGAAAATTTGTTTGAAAATTTAGGCTAAAAATAAACAAAGTCATCATTAAACAGGAAGTTGATATCCGAAATATCATATTGGTTGACCTAATTCAAACTGCAGCAATATTCGTACTTGCCAACCTCCAACATGTAAAAATCTGGTCATGACCAGATTTGGAAAGTAAAAAATCTGGTCATAGCGCATAACAACATTCACAACATATTTACTATGCATTTCAAAGGTATATACAACAGAAATATGTGTTAAAATGAATGTGTAATATCTTATTGCAAAGAAGCATTGTAACTAACAGTTGCTGATTTTGAATTTTGTAAAGTGATCTGACACAAAAAATGGTAGGTTGTGTTCAGCTAAAAAATTTGCAAGAAAAGTTTCTGCTACATTAACCTTGCTTTTGAATTCTGAAAATGATGGCATGAAATTTGTAAGTGACATGGGAAACTTTTGCAGAAGCATTTTTTACATGACTTAGCGTTTTTGAATGTTTAGTCAGATCATTTTTGGCACCAGATCCAATATTCAAATGCGCATTACATAGAACACAAAAAGCCTTGTTTTGTCCTCGATTACTTTGTTTTACCCATGGGAATTCCTCTTTCCAGATATGTTGATACGTACAAAGATATCGTTTTCTTTTTGTTGGTTTTAATTCCGCTGGCCCCGATAAAGACCTTTTCCTATTGGAAGCCATCGCACTTAATGATTTAATCACTTGGTTTGTCAAAACAGCTCACGATAATAATTAACACTTACCTGAACTGAACACTGAACATGTTATACCCATCGGCATTGTTTAAGTAAATCCAAGCTCAGCTTGGATTCATAACGGGAAATTAAACGCGCAACATAATTTCCGAACCAAATCTGAAAATCAGATTTTCGGGGTGTTCGACAAAAATCGGGTGTGACCCAACAAAATCGGGTCAGTTCGCAAGTATGGCAATATTATTTTCATGATTTACAGCACAGAATACTTTAACATTTGTTTAGTGAGATATTGCGTATGTGCATATATTGGGGTATATCTATCCTTTATAAATTGCCCAAGGAATATATCCAAGCAATATTCACGCACTCAGATAAACTTTGTAATGTAAAACTCATCATTTCCTTTGGCTGGTGTTAATTTGGCTTATTTTGGTAGTTTTTACCTTGGTAAAACACAAGGTACTTGTGAATACCATTCTGAAATCGCCAAAATGACAACTGCCATACTAATGGCAATACCTTCATCCCCCTAAATCACAAAACTTTACACCCACAAAATAACCCACTATACAGTACATCTTTACTCACTGTATGTTTGTGAACCTTCCAGCTTACCTTCATTCTTTAACTTCTCAGCTTTCTCTTTTTCCTCCGGAGTAGGTTCATGTAGTGACAAAGTGGAAAAATCTGATTCAGGCTGTAGTGATATGATGGATACACGTGAATAATTTTTCTAGGAAGAAATACACATTTATTTGTTTGGTTTCATGCTCAAACCTTGACTCACCTCAGAACTAATCTGTGAATTGAAAATATCTAGCAGATTTCTTTGAACTTGGTACTTAGCAATATGTGACTCATCTTGAGTGTCAATACTGTATGCAGACTCCAAACATTGAATGGCAACTAAAAAAAGAGCGAGGAACACTTTACAGCACAAGTAAAACATGATGTTTAGATTGATCATATTATCTAGATTTTCTGAATCTAAATTTTCATACGTTTCAAAAAGTTATAAATTTAATCAAATACCTGCATTATTATTTAAAAGGGTTCTGGCTTAAGACCAATTCTTGCCAGTACATAATTTTATGGGTTTTATTGTGATATTACAATGCACTGACTAGAAATGGTACTTTCATGCCGAGAATTGGTCCTAAACTATAATTTGACTGAAGACTACAAGTAGATACATGTATATATATATATATATCTTTCTCACCCTCTAAACTCTCGATGGCATCTTCCGATAAACTTTCTTGCGTTGTTTGATCTTTTAGAAATTTGACAACGGAGAACACCAGCTTGTTTACATCTGCCATTTTTACACCTGCAATCAAATTACCATGTCATTGTGAATAAAAATGCACGCTCACGTGACTTTGTATTACCTCTGACTTAAAGGTTGCATACTGCATATATCATAAAAACAATAAATAACGGATATCACCATGACTAAGCAATCGACTTACTGTTAACTGGTTAATGCTAAGACATTGTATTTTAGCAATGCATTGGTAAGACTTTTCATAGAAAAAATTAAAAACAACATCTTTTTTTCTAATCCGTTTTCTCTAGATAGTCTACTCCTGCAACAGAGGAGGCATGTGACACAATATGATTTTCAATATTTAGAAAAAATTCGGACTGAACGTAATATTCAATATTACTTCTATCGAACGGGGCTTATAATTTTGAATAGTGTCACGATAATTCCCTAAAAATGTGATTCTGTAACCACGTGGTTTTACAATTAAACATACTGAAGCTGGGAGCTTTAAGTTCATAAAAGACATATTACCTAGCTTGATCAGCAGATAACCGGAAGTACAAGTATGACATGTGTACTAAGCAGCTCGAGGTAAAACTAGATCTCTGGTAGTGTTGACTCGAATAAATCAAATTGAGATCAACTTTGTAAAGAAGGGAAAATGTTAGCATTATGTAAAAAAAATATATAGATAAACGCACACTTTCTGCAAATATGAATACATAATGTTTGAATCAGTCTAATTAGTTTATCAAAGTATCTTCATTCTTTACTATATATATAATGAATCATATGTACATGTACATTCGCACCCCAAAAGTATGTAATTTTTTTTCTTTTTTCCATATATATTTCATTGAAAACAAGACTTATATTTAAAAGATTTTCTGTTGTTATTTTTTGTTACATTTTGAGGAAATTTAAATTGATTACAATAGATTCACTTTGTACTTTTGACATACATTGAAATAGTTTTTCGACAACTCATTTGTAAAATTTGTTATTTTAAACACAACACGAAGATATTTTAGAGCTCTACTATATATATCCTTTACAATATGCAAGTCGAAAAATCTTAGTTTGGATTGTTAATATTAAATCCCAGGAACAGAAGGTTGGGGAAAAAAATTAATTATGGTGCCAAAAAAAGCTAGAGAAATTCTGTATTTATCAATCAGTCTTTCCAAAATCGGTCACTGGTTACTTTTCTACAATTCTTTGAAAAATGTTGGTTTCCAATGAAATAAATAGTGAAAAAAAAACCAAAATTGACATACTTTTGGCACCTGAGTGTATGCCACAACGCACTTTGAAAAATGACGCACTTTTATTTTTTTTTCCAAAATGCGTTGATTTTGGGACTAAACCAACACACTTTGAAAACGAACATATTGCAAAGTGCGTTGATACTTTGAAGAAAAAACTGTTCGGGGTTAAGTCGAAATAATTGATACTTTTATATTCAATAAATGATTATTTAACATTGTTTATCTCAATATGCCGAACTGAAAATGATTTAAAGTATGGAGATCAATGTATAACAAATTTCAAAAGGCACAATTTTCATGTGCTTATGAACCAACATGATAAAAATATTAGTTAGAAACTTTTGTTTGGCCAGCTCGTTTTTTCATTATCAATCTACTTTATTTACAGCAAAGCTTATCCCCTTCTTCGTTCTTTTGCGTTTACTCCAGTCTGCTGAATATAATTATGTTTGGGAAGAAGGATGGGGGGGGGGGGGGGGGGGGGGGATGGGGGGGGGGGTAGCGGACCTCTCTCCTGTGTAATCACTTGAATGATGTAATTGATCTGTATCTTTGTTGTCACCTCCCCGTTCTCAAAGACGATAAATCCTATTCATTTCCTTCAGTATTTACAAATCATCAAACTATCAACTAAATAAAAAATCGAATCTTAGAATTTGTGATTTATACATATTTTTTCAAAGTGCGTAAAGTGTCTTGATGATAAAAATAATTGATGTACCTTAATAACGCACTTTAAAAAAAGTTCAAAGTGTGTTGAACAGTACATGTAAATCTTGGCGCCAGTCGGCATTTATAATTTCTTTCTTAAGAAATAATAATCTAGTCGAAATAAAGTTTAAACTAATTGCAACAAAAGGAATGTTTGTAGAATTTGAATCATTCTCTTAGCAACATATTAAAAATGGACAAAATTCGATCGGCTAGGTTTTTTTTTCTTTCTAAAAATCGATTTCAAATTTGCGAATAAATAATGTAGCAATGCGTAATTTAATCAGTATTATATTTAGCGTACAATTGAAAATCATTTAATATAAGTAATAAAGAATCATTCTTTGAGCATTATGAAGTGATCATTTCTGGTCGGGACGTGATCAAATCCAATAATAAAAGCTAGAATTTAAGGCTTTACGACAGATTTTATCACACCCCCGACAGCAATGAGCTCCTTCAGTCTGATTACCCCCCCCCCCCCCCCCCCCCCCCCCCCCCCCCCCCCCCCCCCCCCCCCCCCCCCCCACTTGCACAATATTCAAAGAATGATTCTTATCACTTATTATCAAATTATTGACATTTGCAAACCGCGCTTGCGGCCCAACAGTACGTCATTTGCGTCATTGATGGAATGTATTATTTAGACTCACTATACGTTGAATTATATCACAGACAAAGGCAATGGTAAATGTAAATGTTTTGTCATCATTACAATGTCAATTTCCCGGCATTTTCGGACAGTCAGGAATATTCAATGCCTATCCTAGAGAGAATCTATTAATTGTTCATAACCGATACTTTGTTGTCATATAATCTAAATTGTTAGAAAGCACATATACTGAAAAGTGCAAGGCCTAAAAAAAAAATGTTTGTTTCCAGTGACGCTTTAACGATTATTCTTTTAAGGGGGCTGGGTGGTCAACAAATTACCCATCATATCTTCCTTAAATTGTAAGATATAGAAATATAACAGTCTGATTAAAACCATCCTCTTTTCTCAGGGTCTGACAGATATGGATAGGAGGTCATCTTCACACATCTTCTGACCAATTAGGGAAGGACTTTCACTAGTTAAGGAAATCTATTGGAACTCTTTGCAAGGATGCTCGTTTTCCATGTAACCTCCAGTATTGACGAGATTAAGGAAAATGGGGATGGTTTTAATCAGACTGTTATATTTCATTGAAAAACACCTTATTTTACATCCAAAAGTTATGTCTTAGGATCATATATGAGTATGATATGATCATGGAAGCAAGTTAAGGAGAAGGTGGCTTATGCCTTAATTTTTCATCCTACAGCTAATCCCAAATTTTACATTACCAGTAGTGTTGCTAATGCCAGAGAATATCTATATGGAATCCACATCATCCCCATACTTGCCTCCCGAATTACTGTTTGAAGTGGTTTGAAACCTTACAGGTGTCTAAGGCCAGGGTATGGTATCCTTGCAGTGAGTTACTGGTAATCCTACTTCTATAATGTATTTGACATTATTCATAGCCTCCCTCCTAAAAAAAAAGGTGCATGTTTTTTTACTACTTTCTGTTACCTGAATGTAATTTTTCCTCTGGTTTATAGAATAAAACAGAGTTGTTGCTCTTTGCTCTTCAAGGCATTGTTTACATAAGTGATACCTATTTAATACTTTACATTGAGTATTGTTTTTTAAAAGAAATGAATCCGCAGTGTTGAAATTGTTTAGGATTAGTCTCTGTAATCAGATTTTAAGATTTTGAAGGATAAATAATAGATGAAATGCTTAAATGGTTTCAAATCATTTATGCAGTCACTATTCTTCATTTTTATGCCAAAAGTCATTCTTCCATGATTGTGCATACATGTATTTACCAGAACCTCAAAAGGAACACTGTGTTGATTTTCTATTGCCAACATTTTTTTAGGTACCTCTCTCTCTCTCTCTCTCTCTCTCTCTCTCTCTCTCTCTCTCTCTCTCTTTTTCTCTCTCAGTAGTAATTTTGTGACATTGGTGCATCCATCTAAGTGCAAGAATAAGTTTGAAAATTTTGAATAAAGAATCCTATGATACATATTGAGCTTATGCTGCACAGCACATTGGCTTGAGTATTCAACTCACTCTAGAATATATTGACATAGATATTTTAAAAATTGTGAAGAGTTCAATATTGAAAGGTGCAACTAAACTGTTTCAAAGCTATCAAAATTATTCCACATAACAGATATCCTTAATTAATTTTTAATGATAAATGGGGTTATGTCATCTAAATATTGACATGAATTAGGGTGCAATTCATTGTAACATAGGCAAAAAAAAAATACATAACACACTTGCACATAGTATATAATGGAAATTGAAAACCAGCATTCTTATATTGTTTACAATGTAGTAAAGCTAGAGTTTACAAATCATCTAAAACATGGGGGCCGGGTCAATTTTGTTTCGTTAAGCTATGATCTTTTAAATGCTTGGCAGGGGTAGGGGCAACACCTTATATACTCCGTGTTATGTTTTACATATTAACAAAACTATTAGTGAACCGCCCTTAGTTGCATGTGATGATGATTTTTCCCCACCAGAGTATTCCATGTGTGAAAAGAATGTTGAGTACATATGCACCTGTTTGATGTATTGCTGCCTCCCAAATTGATCTCATTTGTCAGCAAGTTATCACACTCTGAACATTAAGTATGGCTCTTTCAAGTGCCTCGTTTTTTTACCATCTTAATATACCTTCTTAACAACTTACAGCTGTTGAATTCAATAAAACTTTTATCATCTGAAAAGCCTTCTACCCCAACAGGCCGCAGTGTGTATGAGTGTCAGACAAACACAAACAGTATTAATTAACAACATGCTGGAATAAAGGATTACCACGGCTGAGGTGTTGAACATCTTTTATTTTTTTTAATACCTGCAGGTAATTAGGGACCATGTGAGGTAACCACTGTATAAATCGGACCGCCGCGAGGCAGAGAGATCTCGTGGCTACCACCTATACAGAACCGTACTTCAAGGTAGATTCGCATGCATGGTTTTAATTTTAGTAACGCTATAAGACTCTTAATTTGAACAAGAGTTTAATGGGTGATGCTTTCATCAGGGCTGTGTATTGTTATTGGTGTTTTATTTTCCAGTCAAGAGCTACCTTTTATATCTACCTTAAGATGCCAATTACCTGGTACATGTACTAGAGTTTCTGTGGAGTAACAATTAAATACAAGATCTTGTCAGTATTATTTTTATTACATGTACTGGTAATTTTCTTGAAGCAGGAGTCTATAAGAATTTATCTTTGTCGTTGAAAACTTGGAATATCAAGGTCAGAAATTAATAATTCTTGATGTGATAATTAATGTGGAATATTGTAGCGCATTGTCAACATTTGAATTTAGTGGTCTGAAGTTAAATATACATGTACTCAACCAAATAATGAGAAAATTACAAGAGCAATTCATTTTTTTCAAATTTCACTATGTCTGTTGTTTGACAAGGGTATTATTTCACACATCTATACTTGAAGGAGTGTAAATTGCTTAAGTTTGATACAAAAATTCTGATAGTTATGCATGCATATGTGAAGACATGCATCGGATGTGCTTTGATCACCCCTGATTAGTGTCAGATGGTAAGGTATACAACTTGCTAATACATACACAAATTTATGCTAACTGAGGTAATAAAATTTCCATTTTATTTAATTTTCACTTAACTTTGGAAACTGCACAATTCATTTTTGTGGTTGCAAATTTGATCAAATCATAATTCAAAGAAATTTTTGTGGAAGGCATCTGAGTTTTCCTTGAAACTGTTAAATATTTATTTGCCAACCTTTTTTTAGTTTATGTTTGTCCTGTTTAATCACAAGTAAATTCAAATTCAATGGAGTTCATGGAAATGTCAGTTGAACTAGCTTCTTCTGATCCCGAAGAATGTTAAAAAGATATAAAATTTAACAGACTGGAACTTCAGTATTTATTTCCACTGAAAATTCAGTTTGTCATTGTAAGCAGCGAAATAAAAGCGGGTAGGTGAGTAAAATTTTCATGTCCCCCTCTCCTTTAAAAGGGAATATTGTTTAAGGTCGATCTGACCATCTTTAATTTTGGCCATAATCTTTGAACTTTTAAATTACAAGATGGACTCTTAAATGATATTTAAATTAGTCAACTGAAGGTCTGTAGAGAACAATGCTAGTATAGGTCAATGTCAGTAAGGTTTAATAATCAAAGTAACTGTTTTGGATGTTGGAAATTAGTGTTCTAAACAGTAATGCTTCATGTTCAACATGTTGTTGATTGAAAATTAAAACTTTGGTGCTCAGTATATGTCACAGCACAAGGGTCAGAGCTTTAATTTTTGACATTCATATACATGGCTGCATTTTAGGCTTCAGGAATCAGACAAACAAGCATGTGTTCAAAAAGTCTATATTTATTATATGTGACTTCAATCATGAACTCTTTGAAAGTAGATTAATTGAAAAGTTTCAGTCATATTTGAAGGTCAAATCAAGGTCAAGGTCACATATAATACCTTGTACATAAATTTATGTGCATGAATTTGTATTCCCTTTATCACTGTTACATGTGTATATCAGAATATAAATTCCATTCTTGGCTTGAAGAAATTTTAAAACAGGGTTTCTAATATATGCATGATCAAAATATACAACTGCAAAAATTTGGCATATGGTACACAGCAAAGAATTGTGAGCTCTAACTATATAGCTGTATTTCATGTTTTGCAGCTTTTTGATAACTCATTAGAGATGCATTAAGTTAACACTATCAGTAATTTAAAAATTCACAATTTTTTTAATGGGGGACCAAGCTTTACTTGTTTACATGTACTGCATGTATAATAGACATTGTACATTCTATGCATTGAATTTATTTTGACTCTAAAATGTCCCTAATTAATATCAAGTTTAGAAGATAAATAATCTGATATTGTATATACATGTAGCTGTTTGTTGAGTAGTATATATAGTTGCACTCACTGTATTTCTTCACCTGTTTACCGATTGCAGGTGTTAAGGTTCATCATTTAATGGCTCCCCTCACGTAAAACGAGAATAAAGTAAGACTTAAGTTTGATTCATCCATCATGTTTTTGGAAAACCTCATCCCTTGGGTCAAATTGTGGGCCCAAATCCAACTCTAGTGCATCTTGTGTAAATAAAAAGGGATCAAAAAGATAGAAGGTCTAACATAAAAAAACCCACAGAACATCCAGAAGGTCAAAATGAGATGGATGAGGATGAGTGTGAATTAATCCCATTATAGAGGCTTCTAGCTCTTTATTTCACACAAAGGACCTTTAGCATTGTGTGTTGGTACAGTACACGGTATCAAACACAGTCAAGATGTCAGATAGTCTGCAAGGAATTTTATTTGTTTACAGAAAAAACAATCTATAGACTGATGTGTTGATGTTTGGACCCAGGTATGTGTTAGAATTTATTGAAATTGTCAACGATAATATGTGGAGTCACTTAAGGAGAGATGTCTTTATATTATAGCATATATATAACTCAAGCATGAAAAATCATCGAAATCAAAGTCAGTTGTGAAAAAATAGTATAATGATCATTGTATATATATCAATAAGCTATAAAGAGTAAAGCTAGACTATGCTAAAGTGATTTGTTCCAATTCCATCTTTTATACACTGTATTATTATTAATTGTTTAGTTTTAGTTGGGGAAAATTCTGTAATATTGGTCCAAAATTTGTGTTTAAGCATAGCTATAAATATCATACTTCAATTTTTATGTGGAATTCTATGAATTTTATTTTTTTTTCTTCAATAAATGACTAATGTGATAAATTCATGCCCATTTTGTTTTATATAGGTGTATCTTTGAGCCCTTGGCCAAAATATTGGGGAAAGAAATTTGTTTTGCATTAATTTTTTTAAAGATAGTATCTTCCCTAAGGATAATTTGATCCTGCAAATAGATTTTGTAGCAGAATTGTAGAATGGGTTTTTAATTCAATTTCTACCCTTTTGATTTGAATTGCTAGATATAATATTCATGGTGCCTGATAAGGCACGAAACCAGCAACGGTAGTTTGACAATTGTTTGGCGGGAAGAAAATCTGAGTCACTTGATGCTTGCATGATGTTTGCTGACTGCGTTCTTTTCTGGGGTTTTTTTTTATCTTAAACCTGATTCTTAGAAGCAAAGCCTTCATTGATTTCTTTGTTTCTACCTTTTAAAAATCAATTTACCTCATATTAATTACATAATTCTGAGATGTGATCTGTTTGATTATAGTCAAGAATGCTAGAATTGCCATAAAGCGGCTACAATAGCACATACAACCGCTTCTACCCCTAAAACCTTTTTTATTCTCTCTCAAGATGAGAGAATATCACTCTGTTAAATTGATTTCCTCTGTTGAAAATTCTTCTTGTGAGGGAGAAAATCTATGAAGTGGTCGGACATCTTCGTTCACTCTGTCTGAACATTTGAGTACGAAAAATCTCACCAAAAACAAATATACTAATGATTCTTGACAGAAGCTGAATGTCAGAGTTACACTTTGGAAGGAAATGATGGATTGTAAGGGGTATAAAGGACACATTGATAACTCCATCATTTATTCATTGCTGGGCCTCTATTTTGTTAGCCGAAATGAATACTGTATACAGGGTTATTTTTTGCTGTGCCTTCTACACTTGTAAATGATTTTCCTCCCATCTTAAATTCACTAAGACACAGTGGCATTAATAGAGATAACTCTGTCTTGTAACAATTCATCGATCTTAAATACTAGGGCAAAAGGGGTTAAAATCAAACGGGGGCTAATATTTCCCTGTATACAGTATACCCCTTCCCAATATTTTCTCATTACTGTAGATTCCTTATTTTACACGAGTACTTATATAATTCCGTGATCCAACCATTTTGCATCAAAATCGCGATTATGTAAAATCACAAACACCAAAGTTTTATCAAAGTTTCATTTAGTTTACATCTGTTTGAAAAATAAAAGCAAGATATTAAAATCCACAAGATGTGCTTCACGCAGTTTTACATTAATATTGATTCCTTGCATATAATTAAGAATCTACATTATGTAACTGTTGAAATATTTAGTATGAAAAATAGTAATTCATTTGTTTCAAACATTTACTTTTAAAATGAAAGGAATAAGTTGTAAGTAAAACACTGGAGAAAAATCAAATACATCACAAATTCATAAGTCTTCTTTGCAAACCTGTTTTGGAATATTTTTGTCTAGAGAGCGAAAAAAAAAAATTGATTTTGTAATAAATTCAGATTATGTCTTTCACACATTTGGTGCCATGGAGAGAAAAGAAATAGTCCAAGATTGAGGCTACAATGAATGATTTAGTAGTCACAAGTCATTTTCTCCCTTCCCTGAATGATCTTTACGAGAGTCTGAAGCAAAAAATATCCATAGAGTATTGACTGGCTTAAAGAAACAGGCCACAGAAAGGTAATATTGAGTTTGTGGTCAAGAAATCTTCAGATATTTACAATTCATAAAGATACAGGGGCAAAAGTATCAGAGAGCAAGTTGAAGAGGGGAGAGTTTAGCGCATTTACCTTTCCCCGAGGATTCTTGTTAAAGATATATATATACCGGTATAAACACCTACCGGTACATGCCAAATCAACTGATGCAGCCATATGACTTTTTCTTGCATGCCCGTACATTTGTGAGAGATAAAAGCCATTTTTTCAAAGAAATGAGCGCTGATTAGGCTTTTTTCACTATGGGAGAGGATGTTGGATGCTAATACCATATTTATTTTTTAAGAGGAGGAATTACTAGTATATGATGGAGTATATAAGATAAAAATATGCTAGTATTGTGAAGGAGCACTTGTGATTGTATAATTTGTTGAAGAGAGAAAGGATAAGAGAGTGGGAAGAGGTTAGTTATTTTTTTTCCTGTGAATTTTTAAAGCTAATTTGAGAGGTAAAAGATTGAAAATTGATCATAACATCAAGGATGTTTCAAAAAGAATTTAACAAGAACTTGGATTTTTTAGATATATACTTTAACCAGTGGTAAAGCATTATATTTTGGTTATCAGCAATGTTTTTACGCTAACCAATTATATTTTTAAAAATTGGGGGGGGGGGGTGCCATGCTGATGGACTTGGGCTTTTAATTAATGGTTAAATTGTGTGAATGTTCAGTGCCAGGGTGGTCGTTTTGGACAAACACTAGCTGCCTCTCTTTGATGTTTGTGACTTTTATGTGGTGCACATGCAGCAGAGATTATCTAATGGAAAATCTTTTTCATAATTAACTGGAAATGAATGTCAAATGTAATTTATGATTGTCTCTGGTTTACTTTTCATTGATAATGGAATTTCTTTTTTCCCCATTTCCATGCAGTGGTAACTCACTCTATGGAACCATATGGCTTTTCTGCCCTTTCTTTCTTTTTTTCCCTGCAGGTTGATGTAATTAAACTCACAAACTCAAGCATAATTTCAGTCTTAATAAATTAATGCTGATGATGAAAGGGGCCAGGTTTAATGGTTAATCCTGTGTACTGGTTTTACCTTACTCTCTCTGTCTGACTTAAGTGAGTCATGGAAAAACATCACAAGGCCAAAAAAAAATTAAGGAATCTGTCTGAGCTATCGAATCTCAAACACAAGAAATGAATTTGTTTTAGAATTCTTGATTGATAAGGATCCAGATCTTGGGCTTGTTGTTATGATCGAGCCTTACCTTCATACCTGCTTCGGAGAAATTGATGTGTTGAGAGATGGATTCAACCTTCTGGAAGCTTTAAGACGATATCTGAACTTGGAATTACTGCGGGAACAAGATGAATCTGTCGTCTGATAACACTTATTGCATTAGTTTACCTGGGATTCTGACAGCAAATTCTGGCTCACCTTGATGCTTCAGATAGTGTAGCATGTAGACTTGCCATTAATTAAAACGTTGCGGTGGCATGATTTGAGAGTTTTAGGGAAATTCTAGAGAAGCTTTAATGGCTTTTTTACCAGTAGTAAATGAAAGTTTAATGATTGTATTGAATATATTGTCGCTGTGTTTCATTCATAAAGATTCTCGATTATAGATTGAGTTTCTGTGTTTACAAACAGCAAAGAGATGCAAATAAGAAGTTAATAATTCAAATATCTTTGATTCTTATGGATGTATACATGTACCAGTAATTGGTACATCAGCCGTAAAAAAGTTGGGAAATAAATGTACTGGTATATATTATAACATTCATACTTTATGATAGTCCAGAAAGGTAAAGGAAGCTTATAAAAAATTTTATGTATTTCTAGCTTGATTCAAATATGTTAGGCTGTATCAGTTCACTTGTACTCAGTCGGAATGGCTTGCTCACTGATCTCCTGACATTCCTGATCACTGGTCCAAGATAAAGTCTCTACGAAGTCTGTATCATATGGTTACTATATGGAGTCGTTGGCCTGTTCGCCTGAGTTGAGATGTAGGGCACTCATTGCTTCTGAGTCTGATTATTTGGTGTCAAATGCTACGACGTAGAAAACGCTCTGCTGTAGGTCATGTGTCAATTTTTTTATTGGCTAGATTTTTTTTAGCAAAATGTAAACGAGATTTTTATATTGTCCTTTGATGATATACCAGGTAAAGCTCCTTGAACCAAATTCTGCTTTCATTCCATTTTCTATAGATGCAATCTTTTTGCATCATTAACAATGATACGAAGGAAGTTTTGTATGTTGTGTAAGAGATGAGGAAAAAAAAAAGAAAATATATTGCTGGCGAAGTTGTGTGGCCGCCAAGATGGTTTTTTTTTATGCAATGCTTTATATAAGTTTTATGGAATAGTAATTATAAAACAGACACTATATGCAGGCTTATTTCCATCAATTTGTTACTTACTGGTATAAGCTTCTTCCTGGTGTAAAAGCAATTTTGTCAAATTTTGCTAGCTCTGCTGCGGTCTATATTGGTCTTTCTTTCCAGTATTACTGAAAGTGATTTACTGTTGAATAATCTGAATAATATTTTGATACCTTAATAAGATAATATACGAATGACTGATATATTTTCTTACTACCAACTTGCAGCTACAAAGAGATCTGTAATTATGAATATGCAACATTATAGAGCTTAATTTTCTCCTGCCTAATTTGGTTACAGGTAATGGCTCTTGAACCTGTGGATGGTCTGCGTCTGATGAATTATTTAATGTTATTGACTATATTTATACAGAATTTATTCCGATTAAGTGTACCGCCAATGTCCTTCATTACTAATCTATGTCATTTGTTAAGGGTAGAAAATTGTATTAGCAGTGTGCAAGACAAGGTCTATTTCTGTCTGTAAGTATCATTGGCTTCATCTAGAGTCAGGTACATGCTATTGTTGAACTCATCTGACGGGTCATGTTTGTGTTATGTGCTATGATAAATCTCTGACATTGCTTAGAGTAACTTACAGGAACAAAGTTGAGTTGTAGTTATGCATGGATTATCTTGGGATTTACGTATACCTAACTTGCAGGTGGATTCATACACCCTGTATTTATTCCAATTCTTTCCTTTAGTTATACAAGGTTGTACATATATTTGCTTTTTACTGAGCTTCATTTTTCAGGATAGGTAAACATCCAACTTCAAATGTAGATAAACTGCATTTCATCTACATTTGAAAAAAATTTCTCGAATACTATCAATTTAACTTTGGGTGGATTTCAAACGCTAGCCATTTCAAATACAAGTATTTATATTAACAGATTAATAACGGGCTTGTGAGTACAAAAAGCAACCTAAAGCTTTGTTAAACACAGAACAAAATACATAAGCTATCTATCAGGGCGTGAAAGTGATTTGCAGATTGATGAAGTTGAAATTGGTTTCTTCAACAGTCATTTTGCATGTATGGTTTCCTCTAAGGCTTACATAACCATAAGAATATATCGTGTATTCAACTCTATCAGAACCCTTTTTATGGAAACTAAACACAAAAGCTCTTTTTGGCTTGCAGGCATTGTCAGGTTTTACTGTTGAATCTAAGATTTATCTCCTGTATGTATGACAGTAGATTATTCGGTTAAGGTATGATGTTTCCTCAGAGATGGTTTTTTACTTCCTGTGACTGCTACCAGTACCCTAATTCTGCATTTGGCATTGAACACATATGCTTGTAAATTGGCAATCCTGGTTGCATCCACTGACAACTGCTTTGGCTATGGTACTTGCTTCACCAATTAATGTCATAAGTTAACCCTAATTGTTTTAGTTCCATATAAAAGAGGAAAAACATGACCAAGTCTGTGAATGTTCTTGAATTTGGACATATTTATAATAAAACTTGCGAGTTGGAAAACTAGAATTGTGTCAATTTTTTTTTTCTAATTAAACAAATGTCTTGAGTAGGTGTCATGATCATTTAAGTCTTTGATAAACATTCCCCAGTTGTAATCTTTCTAAGAGATTTGCCTCAAAGGCTGAGGTGCCTAGAAATTGTCACCATGACAAATTTGCAGATTGATTTTGTAACTGCTGTGATTTATAATGCTGGAAGCATGTGTGCAAGACCCATCTGAATTTGACAGATTTGTCTTTTTTTTCCCTTGTGTATTTTTCAGTACAATTGTTTTTCCTCATTCCATTAGTAGATCTGCATTGCAAAGAGAGAACCTTGTTCTGTAATAAATTGCAGTAAGCTGGGTTAAAAAGGATGAAATATTACAGGTTAAATATAGTTTAGCTTATTGTTACCAATAAATAAAAGGTCATTAGATAAAACACAAAATTGACTTCTCATTGTGCCCCCCCCCCCCCCCCCACCTCTTTCTTAGCATGAATGTGAATCATTATAAGGAATGTTCTTTTTTGTTTAAAATACAATTTTGTTGGTGTGTGAATCAACACCATGGACCTTTGGGTAGCCTCTGTCAAACAACAATTTGAAGTAGGCCTGTCTATTTCATTGTTGGCCATTTAGTCATTGGATCATACTAGAAATTAACAATATTTGCCTGATTCATATAAGTTGCTTATCTCTATACATGTTCCGGTTGATTAACCTTTGCACGGAGTATTTTGAATGACAAAATTCGCATGTGAATTTAACAGGCATGCAAAAGCCAAAATTCTGTCATATAAAAACAACTTCCAGATAGAGAGTGAGTTGTTAGCCATTTCTTAGAGACTGGACTTTATAAGAATAAACGAGGCAAACTATATGACTTGAATTCCAAAACATCCCCAATCAATGCTAGCTATTGTAGATGCTTAATTCAGACCAAGGTGACCTAAGAGATCTTATAAACACGTTCAAGAAGAGGACGGTCCATCAGCTGGACTCCAGAGATAATTGACTTGCAGGAACATCTGTGTAAGACTGCCTCTCGTATCGATCTTTCTCGGGTCCCTAATTCAGTAAGGAAATCCATCTACCCATTTTCGGACTTTGCCAATAAACTTTTTCTCTAGATATGTGACAAATGAATTTAGATGATTAAATGGAGTTGGTAAGGTGATGGTATTCACATTCAATCCATCTTGTTTTGTATGGATCTGTTGGGGGGGGGGGAGCTACAGGAATAAGATGGATTCTTCTTTTATTGACATAAATTTCGGGAAATTCAGATTTTGATATATTTCATCGGACATTTTTATTTTCTTGAATTGATAAGAGATCAACTTTCCTACTTTGCTATCACTCAGAAAATGGTAATAAATGGTAATAAATGGTAATCTAACTTTGAGATCTATTTTTGTTGTCACAGTTGTGTACTAGTATACTAGTAATTGCCTTTGTTATTGGACAAATAGGGGAAGAAAGGGGGGATCATAATTTGAACGATTGTAGTTTAAATTTAGTTGTAAACTGTGAAGAAATTTCTACTCTACATCTCATCTTGGAAGAGATAGAATCTTGTCTTATCATCCAAAAAAAATGATGCACTCTGTATATACACTGGATAAGCAGTACATGCAGTTACTGTTTTTTGTATAACAGATGGATTGATTCTAATGATCCAATAAAAGGTAAAAGTAGAAGAATACCCCAAGGTTTGAATTTTTCTGATTGAATTAGTTGTGGTAAAGTACTAAGGGACCTATGTTAACATGTGGCCAATTGTGATGGCTTCAAATTAGATTATTTCATTAACACAGAAGGCAAATGAGTTAAGGAAAAAAAATTGTCACCCATTAATCTTGATAAGGGCACTAAAATTAATTTAACTAAATACATGTACTCCTTCCTGCAGTGGGAATAGTGCAAGGAAAAATGAGAGTTTATTCCTCTGAGTCAATGGTCTTATCTAATAGCCCTAATTGAAAGTATCAATTTGATAAAACAATTTCAAGAGAAATTGAAGGAGGGTGGGGGGGGGGGGGGGGGTGGGTGGGGGGGGGGGGGGGTAACCTTTCAATTATTGCCACGAAATTGTGGTAGAATTAAGTGTAGAAAGTTCAAGCATAGCATAAGACATATTTAAATCTGTTTATAGCATTCTATTTTTGATGTCAAACATAATTCTACTCAATTAGATCTTCCAAGTAAGGTTTCTTTTTTTTTTTTTAAATGATGGGGGGGGGGGGGGGTAAAATATTGTAAAGTATCTCTCAGTCAGCAAAACCAATTAAAATCTAAATATGGTAATGTTGTTATCAGCTGATCAGACATAATTGCTACAAAAGGTTACTTTTGCCTTTGTGATGAAAAGATATTGCTTTTAAGGGGAGATAACCTTCATTATTGGGTTGTTTAACACCGATAAAATTCTAGATGTCTTTCCATTGATTGTGGAAATTCTTTATTTGGGAGGGCTGATGTTATTAATGAAGAATTAGAGCTAATTGACTTTATCAGAGATCCTCAGATGAGATGTTATTTAACGGTAGTCCACCTTTCCTTATTTTTATAAAGTGTCTTCACCATCACGTACATTCATTCAGAGAAAAAAAAATTGTTATGACATTGTAATTATGTCTGATTAAATCAGAGAGCAAGTGTCATATGGCTGGAGGGCAGTTTCACAGTTCTGGTAGATTTGATAAGTTTCTTGTGAATTTTTCATTAGTGGAATGCCTTTTGATTCAGAGTCACTTAGAGGTTGACTGTAGGGTACAGACGTACACTGGTGTCCATTAAACGGAGACCGCGTCTTGTCATTTAACACATTAACTTTTAACAGGGAACTATTTTTCTTGCATTTTATACAGAAACTGTTGGCAGAAGATTTATGCATATCCTTGAATTCACTAAAATCTAAGGTAAGTCAAGAAAACCTTAATTTTTCTCAATGTATGCAAGAAAGTGTATTTCATAAGTTTGCTTTTCAAAATTTTGGAGCCATACTGGTGCAGGCAGATTTTTCTCTTTTGTCTTGTATGCAAATAAGCTAACATTTTCTTGGAGGGCACTTAAAACCATTGTAAACACTAGTAAACTGTTTTGTTCTTCTGATGGCCTTGTGATGATTCCTTCGGAGAAATATTTAATAGCTCTGTTTGTGTGACTATCATATTAGAGATAACGGGATTGGTACAGAGCTAAGAGTAGTTATCTGTCTGCACTAATGCGATAGTTCTATTGACTAAATTGTTACAATTCCTCATTAAAATCATTTACTGATGGATTAATACAACAGCCAGGCATTTATCGGTCATGCATGCTAATCATGTCAACTGTTCTAGGACCAGAATTAGAATACAACGTAGTATATATTTCAGGGGTCTGAAGCCTTACAAATGCATTGAGAGAATCATAGTATGTTGAATTATTCTGGTGCATGTGTGTTTATAATTATCAAAGCAGAGGTTCAATATTTTTTTCCTTCTAAAAGGGCCATCAATTTAGGCCTGCATCTAAAAATTGGACAGGATTCACGATCGCATCAACTGGGAATATTTTTTTTTTATTTGAAAAGTGAGTAATAAAACAGGTTCTTTAAAAAAATACAAATCAAGATTTGTGCATGTAACGTGTCATAAATTAGAGGTCCTAGACTTGTAAACATTGATTTCTCCTTCAGCAATGTTGAGAATTTGTCATGTAGTAAAATTCCATGTTTTCAACCATAAACCTTGCACTTGTGAATATCATGCGTAAAAACTTGCATATTTGCATTTTTATGAGATCAAAACTGGAAACAGTTGAGGAATTGAAATGATATTAATTCAGTCTTTGAATAATGCTGTTGTAAACTACATGTACATATTAAGGTGATGTGTGGAAGAATTCAGGTACTTAGATACTTTGCTTGGTCATTGACCCCAGGGATAATTACAGCACAGGTTTTTTTTCTATATTTTTCTGTGGAAGAAAAGCGTTTATCCATAATAACTTAGATCATGAAATCTAAGGAAACATATCAGGAATCGGAGAGGAATCGGAATTGATTTATTTGTTCGAAATAAGTTCTACATCATTATGAATTCTGGTTTATTACTAAATGTTACAGTCCATAAATTCTCTTAGAGAGGGTATAAGAGATTTGATGCATGGTTTGTTCATCCGTTAATTATAATGATCAGGGAATACCAATGTTTGTATGTGGACACGAACATACAGGGAACATTGTATTGCTCGTTATGGAGTGAAATCATGAGAGAGTATGATGCTGATGCCAAGAGCCTCCTAAAGTGTACTTAAGGAGGCTGGATGCCCAAAATTAAACAACTGATCTACCTTAAAATTTTTGATAAGATTTAAAGCTATAAATTAATTATACAGTAAAGAAATAATCCAAACATGTCTGGCTTTAAATTTTAGTATTTTCCTTATCTTTATATACAGAGCTCTTTGTTGCAAGGGGAATGATATAGTCTAAAAATGGCCACGGCCATCCATCCCTCTTAATATTATTAAAGCTGGCTCTTGTTAGGCCAACCACTTACCCGTAGTCTCTTCAGAAATGAAGATATATCAGTACTGGAGCAAGATATATATAGGTACAGATATTCATTTATTTAAATATGAGGTCAGCAAAACCAGCACCAGTCTCTTTGGAAATCAAGATCTATTGGTGTATAGGGTCTGATTTGATTTACTTATCCATTTTGTATCTCAAGTGGACCCTAATGTATCCTTACGTTTACATTATTGAAACCAAATCCTCAACGCTATCTTGCTCCCATGAGTGTATACTGCAGTCTTCGATGTAATTTTTCTTAGAAGGCAGGGTGGTTTTGCATGTTTGATACATTGTAGTATATATTTTTCTACCCATGAACAAATAATTTAATGAATTATTCATTTAGATGCAATTGATTTTTGCTGTACCAAAATGTCAAATTGGATTAGGTAAATTTGAAACTGGTTGTTCCCTACCCAGTCTCCATAGGTTTAAAGATTTGAGCAGATCCAATATTAAATTGGTTGAAATTGTTCTTGGTGGTTTTGTTTAGTTCAAACTTCTTTCACTTTTTAAGATTTATTTTAGCCATTCTTTTGAAGAAAATTAGATTCTATGTTGGAAGCTGTTTCATAAGTAAAACCATTCTGTGCCCAACAATTTTAAGCAAAATCCAAAGCTTTGTTCTTAGAAGTATATATATGCTCTAAAAAGTAATCAAATTTTGTATCTCTTGTCAAAAATGGATGTCATAAATGATTTAGAGTAGACAGTTTTTGATTTGACTGAATGCGTTGGTATAAATCATTAAAAATTAACATTATTTTACTTGATTCCTTTTGATGAAGATGAATGTGAATTTTGTTTGATAAAAGACATAATTTAACATTCAAGATATTCATAGGAACTTGTTTTACAGTATGATGTATAATGTCACTGATGTAGCTGGACCATGTAATCACCAGATTCTTATTTCACTCATTTGAATGAATTAAGGATTGCGTTACAAAGCAGAATCCTCCAGGAATGGAATGAGTATTGACTTCAACATAGTGGTGATAAATACGTAAGATACTTTCAAGGTTTTTAACCTATTTTCAGCAGTTTTTTACATCCCAAATTTTAACATCAGCTTGCTGTCATATGTTTAATGATTATATAAGGTTACCTGGTGTAACAATTGACAGCTAAAAAAGTATTATTGAAAGCTTTTTTTCTCTTCAAAAATTTCATTTTTCATTTTTTTTCCTCCAAAGATTTTTTTTGGACAAATTATGCAAGCATTTGGTCATTAAGTTGTAGCAAATACTGTAAAAGTATTATATTTGGCAGAAATTGGTTTTCAAACAATTTTGGGTGGATTAGCCTATTTCTGGATGTAACTATTTTTATATACACATGCATGGCATTTAGCAATGTACTTGATTTAGCGGAAACTGCTGTCCGCAAAAAAAGCTAAAACAAATACGCAGTCAAATGTAATATGTCTACAATTCAAACATGCCTATATGACCTCTACAGGATGTTTCTTGTTCAATCAATGAATTGGTATTTTCAGTGTATGGTGATTAGGTCACTAACATGAACCCGTGTTTGATATAATTCAATCCACTTAAACAAACACACAAGAGTTCTAGAGAGACCATTCAAACACTCCATTCTATCTCTATAGGAAGGCTATCCTCTTTGAAGCTATTTTGGTAACGTATGGATCTGATCCAGAATATGGGAATAAAATTCCATTACCAAGAGCAAGAAAAAAAACAAGTTATTCATAGAATATAGCAAGAAAACTGTTTGAAAGCATTCAAAAATATAGAAACTTCAAAGAAAACTGTCCTAAATGGAGTTCATTGCAGGCTACATATTCAATGTATTTGTCTACTCCCCTTGACTTGAACCTTTTCACCCATTACTAGCCATTAGAGAGGCCTTGATTATCATGTTAAACATCAGCAAGATACACAATTTGCATTTTTCTACATTGTCTGTATCATGATGGAGGTGTAAATCAAATATAAGGTGGAATGTCTTTTCTATTTAGCATAATGATTTCTTTTTTTATATAGAGACATAATATTCATTGCCAATAAGAAATTCTTAGCAATATATGTACTTTATATGAAATAGTTAATTTATATTTTAGGAATGGGAAACTGATCAATGCTTTCTTTTGCTTTTATTTCTGACGGTCATACCAAAGTAGAATTTCAGAGACAGCATCTTATTTTCTTTGGGTTTTTTTCATGGAGAAAAAAGCTTATTAAAGGACATACCCAGTGTTAAAAAAAAGTAATATGCATAGTAAGGTAAATTGGATCTTCAAAAGAGATTGCCAGGCAAAAGGTAGAAATGATTTCTATAATTGCCACAGCCACTATGGGGCATGTCTATAACCAATGGATCTTTGATCGAGCTTTGCTAAAGCAGACGACCTGTAAATCTTGGAAAAGTAGAGCCCTTAAGGTAAGATTGTCTTGAATTCTATAAAGACTGGAAAGAAAATGGAAAGGAAATGGAAGTACATGTAATTATGTACAACAGAAAGAAATCTGAAATTTGGCAATGGAAATGAATTTTTGGCAAGAAGAATTTATAGCTTGTGCTACTGTTGCCACGAGATTTTATCAGGTTATCTTTGTCCGTCTGTCTGTAGGGCTCTTTACTGAAATGTTGAACAAGCAGCTTTGAACATGCATGGATGTATGTGTGATAAATGGAACACTTTAATGATAGATTAAGTGGCATTTTATAGTTTACCTAGAGATAGAAATAGGAAGTTAAAGCCATAATACAGGATAAAAAGAGTTGCTCAAGCAAGAGTGAAATCCTGACATATCATTTGCCAAGGACGTAGTGATGTAATAGTTTCTATCCCCATGGCGATCTCCGGGTTAACCTGTCTGGCATAGTGTTGAAATAATTCTGTGTTCATGCAAAGAATGGTAGTTAATGGGCATTTTAATGTAAATTCTTTGTATTGTATGAAAATTTTTTTACAACCTGTTTTATGCTTTAAGACCCTATATATCTAGCATGCAATTTGCATTCCAAATACATCCTGTCTTAAATAGTCTGAGCAGTTTGATGGTTTCTGAGAGTATTTTGTTGATATTTTGTTGTGATATTGGGAGTACATTCACCCTATGCAGATCCATAATATACGTACTTCATATGATGAAAGAAAATTTTTTTTGCAGTTGATTGGTTTGAACAAACATATTTGTTGCCTTCAATATGAATTTAAAAAAAAAAATGATAGTTTAATTTCTTGTCACAATATATGTATATTTATTTCTATTGATAAAAAGCTATATAGTACATGATCTGCCATGATTAATATTATTAGGTGTTTCCATGATTCACACATTATGACTAACGTGCAGGCAAAAATTGTTTTCTGTGTTCATGTGTAATCAAGATCTGTCAAGATTTATACAAATCTCAACAAGATTTGCATTTGCATTCAAAAGGTATTGCTAAGACTATAAAAGTACATATTTGATCGACAGACTGCAGGATTTTATGCAGTGAGTAAGCGTGGTTTAATTGTTGCTGTTGAAATTCCTAAGTTGTGTGGTAAGGTAAAAAAAAGGTCCATGTTTGCTTTTCTGATCCATATCTCTGCAGTCTTATAATCCTAAAGATGAAAATGGATGCAAGAGAGCTGTTTTCATACTGTCTGAATTGTTTGCACTTGTAATGGTTTAGAAAATAGTTTTCTGATATAAATCAAATACATATGCATATGTATATATATTATCCCAACTTCTTAAGGTTTAAGTACTATAATATGGGATCAGAGTCAACATCCTGTCGATTTTGAGAAGAGATGCTTGACAGGGCCATTTTTCATTGAAGTATTATGCATTGGAATAATCCACCCCCTTCTATAAGAAACCTCCTATCTGGAAGGTTAAGGTACTGAGTATTGGTTGTCCAGATGACAGGTAAAGACGATGATAACTCGAATATCCCCTACGTAGGCTGACATTTAATCGAGTATTATAGGGATCGATGGTCATTGTGGCCAATTTATGTAAAAGGGTCCTCCATCAACTAGTGAATGGGGGACTAAGGGTGAAGATAGAGGAATTACTGTAATTTGTGAGCCAGGGTCCCAGAATAGACCAAAAGGAAGGACTGTGGTATTGATTAGCTGAAAGGGAAATGGACTCATTTCTA
This sequence comes from Magallana nippona, assembly GCA_033439105.1. Lineage (NCBI taxonomy): Eukaryota > Metazoa > Mollusca > Bivalvia > Ostreida > Ostreidae > Magallana > Magallana nippona. The sequence continues at coordinate 37,731,599 of CM065925.1, read as the reverse complement.
CTTGGTTAAACTGTGTGTATTTTTTGTTGTTGTCTTGATTTGATTACAAGTCGGTGAGATGTTAAGTCTATTAGTTGAGCAGTAGATGTTGCAGCTGTCAATTTTGGTTTAGTGTCCGTGGATGTATGTAAGATATATTGTGTAATGAAATAAATGCATATAAGAGAATTTCCATATTGATTTCGAGCAATGCAGTGCCAGAATTTATGAGATGATGCTAGCACTGAATCATGCTGGAAGACTGATAGGAGGGGAAGATTCAACTTGTACTGCCATCAGGACCAAAGGGGCCATGCTCACTTTAGATACAATCAACATTTTAGATTCAGCGTCTGCCTGATTAGCAAAGAGGTGACGTTTAATAGAATAGGTGGGCTTTATATTGAGGAACTTGGTGGGATTCAAGTTGTTAAGGTAAATTCAGGTTTTTTAGTATTTTTGTTTTAGAAAAGTGAAGTTTCCATGTAATTTTTTTAATTAATGGGATTGAAAAATTAAATTTTGTATTAGTTCAGGCTTGATTGGTTTAAGGTATATCATGTGATAGATTCAAGAGCTTTTAGATCTTAATTTTTCAAATTCTAACGATATCTGTGAATCTTTGATTAATGCAGATACATGGCTGCAAGGTTGTTATGCAGAAAAATAATCATTTTTGAAAGATTTAAGGAGTGGAATTGAGAGGGTATTTTTTTTCTTTGTGTACTTCAGTTTTTTGTTTTTTACTCCTTATCACCTTGAGCGCAATATCTCTGACATAACAATAATTTGTTTGGACACCACATTCTGAGGGAAGAGGCCTTGTAAAACCGCATCATCTCTCAGCAGGCTGTTTGTTTATCCCTCTCCCAATCCCTGCTGATGCCTTAGAACATCAGATTGTTTGTAAGGTTGATGGAATTTACTGCCGCTTGGTCAACAAACAATTACTCTTACACTTACTATTCAGATCAGTTGTGCTGTTTTGTTTAAGCTCAAAATTACAGCAACCACATGGCAAGCATGCCTCATCCTCATATTGTGACATCCTTAAAACAATCGCAATTCTACCTTCTGCTGTAGGTTGTGGTTTAATACAGATTTATTTTGTAGTATCAATAAATGTGTTTGATTTTGAATTCTGTCTCTTGATCATACGAAAGATATTCGGATGATGGGCCTAATAATCCATCATATTCACAAAAGATATAATTGATTGCCAAGAATGTGATATATTAACTATAAAGGAAAAAAAAATATACCCCCATGTTTCTCTCTTTCTCCGCATGAATCAGGTAATTGGATACTCAACAAAATTTTATTTTTCTGCATGGTTGCAGGAAAACATTAAAGATATGAATATGTAAAGTGTAGTTTTGGTTTAATTTTTTTTACCATATTACCTGGGTACTATAGGTTCTCACTCTTTTTTTTTTCCAGAGAGTATCTAAGCACAGGTGAAAATCATTTTCCATTGGCTGAGGGAACAAGCTATTAGTGTACTATACAGGTAAGAGCTTAGTGTGATGGGGTCAGTTCATTTCTCAATCTCACTAACATGATTTTATTTTATATTTTGTAAGAACATGTATAAGTTTAACCAATATATTATTAGAATGATCTGTTGGTGATTTATGGGGGAAGGCTGACTTTGTAACTCATACACTTTTAGTTTAATCACTGAATTTTCAACACATTTGCCCACTTTTTCTATGTACGCATTTTCATAAAGTTCTTTTTTATGACATAATCTAAAAGCTTTTCATGGGTAGATAACTTAGATGGCCGTTGGCATGGGTTAGAGCATCCAGATAAAACATTAATGGCTTTAAAAGGGTGGAATGAAATGCTAATCAAGTGTTGTTTTAAGGATTCATGCTCCATAATTGGGCATTTATAGGATTATGTGGTGTTTTGCCTTTAGTACATTGCAGTGATCAGTGAATCTCGTTTGCCAATTAAAGATCCAAATTTATACTGCAAACATTGCTGAATGTGTTTGTAGAGTAAACACTAATTTGTATGCACTGTAATTACTATCTATAAATGATGGATGGTGGTATAAATTAACTTCTGGAAATCTATTGACATTAAGTATAGTGACAATATAGAAGAATCACCAAGGTTTGGTCTTTATTTTGATAAATAAAGTGAATGTTGTAAAATAATTGCATATATTCATAATTAAAATTGTGAGTGAAAATGTATTGCTTAACTTGTAAAATGGATTGTGTGCTACATAATTCATTATAATTAGAGAAAAACAAGATTTTTTTGCTGTGATACCTCAAGCTGAAATATTCCATTTCTGAAGCAATTTTGTATCTCCTTTGCTTCCTAGTTCACTTGATTTGATTTGATTTGAACATATTTTTATTGTACAAAAATACAATTAGGATTGCATGGGCACAAGTTCCAAAACTTAGACTGCCCTCTCCCACCTAGTTCACTTACTAACCTGTACCAATTTACATGTGTAATGTCAGTGATTGGTTATATTCCACATCACACATGAAGTTAAAAATCATCAAACTTTTGTTCTGAAGGTAGAAAGGGCTATAAATTTGGCCAAGACCCTCCCAACCTTCTTAATTCTATGAAATTCCATACACATGTATTGAATTCTGGATGTATTGAAAGGTCATGGACAAAACTACTGTACCGGTACATAAAAATTTCATTCATTGCGGTTAAAGGTTTGAAGGTCAAATTTGCTAATTGAAGTTAGGAAACCCTCAAAGATACTTATCCCAAATATATATTTGTACAAAAAAATTCTTATTACCATGTATTCATCATTTGCATATATGTATAAGGCTAGCTCCAAGGCCCATAGACATGTACCTAAAATATAAATACACTAATAAATAAGATGTTGATAAGCTTAAATATTTCTATTTTGTAAACAGGTTGCTTATTAGATCAACATTTAAAAGATGTGCTTTAGGAACAAATAATTAAATTTTGAATGCTCTCCATCCTCATTAACTACATATTTAAACAAGTACCGTATATTGATATAAATATGGGTCAATTCATTATGTAGGGAGCCATATTGTTAACTGATTTTCAAACCTTTTGCTCATTATGACAACATCATGCAGAAGACAGATCAAAATGATGAAAGATCTAAAGGAAACAAGTTGTATGTTGTACGTTATCGAATTGGAAATTTTAACAGAAGATAGGAGAACAATGAAATTCTCTTAAATTTCTATTTATTTTTCTTTTCTTTTTCTTCTTTGCTTTTGCACAACATTGCAGCAAGGTTTCATTGCAAATTGGATTGGAAAGCTCTTCACGAGTCTAGTGCACTTTACTACAAATCATGTAATATATTTCCCTCAAACTGTCGTCTATATTTGTGGGAAAACGAAGCAAAATGCAGATGATGGCCCAAAGTTTTGCAGAATTATGGCACCATGCAGTGAGGAAAAAAATGATTAACCATTTGCAGCACGCTATGTTTAGACGTTTTATGGCCATCGCAATTTCTGTTCACCTAACATATGAGAAAATACAACCAGAAAACGTTGAAAATAGATCAGTATAATCCATCTGTGGTTTTATGTGTTTTGTGAGAATTATGCCAGAGCTTAATAAATACATTTGTACTAGTACTTGTCAGAGAATTTACTTAGGAAATGACATGGTTACGGAGGCTTTATTATGCTACTAGCTGGCTTGGAGGAAGAGGGGAGAAAAAAAAGTTGAAGAAGGGAGCTCTCCATCTTAATGATGGCCTGGTACACAGATTTACGAAAGACCTGTCAGTCCGGTCTTGAGAGAGACTACATCAAGCTGGTCAGCAGTAACTTTGGTCTGTCAGGCCGTGTCAGGGAATGTGTCAATACTCTGATTACAGAGCCAGGCAATGGATTTTTCGCGCCCCTCGGAAGCAGAAATATGTCATCAGCGTGTGGACTAGAACTGTTACGTCTGATTGAATGCCTCATTAATGGATTTCTCACTCCTTGCTCCCCTCAACACCTATCCTACTGCATTCTGGAAATATATATACATAACAAAACAATACTTTTTTTTTCTGAATGACTTTGGTTATGATCTATATTATGTACAGTAATTGGGACAATTTGACAGTGACCATGTGCATGCTGTAGAAATGCAAGTACCGTACTTACTGGCTGAATGATGAGATGCGATAATGAGATCTGTATACAGAAGGAAACGTCAAAGTCATTGTAAAGGTTAAAGACATATTGTGTCAAGGTCAAAAACAAAAGTAAGTATAAAATATGGACTAAACAACAAGGCAAGAAGCAATGATATTTTGAATCAAAGGCCCCCAAAAAATTTATTGTCGTAGATAGCTTGTAGATGGTGGCTGGATTGAGGATTTGCTTTGAATACTTAACCTGCATTTTATGTCGTTTAAATGTTTTGTATCAAAGAGGTTCTAGGAGTTTTCTACCACACTCTCCATAAAGTCTGATGCTGTGTCTAATGACCATTTAATGGGTCTGTAACAGTTGCATTAGTTTGTTTTAGTTGGAGTGCAAAGAGCTGAATTGATGGTGAATCAATCTCTCACCATAATCACAAAACATGGTAGATGGCCATCAGCAACAAGATTATGGCCTCTGTTAAAAAATTTCAAGAAACAATTTTAATTTTTACTTGATTATATTCAGAATTCTTGACTTTGCTGCATGGAATTACTTTTTGATGTGTTACCATAATAATTATGAGTCTGCTAGTGGTACAAACGTAATTGCAAATCACTCCATTAGTTACAAGAAAATAATTTGGCATCCATTATCGAAGATTATCAATAAACATGATTTCCAAAAAGTCATATTAAACCATGCAGACATTGAATACATTGGACAGACAACAAAAAACTCTTAATGTGCTGCAATGTATGGTAATTGTGTAAATATTATCATCAGATTTCACAAATAGTAAATCCAACTCCAGATTATTTCAACAATCAGAAAAATATCATTAACTTCATTATAAAGCTTTTGTTGTCAAGCAGTGACCTTCAAATTTTTTTAAGACTATAACGATCCTCAGAGACGTTTTATTTTTTGTTTATTATGCGCGGAGACTTGACCTAGATAAAAATTCAAATGTCTCTTACATAAAATTCGCTCCTCCTTCATTTCCATAAGTTGCTCTTGTCTCCAGGGAATGATGGGAAGGGATGAACAGGGAAAGTCAATTGGATTGCAGAATGGGTGATGTATTTTCGTTTAACTTGATGCAGCCCGATAGCTGATGCAGGACTGGTGTGAGTTTGCAGTCAGTTCAATAGAAGAGGAATAAGATGTGCTGTAAATTAAATTTCTCTTTTGAAAATTGTTCTTTGAATTTTGAGTCTAGATGAGAAGCATGCTATTCATTTGATTATGTCCCTGTTTATTGATCTTTATTTGGTTTTCCTTTTCCAAGATTTATTTCGATATCTTGAATGCTAGAATCAAGATTATTTGATTTGGTAAAGTCATATTATTCCTTCCTTAAGGGGGAATTTGTAGACCTTTTTAGAATACTGCCTTGATCCATAATTTTTCTTTAAGTTATGATTTTGACGAGTGAAAGAAATTAAAGATAGTGATTGAGCTTATTTACAAAGTCAGCTACCTGTATTTTATAACACCAGTAGATATCAGCCTGATATATAACAACTTGCTTTTAGATTACCGGTAAATTGAAAAATCTAAAAATTTAACATTATACAAAAGTTTTTGAATCAGTAACAAAAAAATATCAATAACCAATGCAATTTAATCACAAAGTGCCTACTAGAGTTTTTCTGTTTAATGTCCAGTACATATGAGTTTTTACAACATTTATTGGTTGTGTACTGGACTATACCATTACGTACTTCCCCTCCTATAACATTAAAACTGAAAACAAATTGAATTTAATCAAATGCATAATGTGATATTTCTGTAAAATCTATCACCCTTGAATTATAACTCTATTGATTATCGGCAATCATGGCTTGATTTTATATTTCCTAACAATGATAATTTGCCGGTAACAATGAAGGGAATCTCGGGCAATGGGTGTGAGGGTAGTGCAAATATTCCCACCATTTTTCTCACTCAATTTCCGACCATTTACCACCTGATGGGAATCTATTGCAGATCTTCATCAATTTTTTTATTTAATGCATTGCTATTTAGGTAGTCTTTTGGGTGTAGAATTGTCAAGCACCTGATTGGATTAAAACAAGCATTTGACGACTGAATTAAGAAAAATTCAATTTGTTTACCAGAGATTTGCCGTTTGTACCTAAAATTACTCTTAAGTTAAGAATAACTTTAGTTACAAAACTTTTTTTTTTCCAAGAAAACAAAATTAATTTCAATACAGTTTTTTTCTGCAATCAGAATCATCTAATTGTTATGTTGCTACATTAATCAATGTGTTGTGTGACTCTGTCCATCTCCTTTAAGAACTCATCATCCTATCGGAAGTGCACAGGTGCTGATCTTGTAGTATGTGAGAATCAACTCTTCAACTTTTTCTGTGGGGATTGGGGGGGGGGGGGGGGGGGGGGGTTGAAATTAAAACTATACAGATAGTCTTTTTGTTCTAATTTAAGAGTTTATGTGAAAATAAATCCATGGTTTTCCAAATTTTCTACAAAATCTGATCTTAAAGAATGAAGATAGTGTAAACATATATTGGTACATGCAACACTTTGACAATTAAGGTAACATATATGATAAGTCTTCATGGAGTCTGTGTATTCATCCTGTAAAATATACTGTAAATGTACTTATTTTAGTGGCATTCAGATTTTGATCAGCACTTTTTTGTCTGCTTTATTCAAGTACACACTTACAGTGTATATAATGAATAATACAAATAAGTACCGAAGCTTGACTCCAAATTAACACTTTACAAATGCTTTATGTCTGTTTTGTAAATTAGTAAGAGTGCACTCAATTTTGAGTACATGTATATGATTTTTGTACTTTTACAGTGTTATTATTTACTACAAGTATTTTTGCCAAGTTTACTCTTGCAAAATTATTTATTTATTATTACCTCATTCGAGATACTCGCTTCAACACAATTGTTATAAAAAAAAACATGAACTGTCGGAAATAACCATCTTGAAATAGATGTGTTTGAAATTTGTCCATTGACAATGGATGAGAAAATTTCACTGTACATACATTAATTTCTTCCAAAATATAAAATGAACAAATTGTGAGTAAAAAGAGTTGTTACTTTTGAAATTAATCATTTATGTTGCACTGCAAGAGGAAAAAACCCCAAACATCCATGCAACGCTAGAATTCGACAGGGTTTTGGGAAGTGTGGTCTTCCTTTAATCAGTATAAATGGAGGGTACTGTGTATAGTGTTCGTTTTAGGGCATTTTTCATCACAAGATTGATGAGTTATGGCATATGATGGAAGGTAGATCTCCTCTCAGAATTGACTTCTTCCTCTCTCCAATCTTAAACAAAGGAAGCCTCCTCATGAAGATTGATGGGTTTCTGTTCATAAATTATGTGCATTTAAACTTGCACATCCCATATATATCTGTCCAAACTCGCTGCAAAGCTTTCACACATGGACTGAGTTTGCCTTACAAGTCTCCATCATTGTTGTAAAGTCTTGACACTTTTTGCGGGACATTTCTATATAAGAGAGAGAGAGCGCTAGATCATCATAGCGCTTTGATTGGCTCCAATCAGGTTGATGTATAAGGAATAAGGATCAATTTTTTTCATAGTGAGAAAATGAGTAAGTGGGAGCACAATTGAATGGAGGAAGAGAAGAGGGATTATAATTGTATATAGTTTCTGTGGAAACTTTGGCTACATGAAATGTTCATTAATAGTTCAGTGAAATTCTGAATCCACACATATGCCCCTTGTATGCATCACATGACTCTTAAAATCGGTGAGTATAAAATGTATACTAATGATTTCTGTTATATCTGATGTAAATTTTATGGGAATTCTTCAGGGGGAAACTAATCACTTATTTCATTAATAAAACTGTGGTTGACTAGGCATTCTGACAAGGCCTCTTCAGAAACACATCTATTTTGCATGTGTTAATTGCTAGTAAATCAATCCCTAGATGGGGTATTTTTCATTAAAACATATGGAGGGGAAAACATTTTTGCTGTAAATGTAGATTTTTAAATGACGCTTTTTTTATTCTTAGTTATTTGCATGCCCTCATATCGCGCACTGTAAAAGAGGAATTCTTTTGAGGCTGCTGAATGCATGATATACCAGCATCTGTTTTTAACTTTTTGTTTCTCTTCCCTTATAACGGTATTTGACAGTGGTTGCATGGGAATAGAGAAATTCTACTGGAATCAATTTGAGTTTTCGTGATTTATCTGCTGTATGCATTTGCCATCGAACAACTCCTTTAGGTACATAATTTTTCCTTCTTAAAAAAAAATGAGTTTTATCTTAATGGCTTTCCAAAGGTTTTGAGTATAAATCTATAGTAATTGATACATGTCTTAATTGTGTATTCTGTCTATTTACAACATTGTTTTGATATTAACTGCATTGTCATAAGGAATGTTCTTAAGACATTATTCTTTTCATATTTTTTTTTTGGCTATTAGATGATGTAACCATGCATTCAGACACTTTGTAAGATTACCATGCATTCAGACAATTTGTAAGATTACCATGCATTCAGACAATTTGTAAGATTATGACCCGTCTTTGTTTCTTCAGCATTTGATGCTTCCAACCATTTACTTGTCATACCATTTACTTGTCATTTAGAAAAGCAGTGAACCGAAAACATGGCTCCCACAACCTGTTATGAAATAAAGAAATATACATGCACTTTGGATGATGATAAAGTGCAGAATTTTGTGATGAAATGGCTATCAAAGCAAGTACCAGCTAGTGTACTAAAGACAGTGCACAAAAGTTTTCTCTTGCAATTTAAAGCTAATGCTCTTAAGAGATGTAAATCATTAAGAAAAAGAAGGAAAAAGACAAATGTCAAAAGACTGATGTAAATATCAAGTCTATCTTAAAGGAGTTCAAGCCACCCCCAGGGAAATGAGGCGGAATTGATCAGTTCACTTCTTGCAATTTACTTCTTTTTTCCCTATTCCTGTGCAGTATGAATTCTCCAGAGAGCCCTTCAACTTGTTCTATATGGTCAGAGAGCAGACTTAATTATTTGCATGATGATATTCCAAGCAATTAGTTTAAACAGAGAACAATTAAATTACTGTTGGCTGGACTGTTGAGAGGCAGGAATTATGTAAAGATTGGATAACTGGTTAATTCATGGTCATCAAAGTTTATTGCCGGCTGGCTGCAATCAGTCAACAAATTGCAATACCAGTTTGAACCATCTGCAACTTTCTCTCAGATGCAGATGCAATATCAATTTAACGGCAGTTAGCAATCTTAGCTGAATATGATGTGCTGTTTATTTTTTAATGTCTAATCAATGAGCAATGTGTCAGTCAGTTATAAATGCATGCTTGCATGTGATCAGATTTTTGATTTCTTAAAGATAGTTTGTTGTATTTGTGAGGATTTTCCCCCTATCTCCAGCTGTGGCCATTGATAAGTATTAGTAGGTATTAGTCAGAACTCCCACACTGTGATCCAGTGGGGTTGTTTAAAACAGGGGTATTATCGGTCAGTTCAATACAGTCTAATTATACACATATACTATAAAATCTAGATTTTGAATCAGGGGTTCAGATTTTAAAGGTAAGAAAAAAAGAAAGTTAGGCACTGAAGCACAGCTAGTGTGCTCTGTGTAATTTCAGTCCCCATTGCTGCAGATTTCTGTGATTTTGATTGATTTCACTCTGGGCTGGGGTTCTTGTATTAGTCATTTATAGTCCCTGATTGTGGGTTTTTACTCTATCATTTATAGATGCACTTTGTAGGGTCTTGTTTTATGACACAGTCCCATTTTTTCTAGCATTTCTTGATTTTATGAGCTGTAGATTTGTTTATTCCAATGTCTGCCTTCTAATGTTTCTGTATCTCTAGGAGCATCTCTCGCAAAGGATTATTAGGTGTGTGGTTAACCAAATGAAAAACTTTGAAAATTAAGATCTACTTACCATCAATGTGCTTCTTGTTCAGGAAATTATTGTTTAAGTATGTATGCTCTCGGCTGCTAATGTCTGTAGAAATGGGGGGTTCTTTTGCGGAAACTCCAAGCACTTTTAAGTAATGTGGGAAATTGTGAGCAAGAAATAGCTGTGAGAGCCTGGAAAACTGATAACAAAAGTGAGAAAATTTGAGGAGAAAATAATTGTTTTCTTGACATCAGTATCATATCTTGAGACTCCATAGATGATGAATTTTCAGTTGCTGTTTATCTGTAAACTGTAGGGATATGGATGAACGGTAAAAATTGGAAACATTTATTATAAAGTGATGGGGCTTTTTGTGGATGTTAAATGTATTAAAGGGTGTTATCATTAGCCCAAATACATTATGTTATTGTATCTGGGTTCATTTGAATATTTTTTGTACTTATAATTTCTAGTAAAAGTGCATGTGTTGTTATTTACTCTACATCTCTCTCTCTTTCCACTGTGGTCTGCTCTAAATTAAACATTCAGACCCTAGACAGACTCCTTCTTGGCCATCATTATTTGAAATTTGTACCTTTTATGTGCAAATGTCAGAGATGGACTAGCTAATGAAGGATGGTCAGGCCATCCAATAATGGTTGTTAAGGCAATAATAGCTACACTCCTTGTCAGGGAAGAACAGTCTGATCCCAGGAGAGCAGTGGCTTATTGGCTGGATTTGTGAGGCAGCTAGGAACCAACACTGTTTGCTGCTTTGTCCATTCTCTGTAACTTTTACTTGTCAACTGGAAAATAAAATGTTTCAGAAGGTTTTGGATGATACCATACATTTGCTATGTTTAAAACTGTTTGGGTGTATTGCATGTTGCTCCTTACGACTGCCAAGTACAAATTAAGATTGAAGTTTCATAGAGTCATTGAGTCTTGCAATGAATGCTTTGAGAAAATGTGAAAATATTCATTGAAATTTTCAGAGTCATGATTTGTTTTCAATTTAATTTTGCTTTGAAGATACAAATGTACCATCAACATTTGATACTGAAATCAGGGGCAAAACAATAGAATTGAATTGGATACTTTTCAGTCAGTTTTATTATTTGTTGTCAGAGAAAAAGCAGACGGAATAATAACATTGATTATGCAGATACAAAAGGAACTGGCAGTCTTGTTTAAACTCACAGTAGGTGCCTTACTGATAGTCAATTTTGTTGTCAGAATTTTATTATATTATCAGCAACTGAAAGCTGATCAATTTAAGCAGATGTGCATTTCTAAATGCAGCAAGATTGATATTAATCAGTATATAGACTGCACTGTATGCTTTGTATCTCTTGTGCAATTCTGTCTCTTCAGGAATACATTCTTCTGTCATGTAGAGAGAACCCACAGCTCGTGTGTGAATCAGGTACCTGCTACTTAACACCTGGCAGAATTTATTTTAAGCAAAAATGTTGTGAAGACAAATTGAGTTGAGCATTTTTATTGTGTTTTCAAGGTCTTCATGTACATGCCCTGATCTGGGATGTCCGTCAATCAGGAATAATTATCTTGGAGTCTGGAAATAAACACTTCCATCGGAAGTCTGCAGACCCCAGTACAGGAATAAATTCATTATTTACGAAGCCTGTTTACTGGGTTAGACAGCATAGAATTCTATGGTATTTAAGGAAACCAAACTTAGTAATTGAATTGGACATTTTTAATGAGCACTAAAAACAAACATGAAAATGAATTTTTAAAAATTTTTTTTTCATCGTGAAAATAACAAAAACAGTCCCTGTTAAAATACTTTGTAAAAGTATTTTGATGATTGATTTTTACACTGTTTTACATAAAGAAAAAATTAGAATGCAACTTCTTTCCTCTACTTCACAAATGCAAGTTTTATCATTACCTCCACAATTAAAGGTATGATATGGTTCATAAAATTATTCACTATTGAAATTAAACCTGATTTAGATTGTTTTAAAGTTTTCACTCAATTGCTCTGAATCTGATAGTAATTATTTTGGATTTATCCCTCAGGAGAATTTAGAACTTATAGAATTGTAATCTGGTTGTAAATTTTTTTCTGTACAAGATTTATCGACAATCTATACATAAAATAGAGGTCTCCGATAAAATGGGAACTCGGTCAAGCTCTGTGATGACTTTTTGTTTGTTTCGTTACTTTGGCACAATTAGTAACACATTTCTGTACATTGTGTAACAGCATTTGATGAACGATAAGATTGGCTATGTTGATCGAGGTGTAACTGACAATCTCATGAATGTGTACTAATGATATTAATGTTTATTATATGTATGCGCCCTCAGAACTGGTTCGAAAATGAATAAATCATAAGTGCAGCTTTGTTCCCCTCGGTGAACTCAGAATAATGCTGACTCCAGAGTTGAAAAGTATGTTAGTTCATCTATGCTATGATCAAAAGGCATGGAAAATGGGTTGCATTTCAAACAGAGAGATGCAGAGTTTGTAACACTGGGGGTGTACTCCAGGCACTTTGTTCAGATTTCCAATGTCTGTCTTGTGGGACACTCTGGTGTGGGAAGTGAACTTCTGAGTTGGCACTAATGGACAGTTTTGTTGATTTGTATACTGTCAAAAATAATGACTGGAATAGTCTAGGGAATTTTCAAGCTTGTGGTTGAGATATACAGTGTATCGGGTTACCGAGGTTATAGACCAGGCAGGTTCTACTGTATAATTTAATTATGATTTTCCATGTACCTAGTGCCACAGCTGATAAAAAGAGCAATTTGTTATAATGCTGGTCATAAGGAATATTTCATTATTGAATTGCTTTCTTTTTATTTCAGACTACTAGAAGATGGGGAATAAATCATCCAGCAAGAAGCTACCCAAAGAGGACTTGGAATTTTTGTGCTCAAACACAAAGTTCACGAAGGCTGAAATTAAAGACTGGTACAGAGGCTTTATGGTATGATCCGTGAGTTGTAAGACTGTTACAGAGTTTTTATAGTTGTTGTTTACAGTAGTACATGTATAGTTGTTTATAAGTTGATCACTGGGTTCTTCTTTATACATACTGATATAAAGAAATCAATGAAGAAATCAATTTAGGGAAAATGCACATCTATGGGGAGGTACAACTACTTAATGCAGGGAAATTTTTTTCACTATTATTTTATTTTTGTCTCTTTCACCCTCAATGACAGTGGGCAAAATTCAAAGCGACTCTGGCACATTCAAAACTGCAAGTTATATCTCTTTAATTGTGAATTTAAAATCTGAGTGAAATTTTTCACAACAGTGATTTGGACTAAATAACACGGTGAAGGGTGTATACCAGTTCATGTACCTGTATACAGTTCACTGTAATTTAATGCAACAACCATCTACATACTGGTTCATCGTCAGTACATAATGCTGGTATTTTTTTATTTCGATCAAATTTTTTTACACAAATTGTGGCTTAGAAGTGTCGACTAAGTTTATTTGATTTGAATTTTAGCTAATTTTGAAAAAGTCTTTTTGAATTGTCAAAACAGAGAAAAAAAATTGCAGACATATTTTTCACTCTCTGATATGCTTACAAAAAAAGTAGATAATGGATTTACAAGGGCATGGCAGTATAACCTGATATATAGTATACATGAGTACCCCAGTATATCCTGCAGTATACACTGACACAGCAGTACATCCTAATATACAGTATACATGTATATGGGTCCTTAAGATATCGTGAAACAGTATTATCAACACACTGTAATCTAAAAAAAGCAAGGTTTTAACGAGTACCGGTATATATATTCAATAATAAGAGTTTTCCTCAATTGTATCCCCCTTATCATCTTCTATACAGAGAGACTGTCCAGATGGATTGCTGTCAAAAGCCAAATTCCTGGAAGTCTATTCCACGTTCTTTCCAACGGGAAATCCGGACAAGTTTTGTAACCACGTTTTCCGATCCTTTGACGGGGACAACAGTGGTAAAATTGACTTTAAAGAGTTTCTGCTTGCCATCAACATAACATCTGGAGGGGATCCCAAGAGCAAACTGAATTGGGCATTTACCATGTATGATATTGATGGGAATGGCACCATCGAAAAGGACGAAATGGTGGAAATTATCGGGGTAAATATTTTTATTTTGCTGACTTTATTATTGTTCACAAATAAAGTACCCTCCTGGGGCTGCAATCTATATGTTGTTTAGATGTTTCATCGTAGCAGGGTTTAAGTTTATTAAATTTAAGTCACTTGAATAGTTTCTCTTCATCTTTTGCTTCTGCGTGATCAAATGATTCTAGTTTTTTTATCATGTTAGGTTTGAGAATCTATCATTGGCATTTTTGTAAAATGGTAATGGTCATATCAAGATAGACAAGTTGGAGAGGGAGGTTGTTTCCCATACTTATACATCTGCTAGCTTTAGATTATTGATTTAAGTACTGTAGAACGGTACTTGAACAGATCATTAAATTTAAAATAGTTTCAAGTTCTCTTGATGTGATTATCATCAGATGCAGGGGAATTCAGTCACTGATGAGATAGAATACATTTAGGAAGAGCTACAGGATTGTCTGAAATTAAATCTAGTGTTAACAAGCATAGTGAGAGACTATAGCAAGGATTAAAAATATAAAAAAACATTTATAGGAATGAAATGCCAATATCTTGGAATCTGTTTTATATGACATAAAAAATCCTTTCCTATGAATACACAATATGGTGTGATTTTGATAAAAAAAAACAATTATCTTAATATTGCTTGTTGAAATCATATACCATACATGACTTAAGTTGTCTATATTTTTCTCATTTTGAAACTGAATTCCATATCTTCAGAACACGTGTTGTTTTGACTTTGACAGGCAATCTACAACATGCTGGGAAGTGCACTGTGTGGCCAGGGCGAGGACACGCCCGAAAAGAGGACTGAAAAAATCTTTGAGAAAATGGATTCCAATGGTGACGGACATTTAACGAAACAGGAGTTCATCGAGGGCTGTATGAAGGACCAAGTCCTGTATCAAATGCTTACGGCAGATGCGGCTACCAACCAATAATGGTACCCAACAGACTATTCCATTTCATTTACTCGTCAAGATTCACCAAGAAATAAAAAATAATCGTCTGCTGTACTGTAAGCGTTGCGTTGTGGCATCATGTTCCGTTAGAACAAAGAATCTGTTTTCTTGTGATTGATATCACTAATATTCTGAACACGCAAAAAGACGAGGGCAATTTATCTTGAGAAAATTGCCTACATTAAATTGATGGTTGATTATGAGTCTTTTTACTGTGGCAATGTTTTTTTTTATAGTTGAAATTTGTGGGCATTAAAATAAAAGTAAAAAGGCTAGAAAAACATTTCTGTAAATCTGGTATGTCTTTAATTCCAAAAGTTTTATTCAGAGATGACTGCATGTATATTGGTGATCATCTTAATGTACTTTGTCCATATTTTTCTCCATTCCCAACCATACTTGTGTTGAATAGAAATGAGTTTGTATAAGTTTTCTTTCTTTATTCAGAAGAAGAACGTATGTTATGTATATCTGAATTTGTATCAACAATAACTTATCCATTATATATATAATGAACCTGTATCAGGAATCTAAATCGGGATTTGCTTACGCACTTTGGAAAACACAGAAGGCGTAGTGTTTTTAACATTGATAACTTATGTCAAGGCTTGGGTTCAGTGTTTTGGGGTCCTTTTTTTGCCTAAAAACATCTGCATGTATATAATTCATATTTATACCAAGCATAATCAGGATTTTTTTTATTTTTTCATATACTCATCTTACATAGCTTGTTGACCTACAGGTTGATTACTTATGTACATTGTTTTTACAGGGAAAAAAATCCATTTCTTTATGTCCCAATATGTACACCTTAACATGTAGAGAATTAAACATTTCACACAGCAGTGTGCAAGAGACTTTCACTTCATTAAATTCATTCAATTGTTAATTTGCGTGTGTGTGCTTGTCGCATAATATATTTGAGATTCACATATTCTTCAAATAAATGAAGCTATTTTGCTTAATGGATATGAGGATTTTAGACTTGGTCATTGTTAGCCAGAAAGTTCTGTGTATGTCGCCTAGCTAGCACAGTCTTTACTGCACCTCCATCTTTTTTTTCATAGAGAATCCAACGAAGAAAAAGAGAGCATAGTTTTTGGGAATTTGCACGATGCAGACACATTTGTGGCATCAATGAATTTAACTCATATACTTTTAAGGAACAAAGACTGTAGTATTTTTATAGGCTTGATTTTAGTCTCCACTTAGTGAAATTAATTTTTTTTACAACAAAATTTTAAATGACTTTGCATGATCTTAAATTTTAATAAGAGGCACTTTAACAACTTAGAAATGATTTGTGGATAATTGAATATGCTTGGATACAATGTGTGTGATAATAAGCAATGTAATGCACTAGTGCAACACAAGAAATCCTATTAGCATATTGGGTAAGAAGTGCGCTGTTTGTTTGAACTATCAGTAGTTTTTTGGTACTAAAATTAAACTAAAAATTAAGGGAAACTTGTTGTTTCAATGGTTCTATCGTTTTATTTAGAATTTTTGCTGCAATATATGTCCGTGTTCATTTTAATACTGCATCTGTGTTCAATATTTTCTGGAAGTCGAATCACGTTCTCTTCTCTTGTTTATGTCATATATATGTTCTAATATATATTATTTGTTAATTTGTATTTTAATTCTATGCCTATATTTTACACTCAACTTTATTGCTGGACAATATGCTAATATATTATATGTAATGTGTGCAAAACATTATCATGAAGTAAATACACGTGTACCTGTGAATAAAAGAAAGAAGCTGAAACGATCTGCATTTTGTTACGGTGTTCGAATGGGCGTATCTTATGATCAAAGGGGGGCAATCCAATGTCATTTATCTCAGAGAGAGAGAGAGAGAGAGAGAGAGAGAGAGAGAGAGAGAGAGAGAGAGAGATTGATTTACTTTTCTATTTATTCATTTACCACGCGGTTTATTTCTAACGTAAATTTACCCTGCTGGGCCAAGATTTTTTTTTTCATTAATTGAAATGCGTTGATAATAAACAAATGAATTAGATTGACTTTGGCTTTTAACTTAAAAAGTGAATGGTTTCTCTCTTCGTTCTTTTCAACGTCACAGAATTCTGAACTTGCTCAAAACACAAATGTATGCTGCATGAGAGAGAGAGAGAGAGAGAGAGAGAGAAACAAAGAAAAACTGCAGGATAATGGTCGGGGTTTGTCTAGGCCGTCGTCTGTTACCGTAAGACCCTGATAACGTTTCGTCATCAATGTCTGAGGAGAAAACAATGATAGAAACTTTTACAAGAAAAACCGTTCAGGTTTGATGGAATTTGGGTTTTTTAAGGCTGCCTCTTTTGACGTGTGTGACGTTATGCATTTTCATTTCAAAATAATTTTGATATAACGTTAAATCGCATGAGCTAGTACACTTTCCGTTATTTATCTACAATTTAGAGTGAAATTATTTTGAAGTGCTTGCAATCGTTCGTCAGTGCATATATTGTTCAAGGATCGTGCGATATTGAGGGATATTGAGGGAGCAGTTGTTATCGTCAGAGGCGACATCCCCATGGCAATAAGTTACATCACGCTCTTACATTAGATCACGAAATGCAGATAACATCATCAATAATTATATGAATATTATACATTGAACATATAATGAAAAATATCGCTTGATCTCGTGATTTTCACCCTTTGGGATGATTTATTTATAACATTCAAGTCTTAAAATGAATTATTTATTTGATATATAAGAACTAGTATGGAAGACAAAATATTTTCCGCTCCTAGTTTCTGTTTAATGAAATGGATATTGTAATAGATATGTAGATACATGAGATTTAGGTAGATCAGATAGATAGATCTATATATATATATATATGATAGATTTATTGCAAAATCAGGGCACAAGTGGGCATAACATTAAACATATACGTAATCAATTTAATTTACAGTCTCATAACTGAATTGCTTTACGGGAACTCTTCAAAATAATCTAATGAGTGTAGTCGTTGTTTTTACTAGCATGATATGTATATTGCTCGTGAATGTAGAATTGTCTTATTAATTACTAAATTTTCGCACGTATGTATACATCAATCAGCAATCGCCATTTTTTTTTTCGAGAAAGAAGACTGCAACTGACAAACTCTGATTTATTATCAAAGGAAGGAAATCGTTTTAATTCCTAGAACCTATAGCACCTTTTTTAAAAGGGAGTGGGGGGGGGGGGGGGGGGGGGGGTTAGACCTATATCCCAAATCTTGACAAGCAATTAACAAAAAACTCCCCTTCCCTCCCGGTGCTTCTTCCCTGAAAAATACATAGCTAGATTTGTTGTAAACTACTGAAAAGTGAGATAACTCTATTCCGTCTTCATGCAAACAGTCGTCACTTATAAAGTGGCAGACTGTTAATAAATTATATAAAATCATACACAACCTATCTATTTCAGATATTCGGAAGGTCGGTGATTCATTGCATACCGGTATTTGTTTATTTACGTCCTATTATATACAATATTTCCTTCATGTCCCGACGTAAACGAGGATATATGCCGTGGATTTGCGCAGAAATTATCAGAAGTTATTACTGAGTATATAACATGTATTGTAAACATCCCATGTGACAGGGCTTAGTCCGATAACTTCGACACTCAGTTTGTACGTGCATAACATAATTATAATTTTACCTGCCGACATATAAAAAGTTGCGGTTTGTTATTCATGTCGCTAACTTTCTAAGGTTATTGGATAAGTAAGTTCCATACTGTATGAGAGATACAGAGCGGGGCTTTAGACCAGTGCAATAACTCGAACGGAGCTCCACCTTGTGGACGTATTCATACAACAAGAAAAGAGTATTTATTCTATTTCATGTAATATGACCCTTTGAATTATGACCTCATTATAATTACATTAATTTTCATGTGCACATGGGTAGTGTTTTTCAACCAGTCAGCATTTTCTAAAACAAAGTTGGAGTTTTTGACAATTTTTTCATCAGTCGCGACTTAAGCGCTGTATGTGATGGACATGTATCAGACTGACTGTATCAGGGGGAATACAAAATGACCAAAAACGGAATATATTTTAACGTGAAAGGAGACTACATGTAGGGTGTCGAATCTAAGAACAAAAAGTCTCATTTCTCCAATGGTGTTTTTTTTCCCTATAATATGTAAAAACATTTTTAATTCTTGTTACATTTGAGTAAAGAAATAAACCACCGTGTCAAATTATCTCCAAAGTTACAATTTCACACACGAGACCCCCCCCCCCCCCCCCCCAAAAAAAAAAAATTGGTTATTGTACTTTAAAAAAATGGGTAAAGTTAACTGTAGAATAATATGTTTATATATTTTTACCTCAAGGGTATTTTTCTGTCACATCTCCTTAATAATCGTCCATGCATTTTGGACGTGACTGTATTATATTTATCACTTGTAAAACAGAACAAAAAGTTGATTACTGATTTATATGGATTCCAATACAGCTAAGCAAATATGAGATTACTACAATAATCAAGTAAAGACGATACAAAACCCGAGCATTGGTATTTTACAATGCACACTCCTAATTAGCATTGTAATCATATCTTCTGAGAATTCCCGAACTTCACATGATTTAATAACGCGAGCAACCAAGTTCATTTCCCGATGAACTTTAACATTGGCATTTGCAATTTATTCTTTAAAAACGAATGAAATATGCATGTATATTAAATATAAGTTTGTATAGTTTTCATAAATATGCTTAATTATAATTTTCAAGAACACAATAATTATTTTATTGTGTCTACTCTATATATCTATGGTGTGACATCAGTGAATGAAATTTATTATATGATTCGAGTATTCGAATGGTGGTAACGTTATCCAGATGGGTCACCGTGACATGAGTAAACAAAAATCTGACATGGATGAGATAGAAAGCCATGTCCTCTAACCATTTATATTACTTCAAGGGGTTTTAATTTTGTTCCAATATATCTAAAACGACAAAACCTTGATTATTAGAAAACGGATGCGGTTTTAATATTAGGTTCCCCATTTTACCCAATCCCGTCAAAACACAAGCGAAACAACACAAGATAGCCACAGGTAAAGAGAAAAAAATCGATCTGTGTTTATGTTTCATTCTATTTTGACATCTGACTATTATATTTCTATTATCTCTATACTTCATTTAAGTTATTGCATGTTAAAATACAGCAAATTTGGCCTTGAAGAGAGGATAAAACAACTTAACAGGGGGTCGGTTAGTTCGAATTTCCTTATGGTTTTTATATGTCAATTCGTATTCATGGTAAACGAATGAGCATATTGAAATTGATTGTCAGATGATTATCTGATATTATTATTTAGGTTATTGTATTCATTATGGACTGGTCTTTCTCTAAATTGATGTCTTGTAAATGTTGTAATGGTTGGCTTTTATGTTTATTTTGGCTGATTAATATGTTGATGTTTATTTTGGCACATTCTAAAGACGAATAGATAACTGTATGTATAGCAGTTCTAGCACTACTTAGTTATTGTATCATGCAAGAAGAAGTTAGTCTACAATGGGAACGATTTGCACTGGTCAAGGACTGCATGCTTCTTGTGTAGGTGTTCATATTCATGTGCCTGCATGCACAGTGTTCAAAGAATAATCTACATCTTTTAGAATATAAATTACCCATAGGCCTGCTACTGATTTAATTAAACAAACTAGGTGTGATTATATTTGATCTGACAGCAAAAATTGCATGGCATGTACCATGATACAAATTTTATTAACTATATTTTTATTAAAATGTTCATTTTATTGAAATTTTGTTTATTGAAGAGTTATGCTAGTAAGTTGTTTTCAATCATGATTCTAAGTTTAATTTGAAGTTGGATCAAAATGCACAATATTTCAGCATACTTTGCAGTGTAATGATTGATGAAGAGATTGTCTTTTAACTTTGTAATTTTAATGAGGAATAATAGTCATTTATAATTATAGTGATATTAATCTCTTTTATTCAAGTATTATAAGCATTACTGTACTTTAAAAAACAGCGTGTCCCAAATCCAGTGAAATTATATGAAGTTTTAAACAGTTAAATGCTCATTTTGCATTTCATGCAGGTGTCAATGTAGCAAGCATTGCATAAAAAAATACATCTCTTCAGAGGTTGGTTATAAATGTAAATTATTTCTGCGTATCTGTATAAATCAGAGGGTATTCGGATGAAAAAACAAACTTGGAGGAAAATAACCTTAAAAACTGTATACTTAAAGGGTGTTGGGGGTGGATATATGTTTACTGTAGAA
Organism: Magallana nippona; assembly: GCA_033439105.1. NCBI lineage: Eukaryota > Metazoa > Mollusca > Bivalvia > Ostreida > Ostreidae > Magallana > Magallana nippona. The sequence goes on along the minus strand of CM065925.1, from coordinate 37,710,247 downwards.
ATGTACTTATTTTAGTCAGATACTTTTATCCCGACTCGTACTCTTGTAGTGTAGACTCCCTCAAAGGGTGCTAAGTGGCCTTCAATATACCAAGATCCATTTTGTATATTTAAATTAGAAAAATATTGATTTTCAAAATTATCGCTGTTATTTTTATTTCTGTTTCTGTCTGTATTCTGATGATATATGGCACAAGCCTTGATCTTCCACTGACATTTTATTTTGTTTAAAGCTCACCATATATAAGCTGGCATGCTTACATATACAAAATGTAGTCATATATCTAAGATGTCAGAGTGTACCTCCTATATTGCCCACCTTGTCCTCCAGTTTCATAGGGATTCACGTAACTCATGAAGATAACTGAAGTGCTATAAAATCTATAACCTAGTCTTCATTGAGGGTAAGACCTAGACACGATCCAAATCTGATGACCAGGGAATAGTAATATTTGCCCTGAGTTTATGGGTCAGTGTTCATTGTAACCTAAGTTATGATGTATTGAATCTTCAGATTGAATTATTTTCTGTGTTTATTCCAGCTGAGTGAGTATGATGATGTATTTTAATTATTTACTCTCATTATTCTCTTCATTTAGATTTCAGAGAGAAGAGAGAGTGAGAGAAAAAGAGAGGGTGCTATAGTTTGGTGTTGAGGAAATACATGTAAGTTAATGTTACGTTTTTTTAGGTGCATTAGTTCTTTAAAATTGTTAGAAAAATCTACCAGATGCAATGGTACTGCAGAAAGATGTAGGAACTTACTTTACCATGACCATATATAAAGATTCAGTGAATTGTAGATTGATGCTTATGTAAGAGTTTTTATAAGTATTCAATACATCTAGTTAAAAGTAGAGAGGCTAAAAAGAAAGTTCAGTTAACAGCAGCTTGCTTACAACATGTAAACATGTTGACAATGGTTTTTTATTGCGGGAATTGGTGGTTCATGCAATATGACTCAGGTGAGCTTACACACCAGTGATCCCCCTCTTATATAAGTACAGAACATGAATATGAATAATTGATTAAAAGATGTTTACTTTTTATATGAAGTTACGTTTTGTTGGTTCATCTTGGCTCGAAGAGTGACAGAATTGGTATCGATTGTATGGCTGGTAATAAAATTTATTGGGGATGGTGAATACACTCTTCCCAATTCCTAAGGGATACTTCAGATGAACTTTGCTGACAAATAGCCGTGATGTAATTTTAAATACATTGTACTGCCTTTTTTGTTGTTTTATTTCCTGAAACTAAAATGAACGAAAATGGTACTGTTAAGAAACCTTTAAAGCTGCAAAGCATTTTTTTTTTTTGGTGAAACTCTGCATTGTTAAGAATTAAAAGTAGGATTTTTTTCAGGTGCATTTTGATGCATTTAGATAAAAGTAGCATATTGTCTGACACTTACTAACATGTTAAATTCAATCATTATGAGAATATTGCATATATATTGCTAGAGAACCAATATGTGCAGATTTTAAGCCATAGGTTTCTGGTTCAAATGACACTTTGTTGCATGGTATAGAAAATCTTAGAATAACTTGTTCCTTTTATAAAAATAGCAATATTTGTTATGGCTATGGCTTAATATGTTAGATGGTTAAATTTCTCGGCACATTGGTTTAAGGAACATGTACTGCTTTTGTTGGGAATACACATACAGTCAAACTTCGTTATCTTGAACTAGATGGGACTGTTTAAAAACTTTGAGATATCCGGGTATTTGAGATATCGAGGGTAAAATACTTAAAAAATAAGCAGTTGGGACTCACAAATCACTTCGACATATATCCATTGTATTCGAGATATCAGTGTTCAAGATATCGAAGTTCAACTGTATATACATATTTACTTGTATCGTTATTGCTCTGTATGCGAATATGGTTTTAGCAATGATATTGAGATTGGTTAAAGAGATGTTGATGGTAATAATGTGGTGGCATTAAATTAATTTTGGTGTTGAAGATACCATGAAGTTAATTTTGTTGTATGTGATGCTAAAAATGTAACAATAGTGAATTAAGATGTGGTTGTAGAATTATGTGCCGGTATTGTAGTTGCGGTGATATTGGGAGGATGTGGTGTATGTAGTACTTATGATTACGGTGTTAAAGAAATTAAGATGACTATGTGGTGATGTTCACAATGCAGTGATGATCAATACATGTAGCGGTAGTTCAAATGTTGGTGTAATGTTGTGGTTTTGAAGATGTGCATTGTATCAATGGGTTGTTCAAGATGTAGTGATTGTAACAAAGTGGTTCTCAAGAAATAGTGCAGATGTGGTGATAATATAGGTCATACTGTAATGGTAGTGATGTTGTGTTTTGTGAAGGTTAATGTTTTTGCTTCGTTTCTGTTAGCAGTAACATTTTCGGAGAGGGGGGTAAAAGTGGGGAATTAATCTGTTATTCCATTCAGGTTTGGTGATATTGATTCGTTCCTAGAGTATAGTGAATTAATGCATCCAATTGATTAAGTATAAGGAAGGGGCAGTGCAACTGAAGAATACATAGAGTAAGCAATTTTAGACAAAGAAAGGAATGGAGAACGCTATAACAACAAAAGTTACAAAAAATTTCATATAGATTTTTAACAGAAATTTGGTTTTAATTTGTGTGCATGAGGGTGAAATTTTCCAGTCAGATAGCCATTGATTGGGTATTAGAGACACTTGAATGGTCCGGGTACTTGGAGATTAATAATGGCTCTGTCTGACCATGATTTACTGGGGGATCCTGATTTAGAATTACCTTAGCTCAGCAAATAAACTTGGAGAGCATTATGGCCCCTTGTTAATGGTAATGAAATATTCAACGGGACTAAAGCATGCTATGGGAGCTAAAGGAACATTGAGCAGGGTAAGTAGAAAGGTTGAAGTCATAGACCAACTTTTTATAAAAATAGGTTACCTTGAATTGAGAATTAAGAGGGTTTTTTGGCATTTTTCTTGTTTTGACTTATATCCAAATGAAAGAAAATAAAAAAGAATGACTCAGGATGCATTATTATCTCTATACTATAATACATGCATACATTATGAACAAATATGAATTTTGAAGGATTTTTCACAACAGTGTAGCCATGTTGTTGAGGAGATAGTGTCAGATTTAATGATGCAAGTACCAGTATTATATGTAACAATTAGCAGTCAGAATACAAAGGATAAGGGCCGGATATGCATGTGTTATATATAAATCAGGTTTTACTCTATTAGGTAAAAGGTATAGAATTCTCTTTCGCAGTGTGACCTTATTTCATTTAAAAAATGTATAGTTTATTCTAAATATACCAATTTACCAAGTTTTTAATTAGTTTTTGCTTAATTTGTTGGAATTTTAATTTAAAAAGAGGCATTAAGTAACATAACTTAAAATGTAAATGAAAAGGTCACATGTATTATTTTATATTGTGTAGAAGCAGCCTGTATATGAATAACTTATGATGCAGCTGATGATGTTAGAATTCCTTCGTTTGAGTGATGATACAGGTGCCATAACTGCCCCCCAGGGACTCAATTTACCGTTTAGGACAGTGCTGCAATGACAGCTTTCCATAAATCACGTTATGTAAATAGGTTTTTTATTTTATAAGGGATTTCTAAATCAGTGTACACACAGTCGGATCAAAAATTTTCTCAAGGATATTTTTTGTTAAAAGTTAGTATATATAGCTATATATATAGCCATGGTCATGTGTGTATCTAGGATATTAAGGTATAGTTACAAGTAGCACCTGAAAAAATGATGGCATTGATATTTAGAACTGTTTTTTTGTGATTTGTATTCATTTTCTAACCCTATTATTAAATTGATAATCCATACTTGTTACACTACCTGTTTTAGGGATTCCATTATTGCAGCAGTCCCAATGTCAATTTCACAAGAACTTTTTATGCCACATAGTTTGTAAAAGAATACAAAAGTGTTGGGAGAGTAAACTTTTTCATATGCATGTATCAGATTTTCCACCCCTTTCATGTGAGTCATGTGAAAAATTGTATACTGCATAGCTGCTGTAAGAGTAGTGGCCCTTTGAGTGAATTTTGCATGCTCTTGTTTCATTATTTGTCTTAATAACATTATTACATATTGGTGAGCATCGCTCTTTTGGCAGAACATCACAGGTTTTAATGGAGATTTTTCAGTGCTTGCAAATATTGATGATGTTCCTGCTTTTAACACAAGATGTTTCTGTACGTTATTCATTTTATTTGATTGAGGCGGTGTTAATTTCAACCAATAATCCTAAAATAGCATCTTGTAGTGCATTTGCAATAAATGTGGAGTAACCCTTATCTGCTTAAAACAGTGCTAAATTGATTTTTGTGGGTATAAAAAATGAGACATGACAGAGAGATATGAGCTGTATTATTGTTTTACATAACAAATTTATACATTCGATTACCTAAGACGGATTCTCAGCGACTAAACAATTTATTTGGATTCCGAACATCAAATCAATATATAATTTACTACAAAATAACAGTAAACTGAGACCAGCCAGGAGCCAGCGTTGTTTTGTTAAATAGGATTATACAATTCCCCGAATGGCATATGACCTTCAAGAAGAGGGCAATAAAATGATGCAGCATGTAAGTGGAAGCCCCTAAAAACACAAATAGACACAATATTTATTGCAGGATTATGTTGTTTAGGATTTCTGTCTATTTTTATGTCATGGGTTTTGTTTTTTTTTCTTGGCTATAGGGTTTACTTGCATTGTTTTCAACCGAGAGTGCCGTTACACTCATGACGATATATTCACTCAATATTAAATGTTTATCACATGAATGAGAGTTGGCCTTGTTAAGATAATTGATACAAGACCTTTTCTTTCAATGAATTATAAAACAGCATCACATGCTAATTTGATTACAATTTATTGATGACGTATGAACATTGCAAGTGATAAAATAAACCAGAAAGGCTGTTGTAGAATTTGTTTCTTTTTTCTCGCTCTCTCCTTTCTGCCACCAGACCTCCAATTGACACAGAGTTGTATATATTTATGTGAGTATTGATCGGTGGGCGACTGCAGAGAAAATATGACATTAGCAACAGGCAGAAGCTGACAACGAACGAGTGAGCCAGCTAAGCCAAAGACACTTCTTCTCTCACTCATAGGTTTTGTTTTTTTGGGAGTCAGTATTTGCTACATGGAAGTTATATTACCAAGAAAACAATATGGTTTAGTCAGCTATTTGTTGGAGCCGTACAGAGGGAATTCTTGAGGAGTTACTGAGGAGGGGAGAAGAGAGTGACACTGATTGCCTCCCCTGATTTTCTGTCGTCGGTGTCTCGTGTGTCTGGTGCCTGGCGTTTCCTTCCCTAGCAGAGGATTGTCCGTTTTAGATTTTTTGATTGTTGCCTATACTCATTAAAATCTGAAACATTTACATTTTCAAAGGTAAGAAGATAAGTAGATCTGTTGTTGTCACTCTCATTTATGGCTCCCGATTTAAAACTGGAGAGAAAGAAAAAGAAATAAAATGAGATGTTTCAACATCTTCATTGTTTGCATTGAATGAAACAGATGGGGCAGAAAAAAAAAGGTAGCTTCAATTCATCCCGGTAAATTCCCCATCCTTCTGAAATGTAAGTGTTATTGTCCATTGATTCAGAGGAAATGTGGAATATAAATTCAGGCTTTGTACTGAGATATTGACAGACATTTGTTTGCTTGTCCATGATTTTGAGGCTTGAAAACAATGACTGAATCATTATTAGTTATCTGTGGCTAATCAAACACAGCTAGAGGCCAATGTGGGGTCAGATTCATTCATTGATGAAGTAGGACATATTACATTTTGATGAATAATTTTTCTTGTAAGTATACATTTTTGAAAAACTTGGTTATTCAGATAGATATTTAATAATAAATATTTCCTCAAAATTTTAATTTGATTAAATTTGCTAATACTAGTATTCTGCATGTGCAGATCCAGGAAATTTTTCCAGGAGGAATTCAAGGGGTAATTTTGTTTGTTTGGGGAGTCCAGGGCCTTTTTGGGCAATTTAATGAGTCTGAAATTTCCAGGGGTGGTCCAGATCCCCCCTCCCAGATTCGTGTACGTACTATCTCATTGTCAAATCCTGAACTTCAAGATGCTAAAGGCTTTTAGAGCAGATAGTGTAATGTTTGTGTTATTTATCATTTGTATAAGTGGACCAGTTATGGGAGAGTATGCCAGTGAATCAAGGCAGCCAACAGATCAGCCACGATGCCATTGATTTTACTCAAATTTCATTGAAAAATTCATTAGAACCAATGAGGGCTGTAGCATCACTTGTTCTGTGTTTTGTAAACAGAAAACAGAGCCAGTATTTACAAGACTGTATAGTGATCAATAAAGCAATAGATATTTGAATTGGTGGTTAAACATTGTGTGGATTTTCTTAATTCTTTGATTTATTGCACACATTTGTTGGTCACTGGGTCGATGTGATGAAATTATAATCATCTTAATGAAAGGTAAATATGCAGGCTAAATCCTTTCTCTGTTCTGGTAGGTGTTATTGTGTATTTCAGGATTTTAATTTCTTAGCGCTGTATCCTTTTACTTAAACATCCAATTTTATCCTCTTTAGCAGTAATGGTTAGATGAATTTAATGGCTGATATATAAGATAAACATGTATTAGAATTCGAATTTAAGGAAAGAAGTTAGGAGTGAAATTTTCTGGTACTGAACCTTAACCCTCTATGCCCCCCTCCCTCTCCTCCATCTGTCACACCTCCCCACCCCCATACCCTCTCAGCTTTTACTTTTCTTATTCACCTCCCCTCCCCCCTTTCAATTATTTTCCCACCTTCAATTCTTTGGAACAGTACACATTTTTTAGTGGCACAAATGAATCCAGTGAGGCATCACACACATCATCTAGCAGCTTTTCATGCTAGATTGAACCAAGCTCAGTACCCCCAGAGCCTTTTTTTGTTGTTAGTTCTCTGCCCACTAATTAAGCTCCATCTTTTGTATGAAGAGTTTTACGACCATTTTAAAACGCAATTGTAACAATGGCTACAGGATGTATTCTTGTGTTACATCCCCAGCCTTTGATGTCTGCAATCATGTATTAAGTTTTGAGTATCAGATGAAGCCATTGATTGCCTATTTGAAGTTTATGATTAGTTCAATGCAGAGTCATTTCATCAACTTGTTTATGTATTGATGATTTTTTTTATTAATTTACTTCAAAAAAAAAATTCGTTTCATAAGGCTGAACTTCGTTGCAAAATCTTTTTAATCATGCCATGTTCTTTGGTTTTACGCAAAGACGTTTTATTTATTTTACAGATTTTCTCGATAGAAATACAAATTAGATGTCAAGTTTTAAGATTTTTATTTGGCACTTAAAAAAAAGAAAAGCTTTGTGTCATGTCATATCTGATGGTACATATCACATGCATTTTAAATACTCTAGTCAATTTTCAGGTGGTTTTTTTCTAAACTTGCACCTTTATCTTTGCTATTGTTAATATGATGATGGTTGCTGCATTAGCTAGCTTAGATTGTTTACCATTCCTTGAAGAAGCTTCACTCATTTTAAGACATGAAACCCTTTCTTCAAACTGTTGCAGCCTTTGAAAAGTGAGTAATTTCAAATGTGTTATCACCTATTGCTGTTACGTGGGACCTTGGTTTTAATGGTCTCATCTGATCTAAAGGACCTCTCTATAAAAGGGACCTTTAATTGGTACCAGCACCTTTTGTCAAAAGTCTGAAGGATTTGATGAAAGTTGCCACTGTGATGTTTTGGCAACGAAATAATTCCCAGAGGATGAATAATTCAAGAATATATTGTACATGTACTAGAAATTATGTTTCTAGAAAGGAATTTTTTTGATCCTGGATTGTTGCTTTTTTGCATGTGGATTTTATGTATAATCTAGAAGATGATTAATAAGTGAGAGACATGTGTATTGATAGGAATAGAATCCAACCACCTTCTGTGAAATTATACCACCATATGTTCGATAATCAACAGCGCTGCGTAACAGGTTTTCATGTAATGTATTACAATGTATTTTTGTACTTTTTTGAATAGATACAAAAGTGTGAATGATGGCATTCCAAAAATAGCTTTCTCTTTGATGATGAACTCTTTTATGCTTCCAATTTTAGTCCTCATTTGTAAGGATTCCGACTGAAGTGTCCCCAGAATTCGCCTGATTTCAAGCACCGAAGCTTTGATCTGGTCAATTATTGATAAGCCCCAAGTCAGCACTCATATCTCTCTGAAAAGTAGTCACAGCAATGTTGCAAAATTGATTTTCATGTAAGGTCTATAATTATTTCACTAGGAGTGGTAATATCACTTTCTAACAATTTCATTTTTACCCCCTGCAACTATTCTGGTTACATTGGCAAAAAGAAAAGGAGACACAGTGGAATATGAATATGTGCTCTTTTATGCCAGGGGACAGAGACAAAACAAAGGATTTGTGATACCAGAGGAGGAGAGTTGGGGGGGGGGGGGTGTAAAGATTTAGGAATGGTGCGAGACATTAAATCTGATTTTTATGCATTTATAATTGTTGAAAAGTGAAATGAGCAGAAAAACTGTAATTCGGACCCCAAAAAAAAAATATTATTAAAGTTTGCTACAATATATTTACACAAAAATCCCTGCCTTAATAGAACTTAGAATAATAAAATAATCTGGTGTTTTATCATTTGCACTACTGTTAAGAATAAAATGTTGTTAATATTGATTTAAGAAGGCATATCTGAGGTGCTTCTTTTCAACATAGCGTATATTACTGGTAATGATGACATTACATCACAGCATGAAGATATAAATATCCTGTGAAATTATTTATATATATTTTCAATTGTGATATTTAATTGCCTAGAGAATTATTTTACATATGCTGATACATGCATAACTTTGAGTAAAAATTATGTTGAACATGTGGAATTATTGATGTGAACAACAAGAAAACCATGGAATTACTTTGGATAGGTATACCATTTTAGCATTACATAAGTCTATAGGTGTACACATGTAAACAGAGTCATTATCAGTTGAAACCAAACTCGTGAGAGTGCCATTAAGAAGTGCATTGTAAATACTAGCAGGTGTTGTTTCTAGTCGTCACAAGGTACTACATGTAGTTGTTTTGATGGAAAATAGTCTGATGTGTTATTAAGAATCTGAAGTTTGTAGTACTGTGAAGGTCAGGGTTGGTCTCTTTTTTCTGCGCCCAACCCTGATGTAAAAACACCATGCAGGATTTGACAAGGGGAGACAGGTAAACTCTGCAATAAACTAACTACCTATCTATCAATGCTGCTGTAAAAGTACTGACTAGTACTGTTAATTCCTTATTTTATGCGGGTATTTAATTCTGCATGCGATTCCGCTGTTTTGTATCAAATCACGAGCACCTATTTATATAGTTCAAAACTGTCTGAAAAATAAAAGCGAGACTTTAAATCGTGATGGTTGTTTCTCACAATATACTATATTACATTGTAATTCTTCACATTTAATAAGGAATCTAGTTATCATAAACAAGCATTACCATTGTTGATGTCTCCAAGAACAGAAATTTGTTTAAAGCTGAAAGTAAACGCATAACTGATGTATTCTTTTATTTTTGGTATTACAAATTTAAAAACATCCGGCTGATATTAGTTGTAGGTTATGTTGTAGAAAATATTTGAAATTTTACTGTATTTATTGTCAAAATGTAGTCATATAACATTGATTTTATACGGATAGTGTTATATAATACTAAATGTTAGCTGAAGATGATATTTTTACATTTTATTTTGCAAGTATAAAATCACTAGTCCTAGCTATCCTGAAATACAATGTTACAACCAGGATATCGAATGAAGTCAAATTATTGATAAAGTTCATCAGAAATTATTGGTACAGAAAAACCACAAATTACTTATTTATACACATGCATATAAGCCTGTATGTTACAGTCACCAACTGACACCTAAAACAAATCTTGTTATTATATGTTATTTATTAATTCCTAGCTCTCTGATTGGCTGATATTCAACATTCTAGAATTCGTAATAAGGCATATTAACTTGCAATGTGACCCTTGAGGCGGAAATAACATTGATAGGGAATTTTCAAACTGGTATGATTGGTTATCGTCATTCTTGTCGTCCAATGAAAAGCCCTGTCTCTCACTGTTTGGCTTAGATTTCAGCAGATGTCAACAATCTGAATGAAATAGCATGTTTACCTTGCTTTATAATGAGGCTCAAGTTGATAAGTTTGTATCATTTTTCACTGAATCATACAAAAAAATCATCTTTACCCTCTTTTTGAATCTAATCAATTGGCCTTAAAATTATCAATAATTGTATAATATTCAAACCTGGACACCCCAATTTCTACATCTTTCCCCCTTAATTGTAATAAAAAAATGATGGGAATTATGATGAGTTAGCTACCGTCAAAGTATGTTTTGTCTAGGTAAATATTGTTCTATAAGAGTAGTTTAATTATTGTATTTATAGAAAAAAACAGCAACAAATGTATAAATTATATAATACATGTATGTATACCGGTACCATAGGAAAAAAAAAAACCTTGGAGACATAAATGTAGAAATTGTTTTGTGGTATTGATAGATGCTGTATCTACATGATCAATGCTCTTAGTCTGTGAAGCAATAATTGTATTATTTTATATATTGAGACATACATTCAATATCTCTATCAGTCACAGTGAATTAAGATAATCAGTGACAGAACAATTAGGGGTGTGTATTGTTGCGTTGAATGTCAGTTGCCTTTCCCATAAGTGCCATCCATTTTGCAAGCTTAGCACCAATAGTTTCTTGTCAGACTATATAGCACAACATATAAACTAGAAGGGATCAAAGTCCCCTTATAAATATTCTTTGATATGTGTATATATGTAATATTAAAGATATTGTTGAAATGATTGCCCTTGAAGCCAATTTAGCACTTTTTTTGAGCATCAAAGTTTGAATTTCAAGATATGGACATTTTGAAAGGGATAGTTGTGCACCATCGCATGTGACCAGTATCCATCCTCTCTACATGTTTAATACCAGTAGATGAGAATTTATGATACTTAAATCCAAATCATGTCACTTTTTGTCGTATGTCATTTTTTTTTGCATTTTGTATTTCAGATATGTTATTATAAGATGCAGTATACTACTGGTAAATGGAGTGCATATTTTCTTGTCTGTCTAATATGTGATCTGGGTTTTTGGACCATGCAACCTTTGACATGAAATATTGTTACATCACTTATCATCACACAGAACACTATCAGAGTAATTATTAATAAATATATACATGCAGGAGTAATAAATATGAGAAGTTCCATTGTCTGTCTATGGTACTGTCGTAATTTCTTTTTCTGTTCAAGTTCAAAGTCAAACTGTTTGGTTAAAATTCCGTTTGGCCGCGCAATGTCTTGCAGACATATCCTCTTTATTTTTGTGGAGCTGCTAAGGTGGTACTTTTCCCAATCCATCTGGTTTTAATTTCTTCCTTCTATGGACCAAAATTCCGGTTCCAAGTAATTTGATCCTATTAAGAACAATCCGGTGATGGACCAATCCTTAAATGTGATTTGTAGTTAAACAGTTCTAGTAGCAATGTCTTTTCATAGCAAGATGTCTTTTTTTTTTGGTTGTCAGTATAAGCAAGATAGTTATTAGAACAATAATCGCACCGTTTCTGTATTGATTTTTCGCATACACGTACATAATTCAGAAGGCCATTATTGACTGCTGCTAAGTTTATTTGGACTGTAAAATTGAGATTCTGTTAATGATCAAATATACATAAATTGGGTTATGCTTTAATGTTTTGTTGTGTGTTTAACATGAAAAGATCAGTGGTGATGTAGTTGTCCCAATAAACGCCCATGATTGGAAATTAAGTTTTTACTGTGAATGCAACCGTTGGTGATAGGAGTGAAGAGTTTCATGTGCCCTGCTTTTAATGTTGTCTTTTACAATTTATGATAATTTTATATCAAGAAAACGCATTTAATTGAGTATTTTTGAAATGATCATAAGGGTAGATATGGTAGAGCTTCTTGCCTGCAGAAAAGCAATACAGCCAAATCAATTTTGTAGACCTTAAGGCAAAGGGTAGACTCCTGTGAATATTCCTCTGGGAGACAGTTTCGAACATCATTTGTGTAATGTTGAATAGAATCACAATATTTTCTCACAGGTTTAATTACCCTCAGACAAAGCACTGCTTTTTGTTCTCCTAGCTGAGGCCTTTTTCGATCTGTTTTGTAACTGAGCAAACACTGCTAATCAAATCAATGAAATAACTATACACTTGGAATAAAAATCATTCCATTTGGATCGCCACTGCAGGTGAATACTTTGCAGAGTTTTGATCTTGAGAAGGCTTTATGTCAGTTCAACAAAGTACAATGGGAAAGGTTTCTTGAAATGTGGGGAAGTTGGGTTAATTATTGCTTGTTTATGAAGGATTTAAAAACCGTGGATTAATCTTAGATTGTTACGAAGGTAGGTGAACCGTGGTTCTGTTTTGAACCAGTGTTGTTTAAAAATAAGAAGAAATCTTTTCAGGCAAGGAATATGAACAAAATTTGAATGAAAAGGAGATTATGACAATAGCACATATTTTTTACGACAAAAGTTTTTAGTGTTGAAGGTTTGGTAGAAGTATACAGGACGGTTAAACTTTCAGTAACTAGTGACAGGTCGTCTCCGACTTTCTTTTTCAGGAACGTGAGTGGTATCCCAGTGCAGTAGAGTCTACTCAGCATGGGGAAACAGAACAGTAAGCTCAAGCCTGAGATCCTGGCGGACCTGAGAAGTCAGACAGAATTCAGTGAAGACGAGCTCCAGGAGTGGTACAAAGGCTTCATAAAAGACTGTCCCAGCGGCCATCTCTCGGTTGAGGAGTTCAAGAAAATCTATGGAAATTTCTTCCCTTACGGTGATGCATCGAAATTTGCTGAGCACGTGTTTCGGACTTTCGATCAGAACGGTGATGGTACTATAGACTTTCGAGAGTTTATCTGTGCTTTAAGTGTTACATCGAGAGGAAAGTTAGAACAAAAACTCAGATGGGCTTTCAGCATGTATGATTTGGATGGGAATGGATACATTTCAAAACAGGAGATGTTAGAAATTGTTACGGTGAGTGTCTAATTTTTTGGGGTGCAGAAAAACGTGAACTGGTTGGGTGTTGAATGTTCTGTATGTTCATAACATGTATTTAAAAATATGTGAAATATGTTTAGTTTATTTATGTAACACAGCAGGGGAGACCTTGTTTTCACCTGTTAAAACTTTCTAGTGGAATCGCATAAGTGGTATTATAATGTTTTATAAATTCATCTTAAATATCAGGACTGCTTTTTCTTTACATAAAAAACCTGTTAATAAACTATAATTGTGGCTAAATATAAAGAGATATTTTAGACATCAGTTGAATAACATATGATTCTATTTGGGTATGTGTGTGTGTAATATATATATATAGAAAGAGAGAGAGAGAGAGAGAGAGAGAGAGAGAGAGAGAGAGAGAGAGAGAGAGAGAGAGAGAGAGAGAAAGAGAGAGAGAATTTGGGGTGTGATCATACAATAAATTAAATAAATAACAAATTTTACTTGGAGAACTGAAAACATTGCAAAATGGGTGCTATTTTCATACATTAAATTCAAATCTATTTTGAGATTTTTTTTGTTTTTGTTCAGTCCCTGAGCTCTGCTTCAATGCTTCAAGATGGTTTCAAGTTTCTGAGGTTTTTTTTGTAACTGCATGACCTTTCTTAAAACAATAAACAGGAGAATATGTTTCCATTTCTTTAAGAGTTTAGGCTGTATCTTAGCTGAAAGTATTCCTCAGGTTGATAGCCAATACAAACATTAATGATCTATGCATGTTCAGGTGGAATATTAAAAGGAAGGGAAGTTAAAAAATCGTTCTAAAAAAATACGATAATGGACCTTGATGTTGATAATTGGTCCCGGGTTCAGACAAAGCCTCGTATGAAGTCTGGTCCATTGCTGATGTTTGCAGATTCAGAACACATTGTTTACACATAATAATTTTTTCCTAAATAAATATTGACAAGCACTGCTCCCAGAAATTGTCAATTCATCTCAAGATTATGCGTAATATGATTTTACAAATAAGCGGAGTATTTAGCGCAGAAATTGGATTTCTCCGTAGGTCCTGCGACTTCTGTCCCGACCTGATATATGATTTTGTCTGTAGCCACCAGCCCTTGTCTCAGGGCTGGTTACAGAACACAGAAAATGTCATCATGATTTTTCTCTTATTGTTGGAAACTAAAACAGATGTGGTCGTTGACGATTATGAATGGGAAGCTCCATCGTGATCTGTAAACTGTGATCAATCTATCATAATCCTCTGTAGGCAGATTAACCAAGTTTTATGCATGATTAATGCATAAGGAAAATGTTACTTTTATGTTGTTTTGCTAAATTATTTACATTGGGGTAGATGGGGTAAAATAAAATTCCCCTCAACATCTGTTTTCACTTCAGTACGGCTGTACTAACTGGTAATTAATTAATGATGGAATTGAAACTTCGTAAAATCATCTGTTTAAGAGATCATGGAATATGTACTGTAAGATAGGTATGTAGCCATGTTCATGTACTATCTGAAACGACTACATGCACTTGATCCAGGGATTATTGACTAAACTTAATTATTGCCTCATTAGAAACTTTGATTTTAACTAGGATCAATATGCATAAGAGTTATGGGATTTTATTAAAGAAATTTGTCCTTAAAAAATATCCTTTACCCAAATAATCACAGGTAAAGACTACAGTCTTTCTGTAGTGAAACACTAGAAAGAAATAGGGCACATGTATTTATAAAACCATTGCATTGATCAAATGAACAAATGCCCTTTTTGAGAGTGGCATTTTCCAATGGATGATGCTTTTGGCTTTGTATTACCAAAAAAATATATTCTGTTATAATCGACTTAATACCAAAGGCAAAATCGAATTGGAGAAGTCTTGTATGTGAAATGGGATTCCATGAATGGTGAAAATGTAAAAATGGCTGTCTATACTTCATGGGTTTCATATCTTGTGAAGCATTTTGTCATACTTTATTGATTTTTTAATGTAGAAGGTCAACACAGCTACATGTAGGTTGTATCATATGGTTGCATGACCTAATTAAGCTGAACATGTTTACACATATATGTAGAAGTGCATTGACTGGAAAAGATGGATGTAGGTATGATATTAATGAAATCACTTGCTCGTCTATTCTACAGGCTATTTACAAAATGGTAGGCACGGTGATGAAGATGCCAGAGGACGAGGCCACGCCCGAGAAAAGGACAGAAAAGATTTTCCGACAGATGGACAAGAATCTTGACGGACAGCTGTCATTGACAGAATTTATCGAAGGAGCAAAAAGCGATCCTTCTATCGTTCGTCTTTTACAATGTGATCCTAGTTCTCAAGGATGAGGAAGGGAGAGAACTCTCTTCACGTCTATGGAACTAACATTAAATTTCCTCTTGTAAATACCAAAACGGACAAAACATGACCCTCCACTGGTTCCTTTCCTCTTCTTCTCTTCATCCATACATTTATTTATATATTATATATACATGACTGTATACCAATTTTGTTTATTGTTTTTAGAGAGATATGATGTCTTTGTTTGGATATATTCTATATATTGATATTTATGTATTTGATGTATCATATTTCTGAAGAGTTGTTCTCCCTTTTTTGATGTACAATTTTTTTTCTGATTGATGTACAATGTTCTAGCCTGAGATAAACAAAAGTTTTAGTTCTTTGGTGAAATTCTATAATCTTATGTTCTAAAGACACTATTTTTACAAACCTAGGTTAATGTATTGCATTGTAAATTACACAGAGCATATGGTAGCATGTATAATATTTTCATAGATGTAAAATTTACATGTACACATAAGACCACTTTATAGATTAATTCCTTTTCTTTAGAATTTAAGATACTGTGACCAAATTTTTTTCAACTTTTCTCAGCAGGATTTTTTTTTCTCAAAGCAAATGAAGTCAGAACTGAAATTAACTGGATCTAATACACACATTTCAATCTGCACACAACCAAGCAAAGTAACAAGCTCTTTTCAAAGTGACTTCACACATCTTTTGAATGTTTTGAAATTTGACACTTGTTTATCATTCCTTTTCAACAGTAAATTATTGCACAATGTTCAGATTCTTCTTACTCAATTTTTTTTGCCAATTAATTGAATAAAAAAACCTAAAAACAGCTTGTTTATTGATATCTTAGGGACCATTTTACACCCCTCTTCCTTTCCACACATTGTTATTGTTGTGAATTTGTTTCAGTCAGATTTGAAAGAGAGAGAAGTGCTAGACCACCTGGTCCAGTATGTATCATACGATGCACCTTACTGCGACAGAATTTTTTCAACTTTTCTAAGCAGGATTTTTTTTTTCTCAAATTAGTTGAAATACAAATGTTAAGCTTATTTTATTTTTTGGCTCAGAAGACTATGAGCCTTGTTAATTGTTTGTGATTTTGTTCTTGTGGGCCATCATACACAAGGAAACCTTCCCACCTCAAAGTAGCTATATATAGATCTTGTTTCTGGTTTCTTTTCATTTATGACTTTATGTATATATAATACTCTTAAGTTAAATGTGCTCGAGCTTCTATGTGGTTTTTTTTTTATTTTCATTTGTAAATGCTATATGAGAATTGCATGTCATTGCTTGTGAAAAGTTGACTGCTTCCGAGGAAATTTTTGCACTTCTAAATATCGAGAGATTAATTCTAGTTGGAATCGTTGAAATCAGACATTTTTGTATATTTGCTCATTAGTGTGAAATCTCACTTTGTAAAACATTATTGTTGAGTGTAATTGAAAGTTTAATGATGTTCTGTTTGTAGTTTAGTAGCTTAGTATAAATCATCTTCCAATATGGTAGTCAAAATTGACTGGTTATTATTTCAAATGCATGTAGTTGCCAGATTTGCCTCCCTTGAAAGAATTTTTTTTTAAATTGATAAATCTGGTAGCCGTATGATATACATGATATCATTTGTACAATGTTAAGACCAGTTAAAATTCTAGCCATAACATGAATGTCTTACCAAAATTTCAGTGCATATTGAATTTAAGTCCCATATTTCTTTATCTAAGACCAACCCCATTTTCTAGTCGTAAAATGCAGCTTAAACTGTAGAAATAGATGGCTTAATTTTTTAGTAATGAACAAAAAATCACATTCTTTTTACAGTGCTTGTTTTTCATCTTATGATGTTTATTATACATATATATATTTTGATTGGTAGTATGATGTTTAGCCATGCAATCAAGTAAAATTAATTCTAATAAATGTACCCAAAGAGAAATTATAGGTTTGTGTCCATGTTAATTAAGTATGATAATGATAAACTTTTTATTGATTTCTCTTGCATATAAAGCTCAAGATTGAAAGCTGAACAGAAACAAAATGTATAGTCATCACTGAAAAATCTCCGTCCAAGATATTTGGATCCTAACTATTTAAATCTGTTGCATCTCTAGTGTTATCAACTGTTAAAGTAGATGTTAGTCTTAAACTTATAAGAGCATCTAAATATATGTAGATTATTTTTCCTCTACAAAAAATTAAGAGATTAGGATAAACGCTGTATTAAATAATGTTTTGAAAAATGAATGCAAAGAACCACCATCTTGTACGCGGAAAACTGCCATGCCTTTGATTTTAAGCCTGGTATATTGAAGGGAAAATGTCAAACTTAGGTAGAATATAGAAAAATCACTCTATCTGGTTTAAATAGTCTTCAAACAATCAAAAGAACATTTTCCTAGTTACAAAGTTTTTAAAAAGGCAACATTCGACAAGAACCTTCATTGCATTGAAATTCAAGCATTCCCCTATTAACACTAAAAATGTATTCTCAATTTTTACTGAATATACAAAATATAGATATTATTGTTAATTAATAATTTCTATAATATGATTTATAACAAAATCTGAATATACATGAACTAACTTATATTTTAACACTCACTAGGTTTATATCAAGTTACTAAGCAGATATAGTAAATAATTGTCAAGAGGGCTATACATTGATATACAAACCCAAGAGCAGATAATTCATGTATTAATTTTGTTTTTGTAATTTTCTGTCTTTTTCAACATTTAATGCAGTGCTCTTTTTATCTTGTATCATGCCAAGACTTATTGACTAATTCTAACATGATTTGTAGCATTGGTGTTATGTTGTATATAGACCAACAATATCTGTGTGTTAACATGATCACAAACATTGATTTTTGTCATTTTAGTAGCATCTTATGACAATAAATCATTTTTCTCCTCAGAGTTATCTTCAGTTGTTTAAGGGTTAATTGAACATAAAGGTCATTTACATACGAGCTATCGGTATTTAAAGTTACAGGTGAAAATTTGACTGATATCATAAATGTGTGTATCAATTAACATAAAGAAATGTGTGTATTTGGTGCTTGACACTATCCAAAATGTAAGTTAAACTATTAATTACAGTGTTGAACATAAGTGGAAATCTTCTGCACTAGTGTATTGATGGTAAAACATCTATAAAGAACTGCATGCATGGTTGCTTCTTTCAAATTAAAATATCGAATTTAAAATACACTGCATCCAATTTACATCTAAGTAAAAACATGAAGCTCTGGTACATACAAGTAACTTGCAACACATGAAAAAAAAATCTTATATTAATGAATAAGTTGTGTTTCTTCAAAAATATATAAAGTGAAATATTTAAGTTCACAATGAATTATAATTAAGATTCTTATAATTCTTTAATCATTCTTAAATATGTAACATGTCACCTATAGCCATGTACATTATGTCTAAAGCTGTTTAAACACGAAGGATTTTTTACTTTCATTTAAGCATAAAACGTTTGTGTGTTCACCAATGCTTACTTTTGCTGTCTCACAACAACAATATTCGTTTTCATTGCATTAAATTATGCTCTGTTGTTCTACATTATATTGAGAAAAGCGTTAAAATGTTTACATTCATTTGACATAGATGAACGAATATAATCTTAGATGACAATATCAGCAGGTGCTCGTTTCATGTACGATATAATAAATGCGTTTAACGAACGACTTACTTTGTCTCATGCGGTTTTGTCCCTCCAGGTACGAAAGAGTTCCCAAAGAAAGAAAGGACTGAGAAACAAAACTCTCAAAAGAATGTTTCGTCGAAATAAATGCATTCGATTACTGTGATTGAGCATCAAAATAACAAGTGAGTGAAAGTAAAAATTTGATTGATTTTGACAACTTTTTGAATGATATCATTCTCTTAATGCCGAAAAATTTCCTTGTTAAGTTCTGAACATTCCCTCTCACTTGTAAAAATAAAATTTTGGAGTGTTATTTATGTCATATTTTTGACAAATAATTCATACAAACTTTTTTTAAAAATTAGAATTTTTTTTGGAAACGATGATTTGTTGCCCAAAAAAGAAAGAAAATGAGTAACACTAGATATGGCAATTAGCCTAGAATGTATCGGGTTTCCAGATGGACAGCTGTGTAATTGCCATGATCTGCCTTTATAACCAATTTTTATATATTACTTTTTTTTTTTATAAGAAACATTCTCTGTGATACATTAACGTGGGATTTTTTGTCACCTTTTAAGCTTTAAAACTCTGAAAGTGAGTCAACTGATACACATACAAGAAATGATTGTGTTTCAGTGTGATTTCACCCAAAGTACCCATTTTTAAAAATCTCCAATATAAATTCTTGTTTGATCCTGTTGTGTATAATTTCATAAAGTTATATGGTATTCTTTAAAATAGAGTTCACAAAATCATGACTTAAAACTTTGCTTCTCTTCTCATATATGGATTGCTATATTTCTTGTTTCATGAATTACCAGGTATTTCTATTTTTGGGAAACTTCAAACAGTTGTTGCATCATGATATGAAATTGATAGATTGATATATGCTATTTGTTATTATCCCAAAACATTTTCCTACTTGTAAAGATGTATAGCATTGAAAAAAAAATTGCAAAAGGTGAAAAGGACTGTTTTCCAACACAACAGTTTCAATAGACTTCGATATTGGAGATTTGAAGTGCTTTTATCTATGATAAGTAGGAATTCATTGCCTTTTGTTTAGATTTAGTTTTAACTAGGTAATTTTACTATTATTTTTGTGATTTAAAAATTAATAACATGAATCAATATTATTATAAGATTATTGTGAAATTCTAAAACTTTCTAAGAAATCAATTGCATTTTTTTATTTTTAATTACCGGTATAATTGTGTTCATACATTAATTAATGTTAGTATTTAAATGTCATAAAAATTGGAGTTCTGTACCGGGGTATGTGATTATATGATAATTGTTTTTTGTAATTACTGTATGTACTTATAGTAATAAATGCTTTGAATGAATCATTATGAATAATTTCAGCGACATTTACATACCTCTTTCTATCTTACTTGTGACCAGATACACATAAACGTAATTACCTAAAACCTAAATCATGAATACATTTATAGATTCCAGAGACCAGGAATACTTTGCATGTTTAAATAGCATATTTCATGACTGTTCTTAAAAGCCATGCCTTAACAAAGTCATACTAGGTGGTTGCGCCCTTAAATGCCAGAGTCAAACTTCCAGAGTCAAACTTCTCCTTGAATCTAAGTGTCATATTATGGAGGAAAAAACCACATAGACAAGAGACAAGAATTAGACATAATGTTTCATCCCATATAGTTGTACAGAGTTTTTGTTTTTATTGAGGTGACACATGTTACATAGGGAATCAGCTTAGTATAAGATGATGCATTGATCAACAATGTAGGGAGTTGCCACATGTACTAGACCACTCTTTTGAATTTCTAATACCATTATGCTGGTACATGTAGATTAAAATGGGAGTTATTCAGAAATTGATTTTTCTTGACAGAAAACCGGTGACATAAAGGTCCATGTAGTTTGTCAGTTGAAGTTTTAGGAAACAAAATCGGATAAATAAATAGATTACAGCGCTAGGTACTGGTATGTAAATTATATACAAACCTGGAAAAAGTAAAGCAAATAAAAGATGGAATTAAAACGGTTGTTCTTCCATGAGCAGTCTTCCTTTAATGAATTTATGAACAGTGATGTGTTTTTCTTCATTTCCTGCCGAATTCTGACTTGAATTTTGTTCTGCACTGAATCAAGAGATTTCAGGATGTAAGTTCTTACCCTGGCCCCGGAACGCTGGTCGCTTAACTTCCTGTCATAGTTGTGTTACAATGTCACATCATCTTCCTATGAAGATAATACGTTGTTCAGTTTCACAGGATTTAAGGATGAGTGTTGGTGAGCTTTTTTTCTCCTTTTTAATTTCTTTTTTCTTTGTTCTCTCTTTTGGGGTGGTTGACATGTTTGCTTTGGTTTTAATTTTTGAGTCAAGTGACTTCATGCTGTTTGCACTAGTACCTCATCTACTAGTGCACCATCAACACGAGAGGTTTGTAATTGATGTGCCTGCACATGTACATGTCGATATAGAAATAAGGAAACTTGGTATGTTACATTTTAAACAGCGTACAATGTTTTTTTTGCATGTATTTATGGACTAGCTGATTTTAAAAACTTAATTACAATTAGATTGACCATATAGACTCTCTTTAGGATAATTTTTTTTAAGCGGTCTTCTTTCAATCATATATACAGTATAAACTTCTTTTTCCTTTATAATTATTACTGGTAACACTAAGAATTAACTGGTTACATTGCAGATCTTTCCAGGACATTTTATTTTTGATAAACACAGGTCCGTGTGTCAAAATATGCTGACTTTCAATTTTGTTTGACTTATATTATTTATTTTCATCAAGATTTTAAACTACTTGTATTATTTTTGCATGTAAAGTATTTGATCTGATATCCTCTTGTCTTTTTTAAAATCCATCCTTAATGATACAGGACTCCAATAGTTAGGTCTGCAGCTATTTTTTTTTTTTTTTTTTAGATATTTCTTGCTATTAATTGAATAAGTTAAGTTATGGATAAAAATGTAAATACCATGGTTACCAACAAATTCACATACTGTAGTATTGTGCAAATAAAAGTATAGCTTTATTATAAAAGCTGGGTTACATGTAAGCTCTTTGAATTCTCTCATTAAATGTTACTTTCAACATGGCTGAGGTATGTTTGAATTGGTTGAATTTTGTTGACCATATTCTGTCAATTCTATGTAATCACACCAATGTTTGAAATGTGTAAGCTATGTATACTAGTAGGTTCTATATCCCATTTAGATAACACACAAAGGACATTTGATTTATCTAGAAGTATTACCTGTTAAAGACAGACTTCTGAAGAGCAACCATAAAAGATGACTTTAACAACTCCCTGCTCTGTTGTCTCTAGGGATTTCTGAGATTTTTGTCTCATGGATTGCTGAAATTTACAATACATGTGTCTATGTATATTTCACAGAATGAGTTACACAGTTAACAGCCAATGCTTTAATGAGCTGCACTAGGGAATAAGATTTCTATCTAGGTGGCACTTGAGTCTACAAATAATGGTCATTTAAACTTAATTTGTATAGAAGAATTTATTAAATCCAGAGTTGTGAAGGTTCATCCATCTGTCATGGTGTCCACTATTTAACAAGGACCAACATGTATGTATTATGAAGTTTTCATGTAGCAGAGCAAGATTTGAACTTTTTCACATTGAATATAATAATCACTTTGACACGGGATGCATTCTGCACAGAACTGTATGTAAGTGATTTTCTATGATGTATAGATCTATTGTTTACAATATTTTGCATGTGGACTAGTCTAAGGACTGCAAAATTTGAACATTTTGGACTACTGAACTTGTAAGCAATATTAAGTAGAGTTTATGTTTGTAGTAGGCGATAGAAGGGTCAAAGGTCACGGTGGTACATCGGATTACTACTTTATCGAGAAATTGTATTAAGATGGCCTTCCTGTCAATATTGTGTTGATCATTAGGCTGAGATAACTAGATTATTTAACCGCAAAGGTCAAAGGGGGATACACACACAGGTCTATAGCTGTCACAATGGGGGTTCCACAGAGAACATTTAATTCCAAGGTAGTATTTATTAAATCATTCCTCCTATTGTTTGACTCTTCAAGTTCTACCCACAGTTATTTTATCAGACCAGCTTTGGAACCCTTCCAGTAGAGTCTTGGGACCAAATCTCCTAATTCCTTTAAGTTACTACATTCTAAAGAATTTTTAATTAGATCATTACTAGGGTATTTTCCCCCTCCATTCAAAATTATGCCCTCAGTGGGCAGTTTTTTGAACACAAAGATTAATTTTTTTTTTTTACTCGCGGTCAAAAAAGAACTGTTTTTAAATACCAGTTCAGGAGTTAATAAAACACAATCTTTAAAAAAAGACCACAGTCATTTTTTTATCTTGATTACTGTGTAAACAAATGAAGGAGCTACTGAATTAAGTTTTGCCCTCTCAATATGAGATCTAGACCAAGCTTCTCTGGACCTTTACTGTGCGAGAGATGCAGGTATAGACACATATTTCAGTTATTTATCGTAGGTATATTTATCAATTTGGATGGCTAAATTTAAAGGTTTAAAAAAATCCATATGACACATGTTGCACTCTGGATTAACTGTAGAGTAATGGCATACTTTATTCAAGGTAAGAAATGTGTCAGAATATGTTTCAGATTCTGCATCATGATCTGGAAATGGTGGTTGTGTATGTGATCTGACATTTTCCCCCCTCTCCTTTTATAGATTATTTAATTAATACTAATGAGCTTTATTGTTCCATTGAGACCTCTCTAAAGGGCATGAGCAGGAAAACTCTTGTCTGCAGATATTTTTTTGCTTCCTTTTTTACATTGTTGCAAATGTTATCTGCTGAAGTATACATCCCCTCAGACCATGCTTGGTTATGAGTTTTTTTTATAGTTCGCTACTAACAGGTTTTCAATAATTTATAAGATCACATCTACGGAACAATAGTTTTTTTGTGATTTTGTCTGAGTCTCGCGGATGCTATCACTAAAATCACAAAGGTTCAGATTATTTATTTATAGACAAAATGGTAACTGAATCTGGTGAAAGCAAAGGGACAACGATCTTAGAATAAACTTCGCTATTTACAATGGGGGGTAATTGGTATGACTGTCAACAGACGTCATATATTTTCCAGTTTCTTTGCTAAGCTGAATGACTTTTGTTCCAATCTTGGTAGAAAAGGATTGATTTTGTAATCTTTTTGGGGTTCTGCTGCTGAGTATCCGATTTTCTAGAAGGAGTGACAATGACTATTCTTGTTTCACAATCCCCAAAATGTATGTCAATTGAGACAAATATGTCTCAGCTACAGATGTCCCAAATATGATTCCCTGAAGGAGAATTAATTTAGGCTGCGTAATGTTGTCTGTCATTTAGAAAAGGAAAAATTAGGAAAATTTGCGGTCCTGATTGATAGATAATTTTATACTTAGAAATATTCATTTATCACTGAAGGGGAAACAGATTTAAAAAAAAAAAATTGGGGAAAATATATGATAATTAAACTGGTTAAACTAAACAGGTAAAATTTTTAGGCCCACACCAATTCCAGAGCAATTGCAAGGAGGAGCTGATTTAAAAATTGATTCCCGTATTAGTATAGGTCACAGCTAAGATTTTTCACAGTATTGGTAAATTGACAGCTAAGATTGTGGTACCGTAATCATACAAGTCACAACTAAGATTGTGGTACAGTATAGGTACAATGATAGCTAAAATTGTGGTACAGTATATGTACAATTCAAAGCTTAGATTGTGGTACCGTAATTGTACAAGTCACAACTAAGATTGTGGTACAGTATAGGTACAAGTCACAGCTAAGATTGTGGTACAGTAGAGGTACAAGTCACAGCTAAGATTGTGGTACAGTATAGGTACAATTGAGAGCTAAGATTGTGGTACAGAAAATTGTGGTTCAGTAGAGGTACAAGTCACAGCTAAGATTGTGGTACAGTATAGATACAATTGAGAGCTAAGATTGTGGTACAGAAAATTGTGGTACAGTAGAGGTACAAGTCACAGCTAAGATTGTGGTACAGTATAGGTACAATTGAGAGCTAAGATTGTGCTACAGTAATCATACAAGTGTCAGCTTAGATTGTGTGAATTTTTGTACTGTAATCAGGAGTTGTAGAAGTTTCCTTATGGATTCAAGTATCAGGGATGGTTTTGTAAATATATGTATCAGTTTGTTGTACACATGATTAAATTTAAAATGACTGCAGTTTAGTCTGATATAGTATTATAACATCAAGCCATTTTCATAATATCCTCTAAAATTACATGAAAATTCAGATTTAAAATTAAGAAAAGTTATATAGGACTACATACTTCTGTGGAAACCTAACACTTGATCTATCAGGAAGTAGAAGATAGAAACTTTATAAATACTGGAAGTTGTCAATCTTAAGGCCAAAATAAAAATTTTACAGATTTGATTTGAACATATTTTTATTGTACAAAATTACAACTGGGATTGGGCATAGGTTCAGAAACTAAGACCACCCTCTCCCAATACAAGTATATAATACAGTACAAATAATGTATACACAAGTTGTATGGTCAATAGATCATATGACAGTTATATATAAAATTTGCAATGGTGTACAAACATCAACTAAATCGTTTTATGTCTTTGATATAATGATAAACTAAAGAAAATAAATGTTTGTTTTCACTGACACTAATTGTAAAAAAAATTCTAAAAAAATTTACTATTTAAATCCAAGGTTGTTCATCTAGTTCTAGGGAAGATTAATTGTTATACCCTAGCAAATGAAGTGTAGGGGTATATTGGAATACCAGTTCAATCTTTGTCTATCCATTATCTAACTGTCATGGTACTTTTATGTGTAGCAAGCCCACAACTTTCAATAAAGAAAGAAACCTTATAGGCTATTACATATATATAGGATGCTCATGACTCGAGACTATGTCATGACCTTCACCTGAGGTCATTTGACCAAGGTCAAGGTTAAATAATCACCATGACATTCATCCAAAAGAGGCCTTGCAAACGGCACACATGCTCCTTTTTGGATACATGTGGCTCTGGTGATGTTTTAGTATTCAATATGACCATCCAATATAACAGTAAGTAGTGTTAAACAGACATATTTCTCTTTCCATTTTCAGAATGACACTAGAAGAGGAGAAGAACACCTCCCCTATTCCGTCTCGCAGCTACAACCCAGAGCGAGAGAAACCAATGATCCACCCCTGTGTTGATCCCCCCGCCTGTGAAAGCTGTCAGAAACTTGAACTCTCTTTCTTTGACCCAGAGTGTCCAGGATGTAGGTCAATTCTTGAAAACCCCAACACCACAGTGCCAGAGATCTTCTCAGTCCTTCGGCAATGGACGCCACAAACTCAGCAGAATTTAGATTTACTTATTGATGAGGTAAGAGGACAACTTTTAATTATATTCTGAAAACACTGTCTTTATATTGAACTTCATTTGACATGTCTCAAAGGTTTTTGTTTACATCAGATGTAATTATCCATCAATTTCTTTCTAATTGATTTTTTCGTAATGATGATATGGTAGTTTGGGTTGGGTTAGATAGCAGAAATACCTCTTCGTATGAATTTGAGTTTATCAGAGACTGAAATACAACAATACCAGTATATTTCATATGGAATGGTTGTCAAAAAATTTCAAAGATTAACCTTTCTTTCTACAGATTTTAAAACGCGGTGCTCACATTAACGATAGAGATGGCCTCACCGACATGACCTTATTACACTATGCAAGTAAATCAGGGGCTGCTGGGATAGGCGATGCTGACCTGGCCTGTCGAATGGTGACCATGCTCCTGGCTCAGGGGGCCGACCCCAACATCCGGTGCCGCTGGACCAATATGACAGCACTTCACTATGCAGCTTATTTTGATGTTGTATCTGTGATCAAAGTCCTTCTAAAGCACACAAAAGCCTTAGGTAAGGCGTAGTTCTATACCACACAAAGGTCAACAAACAACAGCTTTCTGACAGAATTCTTATGAAGCACATAAAAGCCTTAGGCAAGGTCTACAAACAGCAGCTCGCTGGCTCAGTTCTCCTAAAGCACAAAAGAGCCAAAAGTTTGCATACAACAAATCTCAACTGTAGAGCAAAAACAGTGTAAACCAGTTTTATAAATATATAAAAAGTTTTGCGTCTTAATGAGAACCTGGTTGTCAATTATGTTTCTTACTATGAACCAGTCCCTTCATGTGTGTTGTATTTGCTTGAGAGGTCTAGATGGTCATGGCCATTTTTAGACTTTCTCAATCTCCTTGAGAAGAAGAGCTATATATATACTGTAGATATATGAAACAATTGAGATTTCAGAGCTAAAATATATAGAACTTTTCTTTAATTAATAATAGCTTATGGCTTAAAATTTCATATCTAATAATTTAAGGTAGATCTGATGGGTAATTTGTGGACCACCCATCCTCTTTAAGATTACTTACATAGGCTCAGTTTTGAAAGCATTGTCAGATACCCACTAATGATCACATCTTTTACTCATCATGATGAGTAAAAGATGTGATCACCCATGAATATCAGATGATGTCTTGAAAGTCATCCTGATGAACCAGTTTATCACTGGGAATGAACCAGTTTATTAGTGGGAAATTGTGTTATAATTGCAAATTAATACCATCAGAATTTAGAGCAATCTTCCTCTTTACCTTTTTTGCATTGTCATAAATTAGTGCAACTGGCTGATAAATTTAGCCAAGCCTCTGTATGTACTTGTTTTAATCACATGTTTTGGTGTACTGGAATCAGCAGACAAAAAAAAAGTTGTGAAAGGTGTTAAAATATGAATACACATAAGGATGTCTACACCACCAGATGCTACATTTAGACCTTTATACTTGTTATTCTGTAATATACCCTTTGTTCATATAAATTCATTTGGTGAGACAAACTTCCTGACCAAATATAAACAAGCTGAAGAAATAGCCAGTGATTAAAGTTAAACATTTTACTGAAATTGGAATGTTCAATCAGATTTTCATACAAAAGTAAATAAATGCTTGATCCATATATAAACAAAATTCCCCATGCAAATTTCCTTGTTCTCCTATCAGGTTTATTTGTATGCATAATTTATGTTTTGTTTACTTTCAGATATTGACAGTGTTTGTTCGGAGTTTGACAATGGTTCATCGTTACACATAGCAGCGTCCAATCTGGCATACGAAGCAGTGAGGGTACTGCTACAGAATGGTGCTGATGCTCTCCTCAAAGACGACCAAGGCAGAACAGCCTTAGGTAAAATACAATAATGATAGAAATGTCTTACAATGAAATAGAGTTTGTGGCTCAGTGGTCATCAACATTCAGCGTCACTGGTTAAAATCCCTTTAAATGTCACTTATGAATGGTGTGGCACAGTGGTCATCAACATCCAGTGTCACTAGATCAAATCCCTCTAAATGTCTCTCATGAAGTATTTGGACAGACATAGTTTAGATCTATTTAGATCTAGCCACTAGTGGAATTTTTTAAACACATTCCAATGGAGATATACCTCATTCTTGGAGTAACTTACTTTTATAAGAAAGGTCTTGATTATTATAAAAACTGGCTTCATGAGATATCTTTGATTTCCAATTTCAAGATAGATTTCTATGCACATATATTATACATTTTCTTTTCTTTTGCATTTTTTCATCACTATTGTCATGTATTAACAATGAACCTTTGATAGTTGTAAAAGTATTTCAAACTATTTTTTGTTTATTTCAAAGAGTGTATTCCTGACCCTTCCAATTTGGATTCTGACCCAGAAATGGCAAAAATTGTTGTCAAGTTACGGAAGACTTTACAGGAAGCCTGTCAGCCCGCCCCCAAACAACCACCGCCAAATTACGACCTTGTGCAGAGCAAGGTCACCCTACAGTCTCTGGGGCTGACCTTGGGGGATAAAGTCATGGTTGGAGGACTCAAGGTTAATATCACAAATATTTAGAAGCTGCATTTTGGTCATACATAAGTATAGAAAAAAAATTATTACAAATGCTATAAAAAATATGATATACCAACAGCTGTTTTAGAACTCTTGTCTTTCCTTGTGTGTTTTTATTGAAAAACTTAACTTTTGATAACATAACTCACAGTGCACAGGGTTGGCCTGTTAAAGCAGTTGAAATATGTTTTCAAGGCTATATTATATATTCATAAACACATGCATTTTTTACAGATGGGAACATTGAGGTATTGTGGACCAGCAGAATTTGCAGCGGGAATCTGGGCAGGGATAGAACTGGATGAAGCTGGAGGGAAAAATGATGGGAGCATCGGAGGCATCTCTTACTTCCAGTGTCCTAAAAATCATGGTAAATAATTACAAAGTCATTACCGAATCTTGAGCATGAGTGGTGATTGAAAACTGGATTTGGTTTTCGCAAAAACAAGAAAACAGCTAAAAATAGATGAGAACTGCTTCCTGATATACATGTACTGACAATGTATGTGGGATATTTTTAGGTATATTTGCCCCTATCAGCAAAATTGCCAAAGCAGGGTCAGCCCCTCGCCCCCGGTCTCCAGCTGTCTCTCCCCACAAGTCTCCGGTCCAGAGAGCAGGGTCAGTGGATGTGTCCAATGTCAAGGCCAGAGTGGATACAGGTACCGGTAATAATGATTTACTGTAGCCATGAAATATCAGGAGTGATAGTTAATTCTAGGTAATCTGTAATCCAACCATTTGAAAACTTGAATTTTAAGAAATTTGCCATCTGTGAAGGCTTGGAATGTGTACCTATATTTCTTGTAAAAGTTTTGATAAAAAGGACAGGTATATTGTTGTGAAAAAAAAATTGAAAATGATGAAAATCTTTTTGTATTATCTTTCATTCATTCAAAAAGTTTTTGCTAAAAAAAACCCTTATTCGTTTGTCAAGAAACAAAATTACATAAACAAATTGCTACGGAACCTCGTACATGTATGAAGCACTGTGGATCATTTCCCTTAATAAACTTTTGTGTTTCTGACTTTAGGGCTGAAGGCAAGAACCGGCTCCATATCTAACCTGGCGGAGATGGAGGTGGGAGAGCGAGTGATTGTAGCAGGGCAGAGGAAGGGCACTATCAGATTTGCTGGAAACACACAGTTTGCACCTGGTATTAAGCCATCATCATCATCACATATACTTATCTAGGGTTGTGTTGGCACATACTGATTGTTTCTGTATTCGCCTTTAAGCATGATATCATTTGTGTTAGAAAACTGTATTGTGTCACACTGCAGAAGTTTCTGTATTCATGATTGTCACCTAAGGCAGTATGCTTTTATCATCACTTTAACCCATTATCATCAATCAATGCTTGGAATACTATATGTTTCACTATTGTTTTTACTCATACATTTGGATATATCAAATCTTAAAATGCCTTGTTTTAATTGAAATATTAATGAATTCACTGATTATGATATCTCCATTTGGAGATATCATATCCAATGCTTGTCTACTTGAAAAGTATGAAATTGATATCAGATGTATCCTGAGGTGTTTTTTTAATATGAGTTTGTCTCTTTTTAGGGACTTGGTATGGTATCGAGTTAGATAGACCTGCTGGCAAAAATGATGGATCTGTAAACGGACATAGATATTTCACCTGTAAAGCAAAACATGGAGTGTTTGCTCCCTTATCAAGAATACAAAAGTAGCTATTACTCTCTGTATTTTAGTGAAAAAGAGAAATAATTTAGTGCTTTATTACATTGTATCTAAAAAATGTAATATGATGAAAATGTTTTTTTGAAAAATCAGAAAAAGTAAAATTTCATTACTGAATATTTTCTAAAAATCCTTGCAAAGGAAATAATATTGATTGTACAAATATATGAAGTCATATTTTCAATGGCTTAAATCAAATTTGCTGAAAAAATAGGGTAAAAAACAGCAAGTTCATGTTTTTAAGTGCAAGTAAACTTTAGGGTAGAAATGAAAACATTGAAACTGTATTTCATGTTAATTTTGTTAAAAAATACAGTACGTATAATAATTATCTGTCCACAGACTGGGAGACCGACGATTCAGTTCTAGCGAGTCCCTGGATGACCCCATTAGTTGGGGGGCCGTCTCAGAAAGGGTGGACAAACCTCATTGTAAGCTTTTATACAAATACATGTTTCAAAGGGTTTAATTAATTCAAATGTTTACTTACATGAGGAAAGATAGTATGATAGTTTTCACAATTTTCCTGGCTTTGTTTTAACAGCTGGAGTTAACTCGACACCAGGAAGAGCAAGAACACCAATTAAAAGGTGAGAATAAGTTACACTGCTGGAAAACATTGTTATCAGAATAAGTAACACTGCTCGTAAACTTTGCTGTGTTTATCATACTGTAGTTTATCTTTCTCTGTCGCATACATGTGAATTATAACAATGAGTTGATTCCATTCACTCAGTACATATTTAGTGTGTATTATAAATTTAAGGTTCATCAACTCTAATAAATGAGTGAATAGATATTTGTTAATTTACTTTTATTGATGTTAATGATATTTCAAAAGTGTTGAAATGCACATGTTAATCTGCATGTCTTGTAAGACAACATTTGACAGAATTAGCTATTTAACTTGACATTTTAAAAGGAATAGCTTTTGGCTTACCTCTATGGCTATGAGAGTTGTCTCTCTTCAGAGGGTGATGGTACATGTACCTTAATACTGTCTTTCTTTTTTTCTGAAGGCCTAAGAGTATGATACAAACACCAACAAGACCTGTCTCCTCACACAGTATCTCAAGAACGCCTGGGTCCATCAATGATTTCAAGCTAGAAGTGGGAATGAGTGTCTTCTGTAATAATGAGCTAGGTACGATCACGCTTAGTGTGCTGGAAATATTAGTATACACATACATGTATGTGGTTCTTATGCCTCTTTATGGTACATGTGTTAATCTTCAGTCCCAAAAAAAAATTCCTTTCTAGTTTATGTACATACTGTGTATTAGATTTTGCTTCATTTCATTTATATTTCTTACCAATTAGAAGTGATATCAGTTGTGTTATAATGTATTGATTTCATACAATTCTTGTTAATTGAATATAAATCTGTAATTATTCTTTCCCATTGTTTCCTGGCAGGTACTGTTAGATATATCGGTCCAGCAGAGTTTGGTGAGGGAGTATGGGTGGGTGTGGAACTACGAACTGCCAAAGGAAAGAACGACGGGAGTGTACACGACAAGCGATATTTCACGTGTCGTCAGGATCATGGACTGCTCGTTAGACCCAGTAAAATTACCGTCAGAGGTATCAATGGTGCCAAATTAATTACAGACTATTACGGATCAAAAGAATCCAGTCCAATGGAAGACAAGTGAATATCTACCTACAACTGTTAATAGGGGGATCAACTATCAAGCCCTCTACCCCTCATCGTGCCTGTGATTAAAGATGCCATAAGTCATTATGTCAGTTTCACACCACCATATTTTTGTTAATATATTGAAGAATTTTACTAAAAAAAAACATTGCAAGTTTTTTTTTCAGTGATTTTTAAAAATTTTTTAAAATAATTCTGGTTGGAGTAAATTTTTTACTGTTATTATCAACAGATGCTGTTGATTAGGATATTATGTCTCTTGTATAACAATCTGGGGCACCCGATCTCTTTGTCACTGTATATCATTGTTAACATTGCTGTTATTTTATGGTGATGTACGATCATAATAAGCTTTTATTTTTTGTACTTCATATTACTCAATGTGTCAAAAAGTTATTTAATGGGAATCCATTATGCAAATCAAAGTTGTTAATATTTTATGCAAAAAATAAATATTTCAAGCTTAATTAATCTTTTTTATTGGTTTTGGTGACTAAAGAATGAAGAATGTTTGTGGGTTGGAATTAAAAAAAATAAATTGTCTATGTCACTTAAACTTGAGCATATCCTTGAGATAGTTTCTTTTGAATTTGACCTTGAACTTATTAAATTGCATAAACTTTACAATTATTAGAAGATAATTAAAGGTAAGTATTATGCTCTACTAAATTGACACAATGACTCAGTTTTGGGTCACTTAAGAGACAGTTTATTTTTCTGAAAACAGAATTGTCACTCCGTCTTTAAAGGGGCGTGGTCATGATTTCGTTCAAAAATTATTTTTCCAATATTAATGTTTACTATGGTTCAGTAAGACATTTTTAATAGGCAACCAAAATTTGAGTCATTCGTTGAGTTATAAGCGAGATACAGAGCTTACAATTCTTTGCTATGTAAACAAAGCTTTTGTTTACATTTTGAATGTTGAAGTGAAAATACCAGTTTTAGACCTAAAATGAAAGTGTCAAATGTTAGGACCTGTTTATTTATGTTTAAAATGAATAAGAAGATGGACAAATCAGCTTGAAAAAGATTTTTTACTGGAAAATGTAAACAAAAACAGGACACGAGCCTTGTTTACATGACAAGGAATAGTAAGCCCTGTCTTTTGCTTATAACTCTATGACTGACCGTCAAATTTCATTTAATCATTAGGAATGCATTTCTAAAGCATTGTAAATAATAAAAAAAGAAATATAGAATTTGCCCCAAATCATGACCATGCCCCTTTAAATGTACCTGGTAATAGTGTATGTACATCAAAGAATAAAAGCCAATTCAATCTAGTTTTACAGATATATAAGAACAATATCAAGTTTTAAAAATTAGCATTTTAATAAATAACATGCAATTTAGACAAACATTTTGATTTCATACACAATTTGTACATCTAATACAAAACAAACAAAAACACCTTCAAACCATTGCAACTCTCTAAGTGACCAGACAATACAAAGGAAATAAACCAAGATAAAAGACAAAGTTTTAATGGTTTCTGTACAAAGTCAAGTAGCATTTTCTTGTTTTGCGGCCCCAATTATTGTACACATACAATATAGCATAACAGTCAAGCCTTTGATTTGAACATTAAACATGGCAAGCTTTACATTGTTATGAATGATCACACATTCTTTAAAACCGTGAATCAGGAATGATAGGAACAAAAACACAAACCAAAAAACCACTAATTGCACTTTGTAAGCTGGGACTTGCTAGTTTGGCAAGAGTTAATGGACTTGAACATCTCTACAGTATTTCAAACATTGACAACAAACAACAATACTGTTCTCTAAAGAATGTATAAAACTATACCACCTAGCTCTCTATAACTCTCACAACTCTATGATAATGCTACCAATTGTAACCTTGCAATCACAACCTCTGTTTGGTCCGTAAGCACACTGAACATACGTATATATGACACAAAAATCTTAATATCAAAATATGGTATCTCTAATGCTAGCACATAAAAATACTTTGTGTTTTGTCTGGTGAGTTATGAGCTCTTGTTTTCCAGATTGTCTATGGGATTTTGATACATGAATGCTGTATTTCACTGTTTTACATTTAATACTCTAAATCGTTGCATTCGTCTGAATTAATCACTACCAGGTACATCTATTAAGAACTCAGAAAAACATTAGAGCCAAGTAAAAACATGTCCTATAATAAAATAAGAGGCCACATGGCTCACCTGAATGACTGTTTTAAAGTTATTTTTTCTCTTAATATTTTCATAATAAAACTCTATGGTGTTATGATTTTCATAGTTTTTGATTTTTATAACAAATGACAACATTCAAATGGGTTGTGAGTTAACCCCAGTGCTTACAATTTTTACAGATTTTCCCTGTCTATATTCTTTTTAAAAAATAGTGTGATTTGTTCTGTTTGGTTGAAATTAGTCTGGTGGTTCCAGAGATTAAGAGCTGATGCCACGGACAAAAAAATGAAAACTTATTAGGACAAACTTTGATCAGAAAAGCTTTATTACTTGAGCCTTCAGCTCAAACGAGCTAAAATGAAATGTTTACTGGTGTGACAGGAAAAAGAAATAACTGAGGTTTTATCTTTAGTAATCTAGCCTCGATTTAAATTGTTCAAATATCAATTCATTTTATTAAGTTACTTGAACATATCATTTGCAAGTCTAAAGCCCTTAATGTACTTTTGTGTCAAAACAAGCATATAAAATGTTATAAAACATGTATATCAACCTTAATGGAACAGTGAATCGAATTCCTCATCAACGAAACGTGTAAATCATCACGGAATTGGAAAATATAATGCATATATCTGTATGACTAACAAGACTGATCTTGGAATACATCACTTTAAATGTACACAATAAAATGAGGTAAATTTTGTTAAAGCAAATTTCTGCACACTTTATAAGTGTACCAAGTATGTTATTGAATGTGCATATAAGTACAAAAAAAAAAAAATGAAAAAATAGCCTGCATTAGGTTTGTTCACTCAGACAATACATGCACATGAAAGAAATGTGACAAGTAATACCTTGTCATATCACAACATGCTTTGAACAAGTTTTAATATCACAATCAAATAGTACATGAAGTACTCCATCCTCTTCCTTTCTTCTTTTAAATTTCTGAAGCCTGAAGGCCATTAATAAGATGAGATCTTGGAGTATCACCATTAAGATTTGAAAAAAGAGGATTTCTGTGGCCGAAACTGTTCTCTTGAGAACCAATGACTGAACTGATTGTTTTAAGCGAGGAATTGTTGGTATAGTCTTTACTGCTGTCTGCGGTGAAAGTCATGGACACTTCCTGGGTATCCACAGTCTGAGGGACGGGGGAATCCACCACATTGTTGTCCACTGAATCGGTGTCACTAAAACAGATATAGATTACTAAACACTTTGTACAGTGCTTATTGTGTTGAATCCCAATCAAAGTACTGAAACTGCTTGGAGTTGCCTTGATCAACATCGACCCCCCATTGTGGCCCAATCCTACCCCCCAGGGATCATGATTTGAACAAACTTGAATCTACACATCTGAGATAAGAATAAAGATGATCGTCATATTGTCTCAATTACTGAGATGCTAAAAAGCAATATGAGCATTGTTGATTCTTGTTACAAATTCATTAATCTTAGAGGTTGAGATATATTCTATACTTAGAATGAAATGTCATATGATTAATTAAAAAAGACTTTCACGATCAACTGCATTATCAATAAATAAGTCAGATTTGTCTCATCTCTTTATGGAATATTTTTTATTATACATGTATCATAAAAGGAGTGGAGATTGAGGTTCGAGCCACTTTGTCTATATACATGTATATACCCGGTATATCTGCAGGGATTAACTTGTGGCACAAATCAGTTATGATTTGAAATTAATTCATGATAATGATTTAATGAATAATAAAAGTGTGATGATTTACAACTAAATGTCACTAATACATCAGCAATTTTTAGTAAGTATAAACCGTATATGTACCATAGGTACAGATCATGTTATTCTCTATATTTTCACATGTATTTATTTTACATTTAATGTATTTTCATTAGCTTTACTTACTCATAGTCTTGTGATTCTTGTGATAATACTTTCTCCAAGAAAATAGGATTGGCACTGAAAATCAAACAGAAAATGAATTACTAGTATGAAGATATTAAGTATAAAACAGAAAACGAAAAATGAACAAAACTCAATGAAAACTATGCAACACACAACAAGTAGTGAATTCTTGATATAGAGTATAACGGAGGCATTTTTAAACCATGATCCTGATATGCTTGGGACATTCTTCTTGCTTTTAAGATTTTAAGACATCTTAAAAACGTGTTTGAAAACTCATGCACAGTCTGTGAACTACAATGATGTGAT
Source organism: Magallana nippona (assembly GCA_033439105.1). NCBI lineage: Eukaryota > Metazoa > Mollusca > Bivalvia > Ostreida > Ostreidae > Magallana > Magallana nippona. The sequence goes on along the minus strand of CM065925.1, from coordinate 37,673,452 downwards.
TGATAACTGGGACTATTTCACACAGTACATTTGGTGACACAATACGTGAGGATGTACAAGTATCTTGATATCCAGAGTGCATGAGAACAATTAAATACTGTAGATTCCTTATTTTACGCAAGTATTTAATTCTGTGATCCCACTGTTTTGTATCAAATAGCAAGAATACAAAATCGCAAATGTGGAACTTTTATTCTAATATCTTATAGTTCTACACTCTCAAAAAATATAAACAAGATTTTACAATCCTCGCGGGTGCTTTGCACGATTTTACGTGGATAGTAATTAATTATTTAGGAATCTACAGTAAACATGCATACAACAGTAACGTAAGGTTCACATCACCAAACCTAAAATCTCGTTTGGGTCTCATAAACAGCATTGCTACAAAACAAAGACCACACCCTAAATATCATAATGAATTTTTAGCTCTAGAATGTAAAAATACACATTAACCCGTAAATCATAGAAATCTTGTTATATGTTCTATGAGCAACGAATTGTCTAAGAACACCTTCTATAGTTGGGATATAATTGTGTTTCAATCTGAACAAAGACATTGGATTGGTAAACGCTACTCACTTTTCATAGGCGTGTAGATTAGTTCCAGGAAGCTGGTTCTTCTGCATGTCATTTTCCTGCCCTGTGAAACAGTTTATATATGTTGATTATTTTTTCATTCTGTTTTCATAAAATATGAATTTCTCCTACAAATCCATTTCTTTCAGTGAAAAGCTATACACTGGTACTTACCATAAACCATAGCAGTGGCTGCTTTAAGCTTCCTTTGATATCTGATCAAACACAACATAAATTAAGTGCATGGTTTTTAAAAAAAAAACTCTTACATTCAAAACTTAAAACAAATCACTCTAATGCTAAAGCATTTACGGGTACATGTATTTTCTTTTCTTTTCAAACTTACTTCCCTTTTTTCTCTCTGTATAATTCACTTTCTCAAATCAATTATTTCCCATACATTTCATTATAGAATTGAACTTACGATTTTGTGATAAGGAATATGACGATGGCCATAACAATACATGGAATGCCAAGAACAATGGCCAGTAGAATCAGGCCCATTATGAGCAGTCTGTTGGAATCTTCTTCCTCTGTTTGTTGAACTGCAGACTGTATTGATAGACATAATATATACATGAATCATAGTGTCACTACTATTTGCCCCCGTTTTATCCCCCTCCCCATTTCGCCCTTGTTTTAGCGGGCAAGACTGGGTGAATTTTTAAATTACTATGTTGATAAGAAAGTGTCTATCACACAACTGTGTCTGGGTGAATTCAAGATGGGGCAAAACCCTTTGCAAATGTAGAAGGGCAAAAAAAAAAAAAACTATGGGGTAAAAATAACCCTGTATACAGTATATAGCATACTTGCATAAACTGCTTAATACATGTAATTAATACATGTATGACTCTGTAATTGTCTTTTGGCATCAAATGTGTTCTTATATAGAAACAACAGCTGATGAAGATATATCAAGTATTGTGAATGAAATGATTGCATTAAAACATACCACAATCTGTAGGATATTGTACTCATTCAAAATTGGCACAAGGGCTGCAGCTTCATCATCTATTTTACTAAAGAGAGGAAAGGACATCAGCTATTAGTACACGTATAATAAACTTTGATGTTTGTTGATTGAGTACCGGTAAAAATTAAACATTTACCATTTAAAAAACACCAAGAGCTTTATACTTAATACTAGTATTAGGCCTACCTTAGTAGCTCAGAAGCAGAAACAATTCTAAATGGCTTAATGACCTCTCCATGTATAAACATATCAGTCCTAAAACACAGAAATAAATATTCTTACAGAACAGTTGGCATCTTTTGTCAAGGCCCCAGGTAGCATAAATTAGTCTCTGGACAGATTGATATGGTAAGTAACATTAGAGATATAAATTTTAAAACTTTAAGCATGTCCTGTTAAAATGCCATTTTTTATTCAGATGGATCCATTTTATTTACTCTTTAAAAGTTTAATATTAATTCAACACTTACTTATCTGCCTCAGGTTTTCCCTGGGCATTTTCATGAGTTTGGATTTTGTCCACAACAATATGGTACCCTGTGATTCTTTCCAGTTTACTGAAAAAATGTATATTCATTTACACATGTAAACTTTCACAATCATTTTGATTTTGTGTATGAACAACTAACATACACATTAGAATACACATTCAAACTAGGAAATCTTACCTTCTGAAAGTCTCTGAGAAATTTTTGACTTGCATTGGAGTCATTCTGAAGATAATCTTAACTCTTTGGTCATCATTGATTAGAGATATCTGAAAAGTAAAGGAGACTTGGTGGTAAGCAATTATGCATATACAGTAGTAAATTGTCTTTGTTCCGCAGATATAGCACACAAGGAGATAGTGATTCCTTAATAAATCAAAAGTATATGAAATTCACAACAAATTTCATGCTTTATATTTTGAACTATAGTTCTACTGCTGATGTACCATAGTTTAAATATGTATAGTATTGTGTAACGAAAACATTTCTTTGAAAATAATGAAACATAGGTAATGCAATTCACTACTTTTTGTAGCCTATTACACAGCTCATTATGTACTCTAAAGTAAATTCAGAAATCAATCCTTACCCTAAGAGAGGCATTAGCCATTTTGCCGTCACTGTCCTGAGCACTGACATCCATCAGAATGTATCCAGACATGTCCGACTGGAATATGGTGTTGGTCCTGACGATTCCGTCACTGGATAGACTGAGGGGGGCACTGGGTAACTTGTTCCTGAGGGCTTCTGGGTAAATACCCAGGGACATCAAGTGGAATGTGTGCACAGAATTGTTCCCAGAGTCTAGGTCTGTCACTTCATCCTGAAAATCCAGAGTGAAGGAGTTACCACAGGAATGTGTGAAAGGTACATTGCAGATTGTGTTCATTTAACTTGTTTTGGATGATGCAGTTGCAGTTTACTACATGTTCTTTAAAGTTAATGGTATTTTGAATTGACAGTTGTTCTGAAATTTTAAACTATAAAAGGATCATCAAGGTATGATGAAAGGAGGCCCATTAAATGTATTACTTGCCTGAGTAAATACATAAAATGTAGACCCAAGTAGATAACTAATTTAACTACATGTATATTTAAATCAAATATGAACACATTTTTGTCATACAAGTCAATGATACATACACTGAGAGTGAATATGGTCTCCTGGAACTGAGTTTTTCTGGTAATCCCCACACTGAGATTCTGGTTCCTGAACTTTGGCGGGTGATCATTAATATCTTTGATGGTGACCTGAGCCCACAGCAGGGTTGTGTTGCTTGATTCATATTCATCCGGAGGTCGCATTTCTATTTTTTGAGACACCATTCTCTGAGTCCCTGGGTCTGTAGAGTATTTGTCAATAGTGAGGTATCCTAGTGGGGTGGCCCATATCACCAGGTTTATGAAATTGATGGGTGTTCCAGTTACATCCCCATCTCTATCAACTGCTTTGATCAAGTACAACTCTCCCGTCTGATTGAGGTAAAAATGGTCAATCATGTCTCCACCTGCAAGACAGAACTTCATATAAAATTTGTTGATACATTGTATATAATTATAAATTCAAACACAAAACTTGAAATTAACCCCCCCCCCAAAAAAAAAAAATTATTATACATGTACCATTGCAAAAGAAAATGATCTACCCATTCTTATTTTCTTACCTATAATGTAATAAAAGATGAGACTGTTGTTGACATGGCTGTCTCTGTCTATTGCTACATCCACTGTACCACAGTACTCCATGGAGTGCTCCTCTGGCACCGGACCAAGGATATATGGCTCCATGTCTGGTCTGCGAGGGAATTCCGGCTCCTGGTCATCAATGTCCAACAGCTGAACAAATATGGTGAGGGAGTTATCCAAAACACTGATGATACCGCTGTCATTGGCAATAACTCTGATCTACAGAACGAAAGGGAGAAAACATGATATAAGACAATACATCTGATCAGTGAAACTTTCAGCATCATCTTCCAATATGTCTGGGTTAAAAATTAGAACTGCACTATCTCAGAACAGTATACTAGTACATGTAACAGTATACTGACTCTTTATTTCATCATAATCACAATATATTTTTATTATTAAATATTGCAGTTCATTATAATAGTAAACTTGATATCAGAATAGAGAGACTGCTCCTACTGACCTCAAACTGAGCCTGCTGCTCCCTGTCCAGGATGGCCCTGGTGGTTAGCAGGCCAGTGTCCTTGTGGATCTGGAACTTGGTGTAGTCCTTCTCCGGGGCCAGGTAGTAGTGGACCTCAGCATTCTTACCGTGGTCAGCATCAGTAGCACTCACCTGTATCACTGTAGTACCCACTGGTTGTTGCTAAAAACAAATCAATGTTCAGGTTAGTGAAATTATTTGTAAATGCAAATTCCCTTTAAACAAAAACATATACATTTGAAAGATGCACATTGAGTATGTTATCAATGGTCATGCAATTTTATGTACCCTAAATTTGAAAAAAAATTCAAGACATGTACAAAATTAGACAATTACCTCTTTGATTTGAAGTGTAGCAGTAGGACCTTTAGGAACAACAAACTGAGGCTGATTAAGGTTTTCATTTGACTCAATGATTTCTATCAGAAGAGTCATGTTGGAGGAGAGCCGAGTGGGCGTTCCCTTGTCCTGAACTTTGACTGTGACGTAGTACATCCCCACATGTCCTAGCAAGGACTGCCTAGTGCGAATGACTCCTTCATTGTTCTTGATGTCACTGTTGTATTGTGTGGTTATATAGAACCAGCTGTCACTGGTGTTAGTGTCACCAGACACCAGAGAAAATTCTACCTCAGCATTGGTCCCGACGTCTGCATCATTGGCTGAAATGGTATCTACAATGGTGTTGTTCTGTGAATTCTCTACAACAGATTTTGGGGTGGTTCCAATATTGGTGATGATGGGATGGTTGTCGTTGACATCTGTCACTTTGACAAATATGGCGCCTGTTCTCTCTGAGCGTTGTTGGTTGAGGTTAGCATCGATATTATCTGTGGCAGTCACATACAAGATGTACTCCTCCCTCACCTCTCTATCAAGGGGTCTAAGGACAGAGATAGTGCCCTGAAAAATGGAATCATCGGAAAAATAGATAATATAATTCTTAAATTTTCCAAACTGAAGAAACTTTATTGCTATTCCAGTTTAGAAATGTTTATTGTAAATATTTTAGGAATAAAAAAAATATTGGGTAGAAAGCATATTGAGATTAACATGGTGTTTCAAACAAAATGAAAGAGAATGTACTGTTTTGGAGTCGATGGTGAGACTCTTGTCATCATTTGTGACTTGCATGGAGTATGTGATCTCTCCAAACCTCCCGCTGTCCCTGTCTGTGGCAGTAATGTTCCCTACAAATGTCCCATTGGGAGCATTCTCCTCCACCGAGTACTGAGTGGCGTGGGGCTGGAACTGAGGTGTGTTGTCATTGATGTCAATCAGAGACACCGACACTGTGGCTGTGGATGTGAGGACAGAGGAAGGAGGGCTGGCAGAGTCTGTTGCTATCACTGTGAAGCTCACTTCATGGTTGCTCTCATAGTCCAGTTGCTTTTTTAAAGTGACAGTGCCTGGAATTATTTTTATAGAGTGAAATTTATCATCTGTTAGTAAAGAAACTGGGTACTAGTACATTCAATAAATGTTTTCTTATCAAGATTTTTTTTACATAAAAATTCCATACAAAAAAACTAAGGATGACTTATCTAACTTAAGCAATGTTACTTTTTACTTCAATTTATAAACTATCTTGGTTAAAAAGATTCAATATTTAATTTCTTGTTTCCTAATTAAATCAAATTTGGACTAATTAATCACAAAAGGATTACATGTACCAGGTATTAACACTTGTATTTTAACTCATACATTCTCCTAAAACAAAATAAACTGACCGACTCTGGAATCCATGATCTGGAAGGAATCAATATCATCCTGTCCTATTCTGTAGAACACAGTTTGCTTCTTGTCCTTATCCACTGCTGCCACAGTGATAACTAGGTCATTGACCTCCCGACCCTCAGAGACATTGACATGATATTGTGGACCAGGGAGGAACTCCGGAGGCTCATCATTCACGTCCAGTAAAGTCACAGTCAGGGTAGCTACAAAAATCAAATAGCAAAAAGAAGTTTAAAGTACCATGTTAATAAAATGTGTACAACTGGTATCTCTACATCTACATATTTTTTCATAGATTTCTCAAAAATTTTACTGTTTAGGCATTCATTATTATACAAGACACTGCTAGTAGTCTGCCTTCTTATCTAAATTTGATCAACTATTATTTTACCAGTGGCAGTTTGTTGATCAGCTGATGGCTGCCATCCATTGAGGTCTTTCACTAGGACTTTGAGTTCTATCTTTTCAGCCGTTTCTCTGTCTAGTACTGATTTGACAAATAAAATGCCGGTTGTCTCATTGATGTCAAAATAATTCTGCAAGAGAAAAACGTTTGCCAGCTTTAAAACTCATTTCAGATAAGCTGAAATTGCAGTACTTAAAGTTTTAGATTACCCCACATATTGATGTTGGCAATTTCATTTGAGAGGGACTCTCCCCCCCCCCCCCCCCCCCCCCCCAAAAAAAAACCCCTTACTTTTCAGTTTGCCAGAAACACCTGATATATGGTTTCAAAAACTATATTATGTGTAGTATGATACAGTGTAAACTGCTGATTATCTATGTAGTGGTAAAAAGATCTAAAATAGTGTACTGTGGAATTACCAGTACTTAAATTCATGATGCCAAACCTGAGGATTGCCAGTTCTTTTACATATTCAAGGAGAAAGCAAGTTAAACAGTCTTACAATTCCTGGAACTTACCTGGATATTATTTGCAGTAACATTCACTTCTCTTCCCTCCTCGTCAGTGGCAAGAATCGATTCTTGCAAAATCTGGTACCTGAGGTGCGGATTACTGTCTGTGTCCACTGCTGTCAGGGTCACGACCTGTGATCCAACAACTCTGTTCTCCAGGATAGCAACAGACTGCGACCGTGGGTCAAAGTAGGGTATCTCATCATTGACATCCAACACGTTTATATTTACAATGCAGTACCCCTCCAATGAGACAGAACCACGGTCGGTGGCTGAAATGTTTAGAGAATAGAAAGAGCTCTGTTCATGATCCAGTTCTGATTCCACCAGGACCTCGCCAGTTCTGAAGTTGACCCTGAATTTCTCCTGAGTTGTGCTTTCTATGCGGAAAACAAACTCATTATTGGGGGCGGTTCCATCTAAGTCATAAGCATTGACTTTTACTGCCAGAGATCCAATGGAGGCATTTTCATATATATTAACCTGGTATGTGGTTTGATTGAATACTGGTTTGTTGTCATTTTCATCCTGCAAAATAATTTTATAGTGTGCATTTTATTCCAAAAGCATTTACCGGTATGTTAATTTTTCTTAACATTGTTCCAACACACATTAAAATGTCTTAAATACTTTCAACCAAACTGATACTGAATGCATAATCAAATATTTAAAGTTTGTTTTCACTTATTTTATGGTAAGGATGCATCTGACTGTACAAGTGAGTACACTTGTTTACCTCCACTTCCACTGTAGCATTGATGACTGAGCAGAGAGATGGCAGTCCTCTGTCACAGGCCTGGACCCCCAGCATTATCTGACCACTGCTGGTCAGCTGCTCATAGTCCACAGGCCTGAACAGTCTCACCACACCTGTAGTATTGTCTATAGTAAAGGTGTTTGTCAGGGGAGGCTGGATGTGGGATATGGAATACAGAACTTGGCTGTTCATTCCCTCATCTAGATCTGTTGCCTTCATTCCGAAAAAGAGATATAAGAAAATCATTTCCTTTTGAAATACAATTTTCCTACATATCATACAGTGCGTACCCATGGCAATTAAAGAGCTTATTATTTAAACATTATACACAAGATATATATTTTAATCCAACAATGTGTTAGAATGCTCACCTCTAGCTTGAGTTCCCTCACAAATGAGGTAGCCCCCTCCTTCAGGGAAGCAAAGTAAGCCTCTCTGGTAAAGAGCGGCTTGTTGTCATTTGTGTCCGTCACTTTGACATTCAGTTCCACTGTTGTCCGAAATCCACCCCCATCTTTAGCCTCTACTGTTATGTAATATTCACTTATCTTTTCCCTATCTAGGGCCTCTGTGTTATATATTTCTCCAGTTGAAACATTGATACCAAATCTGAAATTTAAGAGATTGCATGCAATTCAATAGTTTCCAAAGAGAGTAGTGTCAACACTCATCATTTTGGCAACATACAATACCAATATCATACTTTTGAAAAAGGGTAATAAGTGAATAAAATTCATCAAAAACCCAATATCCTCTCAAATATTCATGCTTTTTAAAAAACAATATTATAAGTACCTTCCATTTCCTCCCCTAACTGAATATGTGATTTCTCCAAACACCCCAGAATCCAGATCTGTTGCCTACAAAGCACAAGATTATACAATGTACCTATATGCACCGAATCAGAACAAATTATTTTTTATACAGAGGTATGGTAAACAAATTGCCAGGGTGCCTGACCTGTAGTCGTGTAAATGTGGTCCCAGTGGGAGAGTTCTCAGCAATCTGGGCTGTGTAGGAGGAGTTCTCAAACTGAGGCTGGTTGTCATTGACATCCAGGATGTGGACCGTCATTTTGACTGAACTACTTCTCTTTGGATTGGTTCTTAGCTCTCTGGCAATTACCTGATCAAATAAGAAGCATAGAAAATAATTGCAACATACCCTGAAACAGTATTGTCTATATAAGAACTGTAAATGTTGATATCAATTTAGGGATTTCCATGTAGCAAAGCAGATAGATATGGGTTATAAGCATTTTTAAATCATAAAATTTGTTATAGTGCTGTACAGTACCCCTTTTTCAAAACTGTTTGGCTGGTAATTAATTAAGGAACACTTTATACATTGTAATATTTGCATATATTTCCATGTTGACAGGTATGACTCACAACAAAGTGATATACAGTAAAACTTGGTAATAGGGAAGTCCTAAGGACCAGTCAATTTACTTCGCTATATCCGTAATTCGTTATAGCATATTCCCTTATATAAATGTTTTATTTCGTATGACTACCATTTGTGCTTATTGCGGCATGAAATAAAATACCATTATTGGAAACCTAAAATAACAAGAGATATTTGTGAAAAACTTATGCCCCCCTCCCTTGGAGACCTCTGCGAAGAAAATGAATGGAAACTGCAAATTATTGAAATTTTGCCAAGTCCAAGGGGCATAACTCTGTCAAAAATTGCTTATTCGTACCCAAAATCGAAGTTGACCTAGATGTTATTATTATAAATCTGTATACCAAATTTCATTTGAGTAAGTGCAAACCCTGCAAAGAAAATGAACGGAAACTGCAAATAAATGGAATTTTTTTAAGTCCAAGGAGCATAACTCTGTTAAAAATTGCTTGATCGTTCCAAAATCGAACTTGACCTAGATATTGTTATGTTAAATCTTTATACCAAATTTCATTTCAGTACGTGCAACCTCTGGGAAGAAAATGAATGGAAACTTAGTGGACCCACCGACCGACAGACAGACAGACAGAGAGACAGACGGACAGCAGCAGAGCAATATACCCTCCCTAATTGAAAGACTTACGATATTATGTGAAAACAAACTCAATCAAAGAACTGTTTCAATTGGTACTGCTATTTTTTTAAAACTATAAAACACTTTGTTGTAAAAGGTGTAAATTGCACTATAATTCACCTCTACGGAACTCAAAATCAATTTGCTATCTCCGTAAATTCGTTATAACTGTAATAGTTTGCAAGGATTTGTTAAGAATTTTGCCAGGGACTCCACATATCTTTGCTATATCCAATAATTTGCTATATCAGAGATTATACTAAACAAGTTTTACTGTACATGTAGAAGGTAAACTAAATTCAATGTAACTTACATCAAAAGTAGCTGTCTTTGACTTCTCGTAGTCCAGATCAACTGAATTGTTCACCCGGATAAGAATGGAAGACTCAGAAAAAACCTCCTTTGGTAAAGGGGCAAAATCGTAGTATGGCTGTCCATCCCTCTCTAGCACAATTTCAAAGTAACTATTAAGTCCCTGTAATATAAAATGTAACATAACATGATTCATTTAATAGCTTACAATTATCTCCAAATTTAATTGCTTCGTAAAAAATTCCTTAAAATATAAGATCTTTACCCTGATAACGAACAATCACCAAGAAAAATTTTATGCACATATGAAATATATCAAATTTCAATTACCTTTACAGTGCATGTATTAATATTTTTAGTTTCAGGTACATTTCAAAAAATATAAATATTAAACACATCTGCTGCCTATAAACTATTATCTATGGATCTATTAGGTTTAACAAGTATCAATAATCAATACACATCGCTGACAGTTATATATTTTCATCAAATGTTTTATTTTTCATTATCTCCTGAAAAAACCTGTCTCTCGCTGAATCCCAATTGTTTGCTATATGGTGGTTGACTCACCTGATCAATATCGTTGACAGACATGATGGTGTTGGCTGTGAAGATGACAGGGACCCCAGCCTGCATGTTTTCCTGAATGGTGGCCGTGTAGTTTAGGTGGTTGAATGTTGGCGTGTTGTCGTTGACATCGGACACAGAGATGGTGACCAGGGTTGTAGCAGTGGTGTTCCCATAGTTCACACCAGACATAACCTCCTCCGCCTTTATAAAATAATACACTGATGTACATAGATGACAGATAGAAAATACGATAATCATAAGAAAAACATTGTCCAGTAAGGTCACAAGTAAATTGAGCAAGTCTCTTGCTTGTAAAGTTGAACTTTTATGAAATGGGCTAAACTTTCAGGAGAGAAAAACACTGGTACTAAAAAAACAAATTTAATCATAAAGCATGATGATGATAATTTAAGTAAAAGGTTTAGTCATTTTGAAAATTATGACATAACCTGTAAGCCATTCAATTTTTTTTATGTAACAAACATTTATTTATATCCTGGATAGTGGATACAAACTTTTGGAAAATAAATCATTATACATCAAGGAATGAGCCTGATCCACTTTACCTTAACATACATGGCATACACCCCTCCACTGTCCTGTATGGAGGCATCATCTCGGTCCAGTTCTGTTTTAATGGTGATCCATCCTGTGTTGGGATCCACATTAAAATTCTGGTAGCCACCTGTAAATAGACAAAAGCTTTAAATAATTTTCTTGTATCAATTTTCACACTCCTAGTACCAAGGCATAATGAAATCTTTCAGCTTATAAGTTTACAAAGTTAACCTGAACAAGATACCATGTATTAAGCTACAGAGTAGGTTTAACATAACATATATCTCAATTACCCTGAACAAATGTATATCTGATGCCATTTGGAACTCCTCTGTCTCCATCTAATGCTGTCACCTGAAGAATCCTTTCTCCCTTAAAATTGAAAATGAAGAAATGTTAATTATCTTCGAGGATCACGACAATATTTCTACGAAAGTGTGATTACTGCCTGGGCAGAGTAATATATTTCAGCATACACACAACTAATTAAGGGAAATTTATACAGAGAGCAGAAACATACAAAAATTCATTGAAATTTAAGAAATTAAGAAAAATTTGATGAAATATAGTATGGTAGTTAGTGCAATTTAAGATAACTCTGTTATGTTCTGATGCATTATCTTGTAATATACTCTCTGTATTTTACATTCTTTATTTTCTATTGCTACTACATGTATTATGTTCTATGATGTAATATAATATAAGCCATTTGGCTTAAAGAATAAACAAACAAACAAACCACAGCCTTGTCCTCTCCAACAACCACACTGTAAGGGAGATTAAAGAAGGCAGGGGGCGTGTCCTGAACATCAAGGACGGTCACCACAAAGTCAGCATTGTTAACGCTCTCATTGCCAAATCCATCCTGTCAAAATCAAAACAGTTCTGTGTATTGACTATATATAACTTAATTTACTTAAATCCTGCTCTATCCTCTCTGAATTAGAATAGTTCTTCATAATTACACCAGTTTTCTTTTTTACAATAATAGATCAAGCAAGAACCATTCTGATAATTAAGAATTAAAGACACTTAAAAAGAATCTACAATTTTTGTGCAATGAAAGTTATGGTGAAGAACATTTAGTTTAGAATGTGTGACCTGCATGAGTACACATGCAAGATTAATTTGACATACTGGGGGATTTAAAAAGCTGTAGCTTTCAATAATTGATCTTTTAATTACTTCATGCATCAACATATTTCACTACTTTTTACTTACTTTTGCTTTAATGACAAATTCATAAAAATTGTGTCTCTCAAAATCTAAGGATGAATTTATGATGACATCACCAGTATCACTGTCTATACGAAAGGCATTTTTATAAAGCTCATCTGCAGCCTGAAATTTAAAACAACCTTTTTTCATGAATGAATGCTGCAATGTATAAATTTTCACATGATTAATATACTTGCTAAATTAAGTTTAATTAAGATGAATCTTCTCAGATATCTTTCTATTTAGAGATCCACTGCAGAGGACAGCAGGAATTTATGATTAATAATACATGATATACTGGTTATATAGATTAAATCAATTCTTTTTTCATGAGTTCATACAGGATGCTGAACCTATCAGGAGATATTTAAGTGATAGTAAAAGTGAATGATTACCTGAGCTACCGGCTGAAAGAAGAGTAAAGGGAGATGGTTAATACATGGTTTAATCAATAGACATAATAATACACTGTCCAATCTTACTTCAAAGAGATTGAATCAACTTTATCCACAAGTAGTCATTTTCTGGTATCAGTGATATCCTAGCAGTCAATCAACTTTGATTACCAGTCCACTTATTTTGACAAAATAATTATACTTTCTCAATTAATTACAAGAGTGAACTAATGAATATCATGGACTTAGAGATTTCTTTACAGACCCTAAGTTAGATAAATATTTTTTCTATAGCCCTGAACCCTTACCTCCATGGAGTAAGACACAGTTCCCCCTAGCCCGTTGTCTGGGTCCTGAGCTGACACTCGAATCACTGTGGTCCCCACCGTAGCATTCTATGAAACAGACATCATCATTCAACACATTCAAAGATACCCTAGCTCCAAGACCGTAAACTGAGAACAGCCTCAAATCAAAAATTAATTCAAAATTGATAAAACTTTTTAACTAATTTATATACTTTGATGACATTTCTGCTGTGGGCTTGTATGAGTAGATACTAAAAAAAATAATGGAATCAGAATTTCCTGGTAATATGCACATCTACACAATGTGTCCTTAATACATGTACCTATAAAAGTTTCATGAAATTCCAGGCTGTACTGTAGGAGGAGTTGCTCTTACAAACTGTTCATTAATATATTCAATATAGCACCAAAATTCAAAGTTCAAAAGGACCAAAATTCCCAGAAAAATAATTGAATTGGAATTCCCTGGTAAATATGCATATCTACACACTGTGTCATAAGTAAATCTAGGTACATTTAATACCTACAAGTTTCACGAAATTTAGTGCAGCAGTTTAAGAGGATTGCGCTTACAAAAAAAACAAGATGGACTGACTGACTGACAGACAGAGTTACTGACTGACAGACGGGCCAAAAACATTATACCCCTCACAACTTTCTTGCATGGCATATAACAAAGGGGTAACCATTCATAATTGATGTCAAGAAAATCAAAATATTTTTGACATTCAATAATTTATAAGTCTTTTCTCAGTTTATGATCTTGGGGCCAGCTAGGACATGCAAAGAAATTTTCATAATCATTCATGTCAATGAATTTTACAACAAAATCTGTAGCATTCGATCTATGAAACAATAAAATTCTAAGAAAATCTTATCATTTCAATGAATCTAACTCCCACCCCTCTTAAAATAGTTTAACGAAAAAGACTGCATGCATTTGTGTGTATAGCATAAAATAAATGTCTGATAGCTCTCTAGGATAGAAAACTATCATGTTGAACAATAAATATTTAATAGGTCTTCATCAACTATGCATCAGTTCCACATTATCTCACGGTTATTACATTGATTAAAAATCAATTGCAACATGACCTGGCCAATACAATGGGCTCAAAACTCATGAAAAATTTACTTCCTTCCTTGTAATAACACATTCATAAGGTACCGGTATATGAAACTATGGATCTAACATTACCATTGATAAGAGAGCCAGTTTTTAAATTTTTTTTTGCCCAATGCCTTCTCTTCTCAAAACATTGCAGTGCTTGGCAACATTGCAGGTTCATTGTTAATTTGTATTTTCATGTTTTTTTTTTGGTTTACATGTATAATTACTTAAAAGAGTTTTGGGTACCTTTTATTAACAAAATTACATTTGCCAGCTAGAGTATTAATTGAACTCTTTGTTTATTACAATATATTCAAGAAAATCATTTAAATTCCTTAAAATATGTTCCAAAATTTGGGATGTCCCCAAGACAATCCTAAGAAACTGGCCCCCATGAAGTTAAATGATTCCATCAGTAGAGTTTCAGCTGTTTTTTAATCCACTTATTACATGTTCATCAGTTTATGCACCCAATAAATGACCGAGTATTTATGACTATGTGGCATTTATAGTTGACATTTATGTATATCAAACATTCTTTTAAGTAAAAATTACACTTGCTACATCCTGTATGTACATATTATATGCATAGAAATGCACAAGTTTCTACTTGTGCTCATTTAGCTTGGAAATATTCCAGTCAGAGAGTAAAATATAAGATTATTGAGATGATGTAATGCACTGTGCCCAATCAATCACTATTACCTCGTATATGGATTCTTTGTAACGGAGATTGACAAACTCTGGCACCTCGTCATTGACATCACTGATAAACAGTGTTACTTGGACCGCCAACTGTAAATAATAAAACTTGTAAATCACACCAACAATTCACACTTTTGAGAAAATTAATGTCATTAAAGTAAAACTTAATAAAAATAAGGACTTTAAATTAAACAAAATTACATGTGATATTATATCTTATCTATGCCAATATATACTGTAGTTTCATCAATATTTGTTGAACATCAATTTCTGTGGATTTCATTGTTCAGTCGATCCAAGTCATCAAATGTTCATGAAAGTACGAAATCTGATAACATATTGTACTGATAGATAGGACCATTGTCCACAAATTAACATATCCTTGACACTGTGAATTTTACTCCATTCCCCAAAATTAATGCCCACGAATATTGATGAAACCACAGTAATAGGAAGTTACATGTCTGTCCATGTGACAGCAGTTAATCATATAGCTTTGTGTGAAACATTGATTACCCCATTAATACAATGTTGCTACATGGCTATTTAGATTGCAGTAATATACACTCCCCTGTACCATTCTACCCTAAATAATTCATTCAGATAGAATTTTTGATGCAAATTATTGATCTTCAGTCATAAGTAATGTCACAAAAGAAATCTGCTGCTCCCAAAAGGGAGCCTAAGTGAGTGGTGCCAAAATGGATCAGGGCCCTATATTGTACTAGTAATGGGCTTGTAAATGAAGTGACTTGCCGGTCACAAATCTAATTCTCACATTGTTAGCACTGGATCCTTCCCCGTCAGCCAGATTGAAGTAGAGCTTTCTGTCGGAGGGCTCCTGAAAGACAGTACATATTCATCAGACTGTGGATAGAAGTAATTGGATAAGAGACGTGTTTACTGATTTACTGGAATATGTTGCTCGAATAAATTGTAGGAGTCAAAATGAAAAGGAGTTCTGTCCTGTATGGTTATATAGGACTTATATATATGGTATATAGTTACATTACTACCATCACCACCCATTTCCATTATCTTTGCGGACACTGAATCTATATGCATATACTGAGTACACATAATCAGTTAATTTGAATCCAACATTAGTACATGTACATTTCTTTCCCATTACAACAAAGGATTTTAGCAAAAAGAAGTTATAGGTAAACATATATTTTCCATCACACTAAAATCCCAGCCCCCAAAAAATATGGAGGTGAAAAAATGCTGTTATCACAACTGTGTGAAAATTCATCAAGCAATTTACATGTACAGGTATTGGCAGGTCTGAACAACAACTTTACCATAAAACATCAAAGGCCAAAGCTTTGCTCATTTAAGTTTTAATGTATTAATACCCAATTAATCTTAAAGTAAAAATAAAACAATATCATCCTGGCTATCATATCATGACCAACAGAACTGAAGTTGTCATGTTTTATTTTACTTTGTATGTGTTAAGTGTCCTCAAAGCTAAGTGAAATTGGTTACAAAGTACATGAACTGTAAATTGTGATAAATTAATTCCACTTGAGTGTTTACTCTGCTTTTGGCTTTTGATAGAGCTTGTACTCTTTCATTTCATTCTTTTCATCTCCAAAAAAGCAGAAAATCTGCTCAGATGTGAACCAATGCATCAGGTAAGTGATTCAATCAAATAAAAAAAAAAAACTCAACCTGGAATGAAGTATATGTATGTATGATTGTATGCATTGTTATCAGGATAAACAGAGTCCATGCTTCCTGTCATGCTTAATTACACGGTCCTCATTTACCACTGTGTTACTGAAAGTGAACATGTCTTGGGTCTATTACCACTACAATCGGTCTATTCATATCAAACTGGAAACCCATGATATTCCGCAGGGATTGAACATCATCCTTTGGGAAATAAATCTTGGGGTTCTCTATGAGGCTCTGTGTCAATCAATATACTTACATGGTCCCTATCAAGCTGCTTCTTTAAAATGATCTCCACTGATCTATTCACTGTGCTTTCTCCGAAATGCTCACTCAAGCGCACAAGACTTCTTGTTACTTCATCTTTAATTGTAAATTTGATTTCCATGGGTCCGTCTAGATCTCTAGCGGACAGAATTCCAAGGCTACCGTCTAAACAGGAGACAAATTAGACTGTGCTATTATTTCTTTTCCAAACTTAAAATAACTGTTTAGTGCATTAAAAATGAAAGTTTTATTAGACACAAACCTAAGTGCTATTCATCAAAGTCATGTTAAAAGGAATTGCAAAGTATTTTTTTGTTGCTTTTATTTCTAATTTAAAAAATTGAAACAAGAAGAAAGCAATGGGGAAAATTATCTTAAATTTTGATATAAATGGAGGAAAAATTCATCAGCATGTTGTTAATTGAAATTTTTAGTTAGCAATAAAAAGGAACATGAAGTTCTAGTGAACAATAAAAAGGTAATGTATTGTTTATGTGAATGCAAACTGATGCTCTCTCGACTTTCTTTCTCAATATCCAGGACAATATATTAAGGCAAGCTAATTTCCTCTGCCATAGAAAACACAAATGACATCCAGAAATCTTGAGAAAATCCTTACTTATTGGAAAATCCTCCTTGACAAAGATGTATCTGTTGAAATTTAGCAGGCTTGGTGGATTATTGGTTGCATTTAGGCCTGAAAAACAGAATTGAATGGAATCAGAATAATTGGCCGTTTACTGCAATATGAGACCAAATTTCCAGTCCGGGCCTGCTGATCAAAAAGGAAGGTTGTGCCTTCTGGGCTACTATTTTTCTCTCTAAACAAATTTTTCAGCCATGGGTAATCCAATTAGGCTGTAAAATGGATTGGGAACAGGTTTTCAACAGAGCATATTATTTCTCCTATTTCTAAAAACCTCTCGCATGTCTATTTGAATCAGAGTAAATCAATTTTGAAATCAACAAGTGTATTCTTACCAACAATGAAAAAATTAGTGCTGTATATGATACATATGCATTTTAACTTCGAAAACCTACACAAATAAGGCACAGCTGATATTTCATTGTTGGGTGGTTCTAAAAACAATGAATAAGAACTAGGTAATTATAATGATACTTGATTGTTTCAACTCTGTTTTCTCAAAAAACAAACAAACATGTACCACTAAAATTGGCACTTTGACAGAAAATCATTTGTTTGTTCAACAAGACTGATGCCAGACTTTAAAAACTCTGAACCCTAAATGTAAGCTATAATATGTCCCCTTTTATGACTGAGTAAATATTTGACATCATCATTTGTTTCAATGAGGAAGTTACTGGTACTTCACATGACAAATTGTACATTGGTCAGATGAATAAAAATTTTAAAATTACATTAAATATTCATATTCATGTGTGATCCTGATAGATTTTCCTGTATAGTGTGCAACATATTCAGGCTTATTTAATAACAACATATACACTGTACATGTTTTTGGGCAAAACCCAGACCCTTATTCAACATTATAAATGATATGTCCTTAAATCATATAAATGTAACCCACTTCCAGTGCTTGCTAATCATTTGGTTTTGTAAAATTTATATCAAATCAAATTATATTTCTTCACTTTCTGGCTGAATGATGCATACATTATAATATACTTGCTGCTTAAATGGACACTGGTAAATATTCTGTTACCGGTAATAATTTCATACATAGGTTACATATTGCAACATTCATTTGACAGAAGGAATTTTATTTTGATAAGTGAAGAGTTTTTACCCTAAATCAAGGGATCTGATGTGATGATTGCTTTGTGAAAATGTTAGATTTCTTCTTGGATATGTTGGTAATTTCACTGACTATTCAAAATGGGACTTCTACAGTCTGTCCACATTTTTTTGTTCACACAAGCAATTTAATAACACAATAAGCAAGAATTTTATGTGACTAATTTAGCAAGATTTTATTCTAAAGTTGTAAAAAAGTTGATGAACAAAAGTTGATGAACAAAATTTTCCAAGAAACCCACAAAGGCATTAGTTTTTTTCTATAGTTCCCTGCTCATAAGATTATTAAAGTGCCATAAAATGCATGTATTAAGGACAGATCTTCGGGGACCACAGAGGTGCTTTATTGCCTTGATACCTCACTGTATCCAATTAAGAATTTATAATTGTGTATTCCATGGGAAATAAAATATCACTTTGCTACTGTTAGTTGTTCAGTATTGCTCCTTTTTTTTTCCTAAGCTACATTCACTCCTTAGTAATGGGACATTTTCATACAATACTCTCCCTTACCAAGTACAGTAAAACACGCTTATAATGAAGTGCCACGGACGGGCTATTTTGCTTCGTTATAAGCGTAATCCGTTATATCCGTCAATTTTACAACATGAAATAAAGTAACGGGAAATGAAAATCACTTCGCTATAAGCGTCAATTCATTATAAGCGTGTTCGCTATAACTGTGTTTTACTGTATAGACTGTGTTTACAGTACAAATGTATTTACAGCGTATCACAATTAAGGAGCTGACAAATAATTATCACAGGGACTATAGGGACATTCAGAGCAAGTATTGAAAAGGAACTCTTTAACTAACAAATTTTAAATAAACTTTATAGGGTTTCATTTCCATTTTTCCATCTTGCTGTTACTTCCTTTCAACAGATTTAGTAACATTTTAAGCTCTTTAATTATTTTTCTTAAAAATGAAGAGAATATTGTTTGATAAACCTTGACACCTTTCTCGTCAAGAAAGTGCATTAGCCTGGCTGAAAATCTTTTGAGCTATATATCCAGAAAAATACAAAGGTTTAAAGAAAATGATTTTTCCTGAGCCTTATAAACTAAGATTAACTGATTTATCTATAATAATTCAAAGTTTTAAAAAAAATTAATTTTACCTGAACAGAGAAATCCAAAGATGACCCATATTATTTGAAATAAAGCTGACTCCATTTCTTCGAGCCTGGTGTTTCTATCTCATTCAGCAATGAAGTTCATCTGAAAATGAAAATGATGAAAATTCCATATTGAAAAATCATGAATAATATATTTGTGCCAGGTGTGATTTCATGATTGTGTATTACAAAGCATGCCTTTTAGCTATTGGCTTTAAAATTTCTTGACCTTTGTCCATGTTAAAAGCTTCATTGTGATTATGGATCTCTTTAATAATATTATAACCTCCAGACAAATCAAAAAGGATAATGATCAGATAATGCTAACATTGCTTCCAAGATAATATAATACATTGAAGCAATATGAAAGGGAAATTTTTGAGGAGAAAAACTTTTTTCATAAGAGTTAGGTTCATTAAAAAAGCATTATGAATTAATAAGATTTGCACCCATATGTTTATCGTGAAATATCTTGAATCATATTTCTGATAGCATGGAAATGCCTGTTTAATTCAATAACATGCTATGAGCAATCATCATGAAAGTCTGTTATTCTCATTCTATGTAATTAATGGGAGCTTAACACAAGATCACGTTCCATGGCTCCTGGACCAGAATTTTCCGCAGACTAATTAACACCCCATCTTGTGCATTAATAAGATCAATATAAACACCTTGTTAAACACCCAGTTATTTGTGACTGACCCCATATCTCACCTTGTTCAAGGTAAAAGAAAAAAATTCTTTTTGCTTCAACAAGTCCCTTTTGTGCATGATTTCTTGATTAAATTCAATGGGGGGCATTGTTAAATAATATGAGTACCTTATTCTCCTGCATTATTCTCAACAAAACTGCTCAAATTCAAAATATAACCAAGAGGTAATTAAATCAGTTTTCACAACTGAGAAGTTCTCTTCTGGTAAATATTTAATTTTGTTAAAATTGGCATCATTTAGTTGCAATTCCCTAATATTATAGAATTAACTGAGCAAATTTCTATATCTTCAAATAAAGTAAATGGACTCATTGTAATTGGGTAACAATAATTTGAATTTGAATTATACTCCATATTAATTTTCAAACTTAATGCCAATACAACATGCCCAAAACCAGCAGCAAAACACCCTTTAAGAGGAAACTAACAATTAAGATTTATTCTGTTCAGATTACTATCTCTATCCCTTTTTCTGCTTAAATGGTTCACTTTCATCAGTCATTTTTAAAACCAAATTACAATTCCAGAAAGGGCTGTCATCATTATAATGATATTGGTTTATCAATGACATTTATGGACCTCTAATCTTATTGGGCAGCCATGTGTTTTATGACAATTATCAGTGAAGAAAATCTGAGAGAGAGAGAGAGAGAGAGAGAGAGAGAGAGAGAGAGAGAGAGAGAGAGAGAGAGAGAGAGAGAGAGAGAGAGAGAGAGAGAGGGGGGGAGGGGGGAGGGGAGAGAGAGAGGGGGAGAGAGAGAGGGGGAGAGAGAGTTTTCTAAAGTGAAAAGTAAAGAAAAAAATTCAGATTTATCTTGGTTAACAACAGAGAGGAAAACCCTTAATTCGATTGCTCTAAGTACATAGCATATACAGTTATACATAGGCTATTCATGAAAATAACTGCAAAAAACACATGAAAATAGAAAATTCATTGATCAATAGATGACATAAGTCTCTGACAGTAGGGACACACCCTTTCATAAGCTGCTTATTGACAACAGATTTGTTCTTGTAAAAGAATTGAATGAATTTTTTTTTTACCTCTTTTATGAAAAATATTTCCTCATCACTACTTTATTAACACAAAGAATTATTTTACATTTAAAACTTGTACCAAAGGAATGTGAATGTTTGGCTATTGGCCTGGTCAGTATAAGACAGTCTTATTTCAATTGCAAATCAGTTCGGACTTGGATGAGGTGCCTTAGGCAGGGTGTCTACACGTTAACTGATAACAGTATCTACCCCCATAACAATGACTTACCACGCAAACCTTTATAGATCTCAGGAGCCCTCATATTAAATTCTGGGGCACAGAACACACCTGAATCTGATGCACATACCTGTGTACTGATTAGGCCAATCACAAGATTCACAATGGATACACCATCGTTGAGAAGTTCTTCCAAACCATGGGGAACAAATTCTAGTCAATTAAAACTCTTCCATTACAATATGAGTGATTTTTCTCACAACACACCTGGACAATTTGTTCTCTTAACAAGCTTCCCTACACAACGTATACAACGGCACACACGCAACTATAGTCGAATGGATTTAATTCATGCAAAATCAATAGCCAAAGGAAGCCCTCTCTTTTATTCAGCTAAAACACTGCTTAAACAGAGGAGGCAGCTGGGCTCCAATAACATTTTGTGTACAAAATAATACAACATTGACAGCGGTCCCTTTAAAAAAAATCTGCATGTAATTAGGAATGAAATATGTACCAATTACAACAGCAGTTGTTTCCAATGCATAAAAAAATATTCTGTGGAGAATGAGAAAAATGTTTCTATAGTAACAGATTTCCAGTAAAAGACTGCTATTGATTTCTCTCCTGTATCAGGTATCTTAGCTGATCATTTTTTACATGATCAAAAAACATGTAAAGATGGAATTGTTTTTGCCACCCAATAAGCAATAGGATACCAGTATTCTAGTATTCAGTGGAACTTCATCAATTGTGGAAAACTTCTTCACATTTCTAGAAAATATTGTGGGATTTATATGACTAGAATGAAAGAAAATTAAGAATTCATATTACCCTTTTCTTATTCTGCATGGCCTAGATATCTATAAATCCATTTCGAAATATCATTTATAATCTATCAAAATTATATGAGCTTACTTATAATTTCCGAATTTAATTGTTTTTAATATGTATGGAATGGAATTCTTTAACCGTAAATAAAAACTAGAATGGATTTGATTATATAATTTAGAAAAATTCATGTGTTCAATATTCTTCTGCTCCTTTAAACAGTATACCTTGAATCTATTAAGAATCTATAGCTGTATATAATAATACTAAATAAGATCTTATAAGGACTTGACTTTAAAACTTTTACAAAAACATTTATAGTCTTCAGTTCGATTAATCTGTCTAAATGAATAAAAATATCTTACACAGTTTGTTTACATTGCAGGAATTTGAGAGAATAATCACATTGTAACATTCTCTTCCATTCAATACATATCCCAGGTCTTTGTTGACTCAAGTCTTCAGCTGAAAGACTTTCATTAAGAATCCAATTTTCCTCTCACCCAAAGGTTGTTTAAACCCAATTACTACGACAAATAATTTTGCCAGGTATGGACAAAAATCTGGCGTAGTTTCACAAACTGGACATTACAAGACAGGTGTGTGTCCATCTTAGAGATTCATTAAATTTTCATGTACCTGGCAGGTGCTTGTTTCAACAGAATCAAGCCTTAACTTATACATGTATACATGTAGTTAGAATTATGGACTGATAATCAGAAAAAAACTTATAATTCACATGACTATATTTTACACCCCTACATCGTAAAAATGTTGGGAACATTTACAAATCAATAACTCTGTATTAAAAAGCACCATTAATAGTTTGCCTATTTATATACATCCTACACTTTGTGGATCAATATTTAGTAAAAATAGAACTTATCAAAATTTGGCACTCCTGAAAGTTTAAACAGGTATACAATTCACTATAATCTCTTTTGTTTACTTGATCTTTAGAAAATTTTTCTTCAGAAGAATGGGCAGAAATCAGCAAATCTATTTTACATGAATATTAAAAGCATTTCTTATCTACTGGTAGTATATTACAAACCTCAAGTATATATACCTTAAAGTATTGGTATAATCAGCCAGGACTGAACAAAATCCAAATGTAACATTCTGTTTTTTCTTTTCTCTCTCTCTATCTTTTTTGTTAGCTTCACTTCACCCAATTTAACTTTCAATTTTCAAAAATATTTACGATAATAGCTCAGGTTTATAGGTGTGTTCATTGAAGCACAGTTATAAATAATTATTCAAATCTAGCATTCTGTAATTGATGAATTGCTTTCTCTCACTCTTTGTGATACATGAATTGATAGTAAGTACTGCCACAAAACATATTGCTCGTCTTCGATATTATCATTAACATTCATCATTTTAGATATTTATCAAAATAAAGAAACGTGAGAAAATGGTCATAAAGTCCTGTCATAAAGTTGTCCACCTGTAAAAGAATCTGTAAAACAAAAGGCCCCAGGGTCCCCAGTATTTTTTCTTGAAACTGTGAACTATAAGCCCCTTTACAATATAGCTAAATATTCTTTTGATATTCTTCCCCAAGGTTTAAGTAGTGCTTCAAGTGTTAAGGTCAATACATTTTATTTACTTTCTGTCAGCATAGAGAATTACGATGGTCATCATATGGATTTGTATCGGTACAGAAGTACACAGTGGATCCTTTTGCTGCAGCTATAACCTAGGGAGTGACCTAAAAGTTCAGTTCACTTCAAACTTAACTGCTCAATAACAATTTTATAACTCTTATTTCAAAGTTAAAAGTATTTCATTTTATGAATCTTGATAATTCAGCTACGCAAATCCAGCACTGAAAATGGATTTGAGATACAAATTGTTCTGGTATAATAATTTATCTTTTTAGAAAAAATAAATTTTTTTACAGATGGACACTTACATTTCTTAAGGGAGGTAACTTAAAAACTTGATATTTCATTTAACAAAAGATATCTCAAAAAATGATAAAGATGTCAACAAAAAATCATTTACCTGATGATGTCATATAAAAATTCCAAGACAGAAGGAAAGACAGGAACCATAAAATAAATATCAATATTCCACTTGCCTCACATTAACAGCAGATAAAACAATGCTCCCACTACCTAGGAACAGTAAATGGGATGTTATGTACATACACATGAATAATCTCCCTAACAAATCATGGAATGGCCCATACAAAGGTAAATAATCACCTGCAGATATCCAGCCATTTCATGTTCGAACATAAACAGAGGAATATCTTGGAGACACACCCTCGAATATCGGCAGTAACATAAAAATGCCACAGAGCTTACCTGTTCTCTCTAGCTAGAGATTTGGTATCCCTTTTTCTTGTTTAGAGTTTCCTGCTATCAGTACCCTGCATTCAACTGGAATATTAACACTCAATCAGATCTATAAAACCTTATCAGGTACTGGGAGATTTCAAACAATTTTCTGGAAAACCTCGCCAAGAAAAAAACAAGATTACAACTGGACCTTGCCTACCTTCTCTTATGAATAAATATCAGTAGTCTACTTGAGCTATTATGGTTTTATGGGGCAATTTGATAAAATTGTGGACATAACTTTTTATATCTTAAAATTTCCCATCTTTTTTGAAAAGACACAAACTTCATACATCAAGTTTACAGTCCTTTAGCCATATCAGTCTCAATAAACCCTAATCTGTTGTATTTTTTTTAAAGTGACATGCACTTGTGTATGAATTACAAAATTCTTGAAGAGGTGGAGGGAAAATGAATATTTATATGTCACCTCCTTAAAGTACTCATGATATATACTGAAGTAGGGATATATCAATGGAAGTTTTTCGGAAATTGATTAAATAGCGTTGTATATTGTGTATATTGTAAAACAATAATCCTAAATGATATCCATTTTATTTATCCTGCTAAATGCACTATTTACTTTTAAAATCATTTTATTTAAAATTTTCCCACATTAATCAAAAGATGTCAAATCGATTATATTATATTACTTATAAACAATTTTAAATTACAAGTACTCAGTTCCATTAACCCAGTATTTGTTTCACAGGAATCCAGGAATTTCTTCTACCCAAATTTAATACAATGCTATTTTTCTTTAAATTTGATAAACTTTTTACCCAGACCAACCATTCACCACATTAAACAATCCTTTGTCATAATGTCAGAAGATTTTGCAATTCAATTCCATTGCCATTAATAAGAACAACTCTTCAACACACCTCAAAACAAATATTTCTGATCTTTACTTCTCTTAGTGCTTTTAAGTCAACTTTCATCTATGAAGAAAAGTAATAAGAAGAAAGGAATTAAAAATCCACTGTGTTAGGGCAAGTCCATCATAATTGAGACATTACGTCAAATGACTGTCTCTGTGCACTAAGTGAAATACCTATGTGATATCTCTTTCTCTTGTCTAGACCAGCAGGTGAAATTACTGTACCTGTAATAAAGTTACCTACTACACACACTTACATTGTAATGACCGGTAAATCAAATGCTGTCTGTACATTTTGGGATTGATCGTGTGGGAGATCTAAAGAGATATCGGAAAGATTTTCACAATTTATACTGCCTTTGTTAATTTTAGATAAGTTAATTTCACTGGCATTTCAAGATGTTATAAAATTTAACTTAACAAATGGTATAGATTTTCAATTTCATTGAAAATAAATACATATGGCAATTTGTACTAAAAATATAATGCAAATGAATTAGGACAGAAAATGACATTACCGGGTACTTAGGTGGAATGGGACATTTTCAGCATTTGAAATAAAACAGAACTCCTACAAGTTCTGTAAAGAAATGAACTCATTGAACAGGTATATACACACTAACTTACATTCAGAATATCAAAACCAGACCAGGTACACAAAAAGGTTAAGATTTTTATCTATAGCATTTTTCTGGAATGCTTAATAAGTGTTACAAATTTAAACAATGGATTTTGTAGGATTAGTTTTATCAAACAAATACCTTTTTGACACATATTTACTTTAACACATTGTGTGTCACATGAGAAAAGCATTATGCATGAAAAACATCAGTATTGAATTAAAGGTTAATCATGATAAAAGCTCTCTCTCTCTCTCTCTCTCCTCTCTCTCTCTCTCTCTCTCTCTCTCTCTCTCTCCTTTTTTATAACAATTTTCTTTACCATTTCCATTTCATTTTTATATCATTCTTATATGTATAATAATATTGTGTGCAAACTAGAGGATTTATGTTACATTATAAAACTAAACTGATAATAAATTTAAGAAAAGGGAACAAAATAGTTATTATTAAAATAAAATAGAAATAGAAATGAAAATTTCACTTCATTATATTAGAAAGTAGGAAAGAAATAACAAAATGAATTTCTTATAAGGGACAGCCATTATTAAAGTAATCAATTTGAAGCAACCCTTACAACAATTAGAGTTGCTTGAGAACAAATGAAATGAAGCTTAATCCTACATTTCAATAATTTACTCAAAGATCAATGACTATGACCATCATAAAAATAATTCATTCTCTTTTAAGAGCAGCTTGGTCAGGCAAGGAAGATTAAAGGTTCCAAAGAAGAATGGTACATACAGTCAAACCTTATTATCTCAAACTCAATAGGACCACATATTCAAGAATTTGAGTCATTTTGATTTAAGAACATGATGGAACTGTGGTTGAGAATTCAAACTCATTTTAATTTATACATGACATTTGAGATATCATCATTCAATACATTAAAGTTCAACTGCATTACAATGTAATCTTACCTTGAACTTGAATCAGCTTGAAACCACTTATATGGATAAAGTTGTAGGTTGAAGTGATTTCTTGATCCTTGGGGCCACCTGTAGATCACTCCACATCTACCAACTCTCACACAAATGCACATGTTCCCTTTTGGAGTTTCTGAAGGCTTCTGGATAATACACTGGCTTATATCTTTGGTTTGTGTAGCTTTTTGAATGTTGACAATCATGCAGATGAAGATCTTCACAGAGTATGGAAGAATTCCATTCATGGCTTGTCTGAAGTTGTTTCTGTGTCTTATCACCTTCTATTTCTTGCCATGTACTGCTGAATATAACAGTATAACAGATAAAAATATCAAAATATAATACTGACAAAATCATTTTAACTAGACATCAAAAGTTTTTGGCAATGGATTTTAAAATAAAACTAATTTTAAACAAAAATTTCATGGTCACAGCATGCTCATTTGTCATGGTCTTTAAAAAAAGAGGAAGAGATGATTAATTCTTAATTAGCATGAAGAAATGAATATAATACAATAAATAGCAAGTCCAAAAGAAGAATAACTGAATCATTACTTACATTTTTATGACCTCTATAGTTCTTGATTGCTTCTTTCCCATTGTCTTTATCCCCAAAACAAATTTACTGTCAGGGAAATGACAAGCAATCTAGAAATTAAGGTTGAACTGTAAAATGGTCTTCACAGATTTCTATCAAATTGCTATATACAATGAAAGATGTTTGTTAATAAAGCATGCAAATATGACCATTTTATAACAAGAGGCCCATTGGCCACATCGCTCACCTGAACAACAGTTCCTTGTATCATTTTATATCAGGTTTTTTTTACACGTTCTTTTTCTATTTCTCTGTTAAACTTTGACTCCCTCTTGGAGTCCCAGTATTGGTCCGGGGGGTCATGATTTTAACAATTTAGAATCTTGATTATTTGAGGATGCTTGCATAGTAATCTCATAAATTGTAGCACTGGAGTCAATGAGAAGAAGATTTTCAAACATGTTCCTTATACATGTATATTTCTATGTTAAAGTTTGACCCCCTCTTGGGGCCCCAGTATTGTCTGGGGGTAATGATTTTAACAATTTAGAATCTACAATATTGGGAAATGCTTGCATAGTAGTCTCATAAATTGTTGCATTGTAGTTCTTGAGAAGAAGATTTATAAACATTTTGCCTTTTATATCTGTGTTTATCTTTGAACCCCTCTTGGGGCCCCAGAATTGATCCGGGGGTCATGATTTTAACAATTTAAAATCTACATTATTTGAGGATGCTTGCATAGTAATATCACAAATTGTAGCATTGTAGTTCTTGAGAAGATTTTTAAATAAATTCCCTTTATATTTCTATGTTCAAATTTGAAACCCTCTTGGGACCCTAGTGTTGATCTGGGGGTAATGAATTTAACAATTTAGAATCTGAATTATATGAGGATGCTTGCATAGTAATGTCATAAATTGAAGCATTTTAGTTTTTGAGAAGAAGATTTTTAACCATTTTCCCTATATTTTTCTATGTTTAATTTTAAACCCCCTCTTGGGGCCCTAGTATTGGTCCGGGGGTCACGATTTTAACAATTTAGAATCTACATTATTTGAGGATGCTTGCATAGTAATCTCATGAATTGTAGCATTGTATTTGATTGCTAAACGTTTTTCTTATACATTTCTATGTTAAACTTTGACCCCCTCTTGGGACCCCAGTATTGGTTTGGGAATCACGATTTTCACAATTTAGAATCTATATTATTTGAGGATGTTTGCATAGTAATCTCAAAATTGTTGCATTTTAGTTCTTGAGAAGAAGAGTTTTAAAGATTTTCTCTATATATTTCTATGTTAAACTTTGATCCCCTGATGGGGCCCCAGTTTTGCTTAGGGGTTCACGATTTTAATAATTTAAAATTTTCACTATATATACAAGATTTGGTGTAAATATTGGCATTTCTGGTGCAGTGGTTCTTGAGAAGAAAAATTTTTAAGACACATACCCTATTTTTACTGTTTCGGAATTATCTCCCTTTTAAAAAGGGATAAACCCTTTATTTTAACAATTTAAAATCCCCTTGCCATAAGAATACTTTGTACCAAGTTTAGTTAAATTTGGCTTAGTGGTTCTAGAGAAGAAGTAAAAAATGTGAAAAGTTTACAGACAGACAAACGGACGGACGGACGGACGGACGACGGACAAACGATGATCAGAAAAGCTCACTTGAACCTTTGGTTCAGGTGAGCTAAAAAGTACTGAAATAATGTTTCTCACACACACACACACACACACACACACACACACACACACACACGGTAAGCCTCTGACTTCTAAACAGTTTGAAATATTTGTTGTACAGGCCTCACTTAGTGTGTTGAGGTATATTATTTACATCAGTATTGTTCCTCTGTCGCATTAATTCTATCAACTGTACGCATTTAACCCAAGCGAGGACAAAAGTTATATTACATACTAAAGATTTCTTATTTTATGTGAGAACTTAATTCTGCCATTCTGTCTTTTTGCGCAATCAAATCGTGAGAGTATAAATCTAAACCAACTTACAGTACTGTAGCTGCAGAACTGTAGCTCTATGGTCCATCAACCCAAATTTACTGTTGAGCTGTACAGTTCTGCAGGAAAGTCTCAGACAATTCAGGGAATAATACACGTCCGCCATGAGTTCCTGGTGTGCAATCAAGAGGAACAAATGCTAAGGATTTACAGGGACATATATACTATATACTCTGTCCCAAGTTTCTGCTTCCAACACTTTTTGCATAATATCTTGATAATCATAAATACCCAACTACATCCATTCACTATGTGTAGAATAAAGAAAGTTCAGATTATCTGTTCTGAATCGCCCCCCTACCGCTTCAGGTTTCAATACACAACTAAAAATAGAAAGTCTACGGGGATTTTGCATTGCTAACAACATTAAGTACTCCGTATGATAATGTTAAAAATATTGTGCAAGGTGTCCGGTGTACTTCTGAATCGAGAAAAGATGTAAACATTATACTTTTTCTGATAAAGTGTATTATTTCTTAATGTAAAGCAATGGATACGGTATAGGGTTGAAAGAGCCAACTGACCATCAATGATGGGATGGACTTCTCTCCTCTCCAATCCAGTACTTGCTGTACTTGTGTCTAATGTACCAACATTTTTTAGGGTTACCAGCCATTTGGAATAGCCAAAAGCTTCCCTGAGGCTGTAAAAAATTGGGATGATAAATTTCAACTTATCCTCAATTAAAAACAAAAAAAAGTTTATATTCCATCATCTGCAGAAATTTATTGATAATATCCTGGCGTCATGGGTTTCCGATAGTCTAACACTAAACGATGTCTCTAATGAGTGTCGCTTTAGTCAACAATTTAAAACTATATCATTTCTAACCTCAGACATAGCTTCGAAAATCGGCAATACTAAATCAAAGAAAAGTCGTCAGTATATGCAGTTTTTAGATATAAATAAACTTGATGCCGAATTTGACCATTAAAAATCAGCGTCATGTGTTTCCGATAGTAAGATTCATCAGCAAATTTCTTCAATTATAATTTAAATAAAAATGAAATAACATTATATATATGATTGTACCCATGAGAAAAGGGTCCTTATGACATTTTGTATAAAACAGAGAAATAACGTCATAAAGAAATGACGTTACGTAAAGAAAATATCTCGTTGGAGTACAAAACAGCAGCGCGGTAATTTTGTTACTTTGTTTATGACCACATTTCTTAATTCTGAAACGTATTTAGTAGCAAGGCCCCATACTGCAGTATCTGTTATAATAAATAAAATGAAAATATTTATATTTTTTTATATATATATTTTACTCATAACTCACGATCGAATGTAGATTCCGTGATTGTTTGATACGAACAAAAGACAACTCTTGATCTATATCTAATAATGTTTTTAATTGTTTTGTAAAGTTTTTACTTCAACTTAAATCATTTAGTTATTTAATTTACCCCATAACTATACATCATCACTTAAACGTTCTACAACACCATTATTTGTATGATTATAAGATTCGTTTTAATTCCTGACGAAGTTTAATATATAGCGCTCTTTGGCTTCAATACTAAGAAAAACTTTACAAAGTCACGTAATAATTTTAGTATGATAATACGACATCAGAAGTGTATTTTACCAAACATTAAGGGAGTTTATAGTGTATATTGTGATATTATAATTAAGATTTTAAGCAATTTTAATGACTTTTGTTAGACTAATAGTAAAAAATAGCATTTTATTAGTGTCTACAGTAATTGTGTGATTTAAATCTTTGCAAGCAGCATAACTAGGTTGTGCAGATTTAGAACCATTTTAACAGGAGCTTGGACTTTGGGTAGTTGTGTCAAACAGCATTGTGACGTAGGCCTGTCTATTTCATTTTTGGCCACTCAGTCATTGCTCTTTGAAATCAACAAGATTTGTCTGGCTTTTGAGCTAAGACTACGTAATCTGTGTATCATATTTCACTTGAAACCAGCGTCATTTTTAACTTGTTTTGCGAGAAAAAGATAGTTACATCCTACCGAAAGTCCAAGGTCTTGTTAAAACGGTTCTATAAAATCGAAAGGAGACTCCGTACGTCCAGTGTGGTCATTAAAAAAATGACGTCATTTTGGAGAAAACTCACGCGACCAAAATAAACTATCGGAAACACATGACTATCGGAAGCACAAAACACCCTACTTTGTTGTCCTACCAATTCTACAAATGTATACAAAAAGTTCCTAAATATCCAAATACATTTTCCGTTCATTTACATGAGCAATAAGTTACTTGCTAATTGCTTGGGCATCGTTTGTGCTTTTACTCAAAACTTCTTTTGTTCTTTCTGAAGAACCCCGAAAAAATTGTGAAATGGACGTCTGCTTCTCCTGCTCCCACAAGAGATGTCGATCCCGATCCGATAACCAATACGAACTAATTTTACCCAGCGCTTTTCTCTGTACGAGTTATCTAGACACGTCATTATGTCAGCTGCCAAATCCAAAAAAATGAGAATTATTGATGATTTCATCTGTAAAATCACTCTGTATTTAATCTAGTGTTCGATATTTAAACACACGGTAAGAAACACTTGATGCATGTTTGCAATGTCGAACGGCTGCAATACAGTATAATGTTTATTTCAAATAGGTCTACTGTATTTTTGATAATTTATCGTTATTTTGAGATACCCACTGCATGCGATAGTTGACTTTATTTTACATTAATTTTTTACACTGAGTTATCGAATATATATTACACAAAACAAGATTTTACAACTTTAGATAGTTATAGAGTAATACACATAAGGCTGATGCAGAATAAAATAAAAGTGTTCACACTCATATCAATCAGCTGACAGCATCTTACTTTTAATGAAAAAAATTGTGTGAGTCCCAAAGTCATATTTTCCTTCAAATTTTAATATGTAAACAGTGTGACTGTTGGGCGGAGCACAGATTTTTATGGTTTGAAACACAGGCAGTAGGATCCGCCTGCCTACTCAAATCATAAGCCAAAGTTAAACTAAACGTCGCGTGCTCAGTTTACATTATGACGTCATGTTTCATACGTAAAACGTAAGTTTTGTCTTCGAAATTAGCTGAAGAAAAGGTGATTCCGAGATTTTTTTATTTCTTCTTTCAATGCTTATTCATTTCGTAAGTTGATAAATTATTCTATTAATAATTTATTCAGTATCTAAAAGATATAAGAACCTTGATGTTCCTATTTTTTTATTCCTCAAAATAATTTCATAAGACATACGTGAAAAAAGTCGTATTTCCTTATTAAAGCACTGTTGTAATTCATCTGGTTTGTAAAGTCAATTATTTTCATTTAAATTACTTTAGTTTGAAACCTTGGAAAGTTTAATTAGGCATAAAGAGTTGATTAGAGTTAAGGGGCAAAAAACATCGACAAGCGCCAGGCATTTAATGATTGAGTTTGTCGAAGAAAATGGCTGCCAATATGGCGGCTCCCAGGGCTGGAAGAAAATTTTTAGCCCTTAGTACCCCCGATTCAATTCTCATTTTTCAGTGATTTTCTTATTTTTACGTGTTACCATTAAGCCTCGCTTTGCGAGGCGGGCTTTGACCGCCTCTCACTGTGCTCGGTATTAAAATTAGATTTTATTATTCCATTGTTTAAGATTGTACATTAATGAATGTTGTATAATTATGTAGCATGTATGTGTATATATCATTTTAGGTCCTTGATGTTTTGTTCATCTTAAAGTGCGTTCAGGATGAGTGCCGGTCCATTGGTTGTCGAAATAATTTGTACTTGCTGCCTGGCAGCATTCCTGTTACATCGCTATGGAGATCTCAGAAAGCAAAATATCTTAACCACGCTGACAACTTTCATTTCTTGGTATTTTTCATTCCTCATCATCTTTGTACTTCCACTGGACGTTTCTTCAGTAAGTAAATTGTTTAATCTATTGATTATTTTCATTCATAAGTCAATCTATGTAATTTTTTTAAATATCAATTTACAATGAACAATTGTTTGATTACTTGTTACATATTTTATGTCTTGAAAATGATAAAAAACAACAACTGAGCAATTTAATATAGATGAAAATGATATGTCTATATGTCATTCTGTGTTTTTTTTTTTTTTACTGCAGACATTTTACCGGCAATGCTTAGAAGACAAAGCCTCAAAGATTCTGACAACAACGACAACAACAACAACTTTGAAACCAGTGAATGTCACAAACACATCGGACACAAGCACGATACTCTCTTCTACAGTACCCTCTACACCCGATCTACAGGGTCTTCATAACGCCCCTGTACCTGTATGTCAAGTTCCTCTGAGTCATGTACCAGAGAATGTACTTCCTACACTATGGCAGGTTGTGTATTGGACATCTCAACTCTTAACTTGGTATGTATATATATAAAAAAAAAGTGATTTATAGAAAATGTGAAACTTGTATGCAGCATTGCTTCTGTAAGTGCCTGTTTTACACTACTTTCCTGTTTTCCAGGATAGTTTTGCCAATCATGCAGTCCTACTCCACCGCTGGAGATTTCACTGTGGCTGGAAAGATTAAAACAGCACTGATAGAAAATGCCATATATTATGGCTCATACCTACTCATATTTGGAGTGTGCTTAATTTACGTAGTTGCTAAAGCAGATTTACAAGTTGATGCGTAAGCATATTGTCCTCTGACTATCTTCTTTGTTGAATCTGTAGATACACAATATTTCTTTGTTAATATTCAACTGAAAATGAATGAAAAGAATCATTTTTCCTTTATAATGGATATTGAAAGAAATCTTGTTCATAATAATAAGCAAAATCAATTTGATTTGACTTTCACTATGATTTGT
Source organism: Magallana nippona (assembly GCA_033439105.1). Taxonomy (NCBI): domain Eukaryota; kingdom Metazoa; phylum Mollusca; class Bivalvia; order Ostreida; family Ostreidae; genus Magallana; species Magallana nippona. The sequence goes on along the minus strand of CM065925.1, from coordinate 37,638,874 downwards.
ATTTTGCCAATTAATCCTTTGTTCCTATTTCCAACATCAGAGAAAGATTAAAAGTGATAGGAATTACCGCCAGCAACACCTGGGGCTTGTTTCTGTTGATACTGTTGCTTGGATATGGTCTGGTGGAGGTTCCAAGGTCCGTCTATAACAGCTCCAAGAAAGGCTTCGTCCTGTCCAAGACCTACTTCAAGATCTCCAAACTCAGCACCGAGAAAACAGAGGCCGATGAAGCTTTAGAAGATGTCTTAGATGTAAGTTCTAATTGTTCCTGGTAATAAACAAGTGAAAATGTTTTATAAATTAGAAGAAAATACATTCTAAGCAACATTTTTTTCTTTTTATATTATAATATTCATAAGTTTTCTTAGATAAATGCATATATTTTATCTGATGCATTTACACATTCTTTCTTTTTGTTTAGGAGATTAAAAAAGTTTCAGAAAAGATCAAATATAATCACCCTTTGAGGAAGCATATTGATACAATTTTACTAAAGGTAAGAGTATTATGATTTTATGATGAATTATAGTGGATATATACTCATACTGTAATATACAAAATAAAGACCTATGGAATTAAACCTGATAACAAATTGTTATGATGATTATAAATAATGAAAGTAAATACCAAGGTTTGACAAATTTACTGCACTGTCAACTTAATCAATGCTTGTTCTTTGTGCAGTGTCCAGAGACGATGCGACACGCAGTACCACAAAATAACGATGACTATGAAGATTACAACAGGAGTAGTATTGATATTCCTAGTGAAAAAACGCTTGTGAGACTGCACAAACGAGTCATTCAGGACTCACAAAATCATCACCGGACTCATGCTCAGTGGAATTCGCTGATGCAGAAAGCCATTGATTTGGAAGATGTAGAAAAGAATGAGCAGAGTTCAATAACCAAATTCCAGAGGTCCCAACATTCCTCTTCCATGATGCCAGCATTTGTACGAATATTCTACACACCTGTGATTGGTATGTTACAGAGTGTCAACATGCCGATTCAAATCACATGTACTTTGGGCACTTAATGGGTCAAAGTTTAAAGCTTCAACTTTCCATTAGATGTAATAAATAGATAAATGTTGATGAGTGTATGATTCAATAGTTATTGAACAATTCACCGTAAACATTTGCAAAACATGGCCTCTTTTATTGCATTTCTGTAGTATTTTTAAGTTCAGTGTTGATTACATGCACTACTTCATAGCTTATTTATTGATAAATATATCTTGATAGGGTTTAGAATTGTATATCACCAGTCATTTATCAATGATGATTGAATTACCTGTATGAAGAGGAGGGAATTTTTCTTTCTTACAATCAACAATCATATTATTGTTGATGGAATCATGAAGTAGAATGAAATTTTCTGTGTTTCAGAGTGGTACTGGCGGTGCAAGGTGTACTTCTGGGTGATGCGGGTGAGTGGCGTGATCCTGGCGGTGGTCACGTTTATGGTGGTGTGGTCGGAGTGTCTGTTCTTTGTCAAGGACCCCGTCCTGTCCCTGTTTGCTGTCTTCATCAACGCTGCTAAACACAACTATGACTATGTATTTATTGAGGTATGAAAAAATAAATTGTGTTTTTTATGACAATGTATTTCTCCACGTCTTAATCTTTATCAACAAATATTTGATACTTGAAAATCTTTATCTTGGAGAACTGTTTTTCACATGGTAAATATTTAAAAATGAGCACTAATAACTCTGTTAAAACCCCAGTGTTTCTTGCTTCTTACTAAAAGGATTGAATTTTTTCTCAGTAATGGCAACTATGTTTAGTCCATGTATTGTTTTTCTTGCTTAGTAACCGGTTGCAATGTGTTTGCTTTCAGTTGTCCTCCATTTTGACTATAGCTTACCTCTGTTTCTGTGCGTACTACAGCATATTCCAGATCCGAATACTCAACCTGTACTATATCGCCCCTCATCACCAGACGGACGAGTTCAGCCTTATGTTTACTGGCATGTAGGTCACATACTGTATACAGTGAAATATTCACCCCCATTTAATTTTCGCCATTTTTGCCCTCGATGTCAGCGGGCAAATTTAAGACTGGGCGAATTCCAATGTCTCAAATTAACCTTCTTCAAACACAACTGTGTCTGGGCAAATTTGAGACGGGGTGAAACTGTTTGCAATTGTAAAAGGGCGAAAATGACATGGGGCGAAAATAACCCTGTATACAGTAATGAGAACTTTCTCTTTAAACCAAGCCACTGGTAGACTGATCTAAATTTATTTTTTGTTTGAGAAATGTTTACTTTATGAAAGTTATAGTCATGGTGAAGCATCTGCTTGTGTCAAAATAATAGCAAGACAATTTCTAGGTCCTTGTGTGCAGTGGTGTACTTTTGATGTAGCCTATGATATTTTCATAAAGCAATCCAGATTTTGATGTGAAATTAATCTTAAATTAATTTACTTAAGTAGCCTATTGTTATGACTTGCACATTTGCAACTGCATGATACGATAAATGCTCTGAAATTATATGTTTCAAATAATATACTGAACATTTTTGAGTTTGCATGTCATATATGAAACTATTGAGTTATGTAATCCTCTGTCTAAGCATGAAGATAAAAAAAGAGGACATTTTTTAAGTTGACAAAGAATCTTCTGTTTGCAGGATGCTGTGTCGATTGACCCCACCCATGTGTCTGAACTTCCTGGGCTTGATTCATCTTGACAGCCACATAACCCATGAAGACAATCTAGAAGAAACGTCTTACACAAAGGTAAAAATAACACCATATACTGATGGAAAAAATATTTTTGAATGTAAACCAAACAAGCAAACGACAATAAAAATCTGAATCTATTGACTTCTTATGAAAGTGAAATTGCAAACCTAACCGAATTTCAAGATTTTGGATTTTTTCAAAGTTATTATCGAAAGCGGTTGTTATCTTTATTTTGATTGGTTTATAAGGATAAGCGAAATCAGAAGTGAAAAATCCGTGAAATCTTGAGATTTTGTAATATCCTTTTTCTTTCTTCCTTGTTGAATCATGTAACCCTCTTTTGATCGGAAAACAAAAAAAATGATCTTATCAATGTTTAAGTAGAGACCTCCTTTTTTCAGATTATGGGACACATGGATGTGATATCGTTTATTTCGGACGGCTTTAACATTTACTTTCCTATCATCCTGGTCCTGCTGTGTATCTGTACATTCTTCAGCCTAGGGAGTCGCATTCTACATTTCCTTGGGGTCCAGCAGTTTATTGGGGATGATGACATGACCCAAGAGCTTGTGGACGAGGGACGGCAAATTGTACAGCGAGGTAATTGATTAATCAATAAAAACTCTGTAAGTGTTTTAATGCATATTTTCAAAGATTTATAACTAGAGTTTCCACCATATTTGTAATAAATAAGTTAAATTGAGTTGAACCTCTTTAAGGACACTTTGAATACCCTGTATTAGTTTACCTTGAAGCAACTAGTGATAAGTAAAAGTATAAGCAACCAGTAATAAGAAAATACATTTATAAATAGCATGTGTGAATATCATGATAAATGCATGTACCGTAGTAATGTCAATAGCTAACATTTAACTTTCAAATATTTCAGAAAAAAGAAATAGAGACAGAAAGCTTGATAGCGCAGAGAGGAGGCGAGAATGGACAGAGAGATTCGGAGCAACTTCTCGTTCATCGGACCGTGTAATAGGTCCAAGAGGTATGCCTTTTAATGTTGATTTTGGACTTTCTCTGAATTTTGCATTGAAAGCAATATACATTATTGTATTAATGTAATTCTTCAAAGAATAACCTGCATAAAAAAATGATAAAAAAAATGACAAACACATAGTTTGTAATATTGTCTCCCTTTGTATTTCAGCTGACAGAGAAAGAACACGGGAGAAAGAGACTGTGGCAAGGAGCCCTGATGAAAATGACAAAACAGAACTTTTGAAAGAGGCAGAGCCCATAGATTACACTGGTGAACTGTCCAGTACTGTTGACACAGACTTTTCACAAGGATATCAACGATCCTCTACCCTCAGATCCAACAGATTTGGGTCAAGGACATCTAATGCTCCACCCAGAGGAATATTTGATGATGTTTGATGGACAAACAAATGGAAATTTTAAGTTCTGTTTATCAAAAAATGGTCAAACATTGACGGTGAATGGAAGGTCCAGTCAAGAGCTGATTCCATAGTAAGAGATAGTCATTGGGGATGATTTTTTTTTCCATGTACCGTACAAATAGTTAGAAGTAGCTGTTATTTCATGGTTGACTTGTGGAATTATTGATGACAAAGAGGGATAGAAAACTGGGAAAATCTTGAAGCAATAACCAGTATCTTAAAAAGTTTTCTAAACAGGGTTCAAGGTTATATAACAGATTTAAAGGATAATTTGTATATCTCTAATGGATGAATAAGTGACAAAGTGGCATTAAGAGTTCTGTGCCAGACTTTTAAAAATCTAGTCAATAAAATATTGTTTATGAATAACAATTATATATGTATGTAATTGTAGTAGAAAATTAAAGAAAAAAAAATGTTTTGGATGGCTTGAAAAATCACTTGTGAATCGCTCAGTTATATTATATGCAAACAATGTTCAGATACATGTACATACATGTATATTCACAAGTGGTAATTGCATTGCATTAGTGTAGAATACGAGAAAGTCGGGGAAAATTGGATGCCTGTAGAAACAGTACCATGATGATAAGGAACAATGCAAGTATGATAGTTGCTTTAAGTACTGTGACGATTTAAGCTCAGTTTATTACATTCCATGTTGGACAATGTGATAGAATCATGCAGATTTTGCCATAGGTTGTGAATATCAACATTTTTTTAAAAATCTACATATATATCATACATGGGAGTGAACATACTTGGGCTTAGTGCCCTAGGGTAATTCGTCAAAGACAGTACTTGTTTGATTAAGTGTATTACATCTATATAAAATTATATTGAGTATATTATTATAAAATATGAACTGTAAACAACATATCATGATCATTGTAAAATTCAGATCAATCCGATTTGTATGAAATTTATGTACTTGTAATATTTATGCCTGTTTTATGGATCCAGGAATTATGAATATCAATTGATTGTATCTGCAGGCATTGTATTTGTCATTCTTATGACTTACCAATATTTCTTTTACATGTATTTACTGTTAAAAAAGTTTTACATATAAAAGTCTTTCTAAAAACTAATTTATTATGCATGTATAGTTTATTATCACACATAATCTGTCACATCATGCTTTAAAATATTTGTCTAGATCAGAAATCATGATTTAAATTTATTAATTTAAGTATAAAATTAAAAAGAGTATTTGTATATCTTAATAATAAACCTAAAAAACATATTCATTATATATATTTATTAGAAAATGTATTAAGCCGAGTAAAAGATATTATTCATCATATACATATGTACGACAATTACCCAAAGATAACCTGGAGATCTGTACTACAAACTATAAAATAGTATCGGTGATTGGAGTGTAATATACTGTACAAATAATTTGTATCAGTAAGTCCTTAGATTTTAATTTCCAAGCTACATAATGGTTACCATAGCTACCGGAAATTATCTGGTTTGTAGTTGTAGGTAAACATGACATTTTGTTCCATTTCTTTTTAAACGAAATCCAGAAAAATGATTGCGCTTTAATACATGTATTTACATTTATACAATGTTAACTTTTCATCTTTAGCATAATACTCGTAAACTACTGAATATTGTAGTCTCAATTAGTTAACACTTCATGAATATTTATGCATTTCAACAAATTGCCGTTATGCCACTTTTAACTTAAAATTGCACAAGTATTTCTAAGTACGCTTCATAATACAGATGACCTTGAAAACATTCCACACTTGTCTTGCAAATGTGTTTCTTAAATTACTAACAGCACTATTTTTCATGGGAAATTAAAATATGCAGTGACATGACGTTAGAAAATATGGTACATATCTTGCCTTAATTACACGCATTGTGTGAATTCAAATTCACTGCACATAGAATAATACTTGAATACTTTCACATGCACACAGCCCCTAGTTGCTTTGTTTTAATAATAAGTTAACATCACATGTAGATGCCAAAATATGATGATCTGTTAGTTCTATGTGTATCTGTTTATATAAATGTATGTTGAATTATTTATGTTCAATGTATACATCCATTCTGAATCAATGTACTTACTGTTGTGGCAATAAACTCTGAAAAAAGTGGGCAATGTGTCATTGGCTATTGGTTTGTTATTGGTTAGCATACGCAACAGCATCATAATGAACTCTGCTGGCAAAGTCTGCCTTAGATAACATAACCCTTTACTTTTGAGAGATTTGTTGCAAGACAGACATACGGTATACAGTAAAAACTTATGTATACTAAACATACTTATAATGAAATCTTGGTTATAAGGAAGTTATATATTTCCCCACCAATGTATCTTTCCTAGTTGATAAACAATTTCTTTTTGTTGCTTGTAAAGAATCTCAGTTATAAAGATGAACTAAATGTCATGTCCCAAGGACTTCCTTAAAGGCAAGTTTTAACATAAATCCTGTACGTTATTCAATGGCTGATTTAAATAGGGTATGTGTCTCCCTGAAATTTTCTTTTTATTAGGGCCTATTTTAATTTTTGAAAGTCTCTATCTGGACTTTCCTCCACTTCTATTGTATGGGAAATTGATCAGAATCCACATTTTTCATTGATACATTATATAAGCAAAGATGTTTCAATAAGACTCAATACAGAAGGAGAATATAATCCTTTTATTTCAACTTGTAGCTCTTGAGATAACAAATGATGAAAAATAACTGGTACAGATATAATTCAGAAACCACAAAATCCAAATGATCACAGAAATAATAAATTAAAAAGAGGACTTTCAAGTCTTGCATTGAGCTATAAATATGAACTTATACAAAATATGAACAGGACATTCTGTATACATAGAAAATACAAACAGATCTGGACAGTTAAAAATATAATAACAAACGCAATAAAAAAGAGGTTCAAAAACAAAACAAAGAAATTAAATGTATAGGTTGAAAATCCAAAGCCCCGGGCTAAAACACAGTACAGATACTTGGCAAAGGCCTCAAAAACACCTTGGCAAAGGTCACAAATAAAATGAGTTTAAAAAAAAGCAAAAATCAGTTAATAAGGTTTCAATTCAAATGGGTTTTTTGTAACTCAAAATAGTCAAATGGAGATCATGACATATTTCTTTCAAACATGTAATTAATGGAATTATTAATTATTGCACTTGCATAAAGAGTGCCATTTAGTTCATTCAACCAAAGATTATCATTACCGGTGGTATCCTTTAAGCTTCAATGTAAAAATGCCTATATACAGTCAACAATATATATATAATAATCTCATACTGAAACTCAGATCTAGTGGTCCACGAAAAAAATAATCTATTCTGTATTTAAATAGAATTTTTATGTGTGTGGGAAATTTCTGCAAATTTCATCAAACTAAGGTTTACAAAGTTTATAACCATACAGATAACTTTGTAAAGACGTTCATGTCAAAACTGCCCTTCAATGAGAATAACATTTTGTGCATTCTTCACTTGTGCAAATTTCTTCAAAATAGCAAAATTTTACGCCACTAAAATATCCCTCAACTGTAATCTAGCTGATTCCTGATTGGGATAAGCAAAAATTGAGGTTAATTTAAAAATTGTCGGATGTGTAACTTGTGAAATGTATGTTAAAAATTGTAAAATAATTTCAAGTATCTAAAAAAGATTTTTTAAAATTATCTCATATCAATGAGACATAGATGGATAAACCGATTAAAATGAATATGAACATATGAATGAGGTTTGTGAGAAAATATCACCTGAAGCAAAATTTAAGAAGTTTAGAGATTTTGTTTATACATACAAGAAAACATATATACTTTCTTAAAATGCCCATAGTGTATATATATAAATCTGAAAATAAGTACATGTACATTTCATAATTCAACAAACATTGTAACAAAATAATACTTGCTTTTATTTTCTTAAGCAAAAAGAATAAAAATAAAATTGTTTAAAAATATCTCTTAATTCTTTGTTAGTTGTTCTGCACAATCAAACAGTTTTATACTTTTTAAATGATAATGATAGGAATGCATCTATCTATATGTCGATACATAATTCATATTTAAATATCACAGACAACAATACTTTAAGGAAGAAATTAACAATTAATTTTCTTCCAAAACTGCAGTTAGCATCTCTAAGTATTATAATGCCAAAAAATCCTTTTCCTAAGTGAAGTTAACATGAAATAGATATGAAGCTTCTATGACAATTTTTTGCTATGAACATGCATGAAATGAGAGTATATTTACATTCAGTATATATATTTCCCCCTTATGTTTGCATTGGAAATCTGCGACATTCAATTTTCTATATTTACATTCAGTGTATATTTCCCCTTATGAATGCATTGAAATCTGCGACGTTCAATTTCCTATGAATACACTTAGCCAATTCATGCGCCAGGAGCACAGATATAAACGTCACCATGTGTTTTGATTATATTTATTATTGTAATATTAAATAAAACACTCAAACTTACATAACCAATTTGATATGTACTAATGGAAAATAATCGTTAAATCAAATCTATTAATCAATAAAAAGGTTTTTTCGACAAAGTTTCTGGCACTATATGTTTAGTTGCGGAAGTGAACTACATACTAAAATGTTAATATGGCTGTTCCATGTATGTTCCATGTCCCTGACTAAGAGCGTATAAAATGGCTTTAAAGCGACGGTGCACAAATATTTCATACAAATAGGCATTAGTATGAATATAAATATAAGCATTGAATGCTTAAATGGATGCAATTTACCAGCATATGCATATGAAAAATATGTGTTAAAAATGTACATGAAATGTAACTGAATTTATATTCTTGAAAAAAAATGTCACATTTATTACTTGTACAATAGTACAAATCATCCTTCATAATCCCTACTACTAAATTGGATTTAACATCTCATTAACATCTAATTAATATTCATGGTATATTCATACAGAGATTAAACATCCCCAAGAAAGAGCATTCCTCAGCAGAGTAGTCCCCCTTGACGTACAAAATAGTGGAAAGATCATGGTAATGAATGAAAGTTACACACAGTGGAAACATATCCTATTTCCATACAGATTACATTAATGACGATATGAATATGTATAATTTATGAGTAGAAACTTGCACGACAGAAAATAAGCATGACTGTAAATTTTCTTTATATCACAAAAAAGTACAGACACACATTGGAAACATAATCAATTTCCATGAGGATGAGATGAACGACTGCATGAATTTATGTACAGTGTAATGTGAAAAAACTTGTACAATAGAAAATGAATATAACTGTAAGTTGTCTTTATATCACAAAATAGTACAAACACAAGACTGAGACACGGGGGTCTGAGCCCGGACCTGATAGTGAGGGGGTGGGAGGAAATGATCCTCCTGCTGAGCGAAACTCACATGGTGCTGTCGTACCTCCGGGTTACCTTGGTAACTGATGGCCGACTCGGTGGCTATAGGTGGAGTGTAGACCTCACTAGTTATACTACTGTTGTCATTGGAAAACTGTTTACTAATCACAGTCTCTGTGTCAAAATACTTGGTCAGGTCAGGAACAATGTAGTTCATCAGTTTCTGGACAATCTCCTTGTATTTGTCCTTCAAGTCAGCGTGGATACCAGTACCGCCATGACCCCCAACACCTGCAAAATCATTATTGATTTTAAATTGAATAGTTAATCACAAAAACACTCCCCCAAAAATTCATCAGTATCAATAAACCTCAGCTTATCCATTCACAAAAATGTACCAACACACAAAACAAAATTGAATTTTGTAACCCCCCCAAAAAATCAAATGTCTTCGTAAACTTCCACTTTTCATATGACTTGCCTACCTTTCATGTTAATGTAGACCAGTTGTGAGAAGATGAGGGACATCCCCCCAGGCGGGGGCCAGGGAACCTCCTCAAACATGATGGGGATGATGGTCTTATTCAGCAGATCTGCCAGGCTTAACTCTCGGTTACAGTGGTGGGATACTACATATTTTGGCGTCATACAGGCAAGAACCACCTACAACACACACAAGTTATCATGAACAGGTATAACTCCCAACATTTTACCATGTAAAATATACACATAACGGTAACAGTTCAAAATATGTCAATTTCTCCATTAACTGGTACTCTCAAACTGAAAATTGGGTTATCTATTTATATCAAGTTCAGAAAATTCCAAACAAAAATAATCAATGCAAATTCTTCCTCATTTCTGAAATAATTTATCCTCACAAGTTTAAGAATATTAATTCTTATCTTCATAGAACTTTTAATACACATAGTTTAAAAAGTGCAGGGGTGTCCTTTACCTTGCAGTTTCTAATACCCTGGTCAATTTTGGCACTCAGAAAATCTCCCCCTCCCATCTGTCCTATGTCCATCCAGCAAGAGTAACCACTCTTCTCCATTTTGTCCCTAAGGGCTTTTACCTCATCCTGGGAGTCCCACTGGTAACTGATGAAAACCTGGGGTGGATCTTTGTCTGTGTCTATGTCAAATTGGAAAATCAGGAACATTGTAATTTAGAAGGGTTATCAAAGCCAAATTGTCAATGTAATAGGAAAGTTTATAGCCGAATTTCAATCTTAATTTGGATCATTTCTGCATAATATTGTTAGCAGAAAGGTCATTTGTGGGAAATCCACACTTCAAACACAAATATTAGATTGAAATGTCTGAATTCACAAAGATTGCCAGAAAAATGAATTTTCACAGCAACTCGAATCAGGCTACATCCAAAGCTAGACTGCCCGCAAATAAGGGTCAGCAAAATAATTCTAAGGTTGCTGATAATTACATTTCACTTTAACTCAAATCATGAGATCAACAATAACCCTTTTGTCTGTAAGCTGTAATACATATGAATAATATTAAGGTGATATTATCTCCCCAATAGAGACGGAAAGCACTGAAGCCTACCATTAGCCTTCTCAATGATCTCCACAACATCGTCCCTGTTCATTTTCTCCAGAAACGCTATCAGCATATCCACAGAGAGTGAGGTGTTGCCACTGGTGATGATCCAGTCTGTCAACAAGGCCAGGCTGGGGTTCAGGTCTTCCAGAAATTCCTCAATCTGAGCTTCCTTGTGACCTGTTACAAAATGACACTCCATGATTTTTCCAGAAAAATATGTGATAATAAGAATATAACTAAATCTTGCTCAAGTTTGATGCCAACCTATAACAAAATAATTTGACTGTCAATTAAGAACTCATATTCATCAATTCTATTGTATATCATATTTGCATTTTGCATTGATAATCAAAACAATTATGACCTTGAACTCTTACATTTTGACCTTCGATTGGGAGACCTTTGACCTGGTACTCACCCATGTGCTTGGCCAAGGCCAGCCAGTCTTGGTTTTCCTCCCCAGAACTCAGTAACTTAGCAGCACCTTTGACCCACAATGGTAAGGAGGGACCGTGTTTTTCAATATTTCCATACGATTCTTCAAGATCAATTGAAGGCAAGATCTGGCCTTGAAAAACTAGTTATTAATAAGTAAAAAATTGATTAATGTTATGTTTTATTCCTCACTGTATATACATCAAATTAAATAAATTTATTACATATGTTGTTAATAAGTAACATGATGAATCTCCTTACCTGGTGAGTGAGTTTCTGGAAACCACTTTTTGATGGATGTAGTTTTGACTCTTCTATGATCACAACATACAATCTGTAAATAAAGCATTAATACTTGAATATCAAAAATCATTTCAACTTCATTTCGATAGTTTAGTCACCACATATAAAGGTTTCTGATCATTTCCTAAAATTGTTACACTTAAATGATTAGTGTTAAGAATATTTCTGTCAAATTGTTACCAATACCTCACAATAACTATGGAAAAAATATATGTACCCTGTTTGCTAAGCACTCATCCAAATCTAAGAAATGAAGACATCTCTCCTCCTTGCAGGCATCGTTGCCATGGAGATAACATGGCCGCCCGCAAGGACACTCCACACAGGTGTAGTAGATCAATCTCTTCATCCATGACTCCTTCAGCTCTAGAAGACTACTCTCTAGGAAATTCCTTAACTAGAAAGAAAAGAATTCATATTTCAACTGCATAAAAATAAACACCCTAATTTCAAATTAATGTAACCAGTTCATGCATTATTGCCATGTTTTGATGACCATGCATGGTACAATTTTTAATAAATTGATGGATGAGAATAGAAATAATACTATAGATTCCTAATTAAATGCAAGGAAATAATATCTGCAACAAATCGCGAAAAACACATCTCGCAGATTTTAAAATCTCGCTTTTATTTTTCCGACATGTAAACTATATGAAACTATCATAAAAACTTGGGGTTCACGATTTTATATTCTCATGATTTGATACAAAATGGTTGAATTGCGGAATTAAGTACTCGTATAAAATAAGGAATCTACAATACTTAGATTAAGACTTACTTTGGCACAGGCACTTGGTTTGGGGGACAGATTGGTTTGCTCTAAATCATTGGTTTCTGATATGTCACTAACTCGCATCACTACAATCTAAAAATATATCATTCATCATTGAAAAACCCCACTGTAACCAGAGACTAACTCTGGTAGACTAAAGGAAAGCCAAGTTAACAAGAACACAGTTCTTTACAACAGAGTTCAGTAAGTGGTACCTTGATTCTATGAAAGTTTCTAGGGGCCATTTCTAATACAAAATCATGTTCATCATCTAAGAAAAATCTAGCTAGAGTTTTCAGCAAACAGTATGGCTCTTTTCCACTGTTGTCAATGCACCATTTTGTGGTTCGATTTACAATTCTATAAAATAATCCATCTGAAAAGAAAATAGAATAAACAATTGAATATTAATCAACAACATGTAATATTTTTTAAATTCACATATGTGTATTTGGAAATTCTTGATTTTCTTACCAGGCAGAAAACCGGCAAAATTGACATAGAAGACGGCATTGTTTGTGTTATCACTATAGGGACGCTTGTCCAAGTCACTCTCGCTGGTCAGTCTGGATGGGACAAAATAATACTTGGGCCTCTGGTTTGCCTAAAGAAATTAAATTCATTTGTATATTATATATGATGGATACTGCAGGATGTTTGTTAAATATGTAAAAGACATGTGTTGTGAAAGTAAAAATTTCAATTACCAAAAAAGAACATCTTAAATTGCGAAAAAAATGTTACTAACCCGCACTCACTAAAATTGGACTACTGATCATTTATATCGTATAAAGAATGTAAAAATTTGATTTTTACTAGACACTTAGCTGGATCTTACAAACACTGCTCTATGTTGTGTTTGATTGATACTGGTTAAAACAACAAGTATTCCTACTGACTTAATAATACCTGTAATTTAAATACCTGGGTGTAGGCAGGACACAGGAGATCAAACTTCTCCATCAGACCCAGAAGAACCGTTTTTTGCATGCTGACTTTCTTCCAGATGTCTTCCACCAGAGAATCATCCAGGATGCCCTTCTGTTCAAAGGTTTTCCATTTGTCTTTACTGAAACTCCACTGGAAAAGAAACACAGAACAATTTAAAATGAAAATGTAGCAGTGACAAACAAATTTTTATCATTAAATGCAGCATCACTTTTAAATTAGGAATTAATATCTCCCAAAATTATGACTGTACAGAATTTGCCATGTCTGTTTTCAAAACGAACCTTATCATTTTTTGGCTTGGCCAGAACAACAGATCTGAACATGTCGACCAGCCAGTGAGGCTGTAGTACCACGGTATTCCTGAGGACATTGTCAATGGTCCCAGAGCTGCCGTAGTGGATCAGCAGCCCCAGGTCATGGTAGAAGTTAACCATGATCTTTATCTCATCCTCATCTGTGATGCCTACATTTCTTGCAAGCTCTTGAATCTGAGAGAAAAGGGAATTATTTGTCAAAACAAAAAAAATATTTAACAAACCTTTATCTGTAGGACCCCTATCATACTTTGGTACAGATCACAGCACTTTGGTAACTATGAGTCCAAACATTAGAATAGAGAGGGGCATACATACTTGATCATAGGAAGCATGGGTAGTGTCCCCTGCCACTAGTTTTGCGATCTCCTGTTCGAATTTGAGCCATCGGAGGGGCATCTGCTCCCCCATGTATGGCTCCTCACTGGCCGCCTCTTTGATCATCTTACGAAGCTCTCCAATCTACAAGCCACAATATTAGATTACAATGACAACCTACTACTATATATTCTCTTTTAAGTAAATAAAGCCATAATCAGATGTTTCATCTGCAACATTTTGCTGATTATATCTTCTTTTTAAGACTCCAAAAAATATCAATCCTTAATTTTTCTAGTTGTAAGTTTTCCAGTAGGAAACTTTTAACCATACCTGTACTGTATAAACTTTGGTTGAAATTTGAATCACACCTGTATAAAGCATATTCAACTTTACCTGAGGGTCTTCTCCCTCTTCCATGTCATTCTCTATGGCAACAAATGGAGTAATGAGATGTCTGGTGTAAGGTTTGTCCATCATGAATGTCCGTAATTCATCAAACTTCTCCTCAACCTGTCAAAAAGTTTTAATGAATCTTAATTTCTAACCTATATCAGTTCAAACTGAAAATAACTGTTCACTAACCCATAAGCAAATTTTATAAGTCTAGCACATGTCATACATCATAATTTAGTGTGAGTAACTACTATTTTCCCTAGGAAATTCAAACTAAATATTTCCAAGTACTTAAAAGCCTCTGGCAGCTACTTGTCATTGCGTTTCAGACAATAGTTCACCAAATCTAACTTCCAAGGACTTGTATACTATGACATGAATTTCAGACCATTATTTTAAATCCATTGAATTGTGGATAAATGTTAAATTTTGTATAAATCTGTTGGATTGTGATAATTCCATTGGAATGTGGATAAATCTGTCAGATTATGTATAAATATGTTGGACTGTGGGTAAATCTGTTGGATTGTGGATAATTGTATATCCCTCACCAGTCGTTTCTGCTCCACCTCATCCTGTGACAGATTGTTCCTGTGGGTGCCCACCACCAGTATAGGAGGAGACAACCTGTTGTTACTGATGGAGTTAGTGCTGTTCTGTGAGGTGTGGCTATAAATAGTCCTCAGCCAGTGGTCCATGTACTCTAGAGTACTCCACTCATCCATGGTGGAATTCTACAAATATAAAGTCAATAAAAACACCTAGAAAAAATATAAACGGACACTCATCCATGAAGGAATTCTACATAAATCAATGTCAATAAAAACACCTACCAAAATGTAAGAAACTTTTCAGTAATTTTAATCTTTTGTACTTTCTTCATAAACTACAAGCTTTAATATTTCTATTTTAGCAATATATTAACTAAAAGTACATGTACATGTATATCAAGCAATCTGTCCATTCTATGATGACCCTAAAAATAACACACTGAAGTACTTAAGAAAATGATAATTGTCTTATAATCCTAAACATTACTATGCAAATATTTCTCTTAAGCAGAACTATTCAACTGCCAGGATTTTTTTTTTTGCTTGGTTTTCAGATATTAGAGTTGATCAGCTGTCAACATAAGTTGTATTTAGGTGCAATAAAACTACTGACCTCTGATCTTTTGGAGTGTAAATCATGGCATAGGTTGAACACAATCACGTACACAGCTCGGGAAGATAAAAACACCTGAAGAGTTAGCATGTGGCACTTAATATTAGAGTGTTCCTAAAAATCATGTCACTCAAAAGAAAATTCCTTATCAGAAATACACAACTGAAACTTCTTATCAGAAGGAAAATACCCTCATACCAAAAGGTTGCCTTCCCCACTCCCAAAATTATTTTTTTAACTTAATTCTGGCTGGTATAATAAGGTATTCAGATGAGTGTACTAGTTGCTACTTACTTGGTGGGTAGTATAGTAAACAGACTGTCCAGAGAAGTCCCAAATATTGAGCACCACTTTCTTCTCTGTGCTGGTTTGGTGCGAGTCCTGTGAGTTGGAGGGTGTTGCTTCAGAAACAAGTGGTTTACTTACACTGGACTGTCTCCTGTAATGATACCTTTGTGTTAATCCAGTTCTTTTTTTCCAATAAATACCCAAAACATTATTTCATTTGTACTAGGCTGAATAGTGAATACGCAAGTTCTTGAAGTATATGTAGTTTGCTTTCATAGATTACATTCTATGGGCCATATTCCAGGATCATACAAAAAACTTACTAGATTAATGTCAAATGAGGGAATGCTATAAGCACTTAGAGCTTTATTGCTAGGATGTGAATTTCGTTGTAGTTATTACTGTTATGTGAAACTAATTCTACGTGCTTCTGACAATTCAATAATTGGGTAATCGCTCAAGTCCTTAAAACTTCTAAAACATCTATATAAGACAATAATTCAAACTCTTCTGAGAAAATAATGATTAGAGGTAATAAACTTAATGTGATTTACTTGAATGAGGAAGATTTGGATAGTTTGGGCTGGTTCTTTGAGGTAGTTGGTTCCCGGCCTTTGTCTAGCATCTCTTCCACGAGTTGGACAACCCTCTCTGGAACATCGGTGAACATCTCGGGTGGAACATGAGACAACTTCTCTGGTATATGAGCTATCACACCATGTACAGATGAACTAGACTTCACACTTTCTAAATCAAAGGGCTGGAAACAAATAATTGTATGAGACAGAATTTACCTCTAAAAACTTTGTTATTTATCACTATAGCTTTCAAACAATACATGTTAAAGAGTGGGCAATAAATATTTGTCATTGCACACCAAAACAAAGACAAAAATTGTTAATCTTTGCAAACTGCTTTGAGATCTATGATTTGAAATACAAAACTTCAATGTACATGTAGTTGCTAATAAAAGGTAGTTAATAGTATTTTCTGAAGATGAAATCTGTATGTATGATATCTCAATTATCTCATCTACGGTTGTGTAACTCCTGCATTTATCCCCTTTATAAATCTTGTCATTCTATAGCCAATACAGAGTTAAAATAGGATGATTACCCTTTTGCCTGACTTTGCGCTGTCTCTGCTTGGTGCACGGCCCCTCAGGGTGGACTCCTTCCGTAATTTTGGTTGATTTAATTCCTTGACAATGTTCTCAGCCAACGCTTTGTGGTATTCCTCCTCTAAACCTACGACTCCTCCTACAAAATGCATAAAATGCATGCTTTTTCAATAAATACATTTAAGAAACAATTTTCATACAAGACTGGTGTCATAATTGTCATTCAATATAGATACTAATGATGCCTCTTCAGAAACCTATTTCATATATATAAGCATTTCAGTGAAAATTTTCATGAGCATAATCTGCATGTCTTTTTGGGGCCAAGTAAAAACATATATAATTTTTTAAAGCTAAAAATATATAACGAACACAGTTTACCCAGAATTCCTAGCTGTTTCTGCTCTTCCTGCATATCAGCCTCTTTTTCATAATCCCCCTGTATTGCCATCTGCCATTTATCGTGCTGATTGCTGAAGGAACAGGAATTGGACAGGTCTATTCCTATTGTCTGCTCCTCCTCTCTGTTATGCCTGAAATAATTAAAATTGAATCTTTATATCTATGTGTTGCAAGAATTTTTTCCTTCCAGAAATTTCTTCCTAAGACTTTTTTTGATCCAAACAATAAAACATGTTATCTACTTAATTCAATAGTGACAACGCAGTGATCATTTAGTCTTTTAAGACCTTAATACCAGTACATCTTCTTGAATATAATACTGTAGATTCCTAATTAAACGCGAGGAATTAATATCCGCCTAAAATCGTGAGAAGCAATCCTTGTGGACATTAACATCTCGCTTTTATTTTTCAGACAGTTTTGAACTATATGAAGTTATGACAAAAAAATTGGTGCTTGTGATCTTATATTCTTGCAATTTGATGCTAAACTGTGGAATCCCGAAATTAAGTACTCATGTAAAATAAGGAATTTACAGTAATACAATCTTCTTCTCATCTTTTAAACAAATATGCAAGCTACGATAATTCACCACACCATTCAACATACTGGTTTCATATCTTTTTTTTTATAAACTAATATTCACCACACCTCTGAATGATATTTTTTAATTATGGCCATGTATCAATAGATATACTGTAACATGGCCCCCTTTCAATCTCCTTTCATATCTTTTTAATAAAGTGTCATATATACAAATTAGAATAAAAAAAAATCCAGCTTTCCAATATCTCTGATAAAAAAAAAATCATGATAAAAATTTGATTCATATTTAAACAGGATGTGTCAATATTAATGCCTCGCCCACATCCAAGTTTGATACGTATTTAAAAATGTCAAGGATAGCGTGATATTATCAATAGCAATAGAATATCATATTGCTGCTTCTATGTTGATTCAGTTGAGTTTGGAATAAAATTACAGAAGTTTCCAAGAACACTGCAGAGTGCAATACCATGTTATCATAGGACACTACCGTAATTAATGCACTGAAAATAAATTTCTAAGATATTTTGTGTTTGTTTTTTTTGGATGCCATAAAGTACACAATGATATGGTACTGAATAAAAAAAAATCATGACCAGGTTGCAATCAATTACCATGCAACTTAAACCAAACTTGCAACTTTTACAAATATACCATTAAAAATGCATAACTAAGAAAAAAAAATTATTAAAAGAAATCTTTTCTCCTACAACAGTGAGTAACATGAAATTTTCAATGTGAATTCAAGGGCAACAACTTGATGATTTTAAGGTGATCAATCAATATGAAAATCTTACTTTATCAAATCAATTCCTAAAGAGAATTAAGTCTTGAAAACATATAATCACTGAATAACATATAATCACTGAATAACGAAATGATGGATGAAAAACTATTTCATGGGAGGCAGGGCACAACATTTTTTATTTAACATCAATTTAATTCATGATGGCCAATTAATGTGCATTGTCCATTTTTTTTAAAGATTTGGATATTATGAATAAGGAATATAGATCAAATTTCATAATTTGTTGAGAATATAAATTCCTTGGGGAGGGGTATCCACGAAATACATGCAAATTGGGCTGCCACAAATATTAATAATTCCAGAGTAGATTGAGTCTTGATAGATTACGGAAATGAAAAAATCTCATCTACAATATCATTTTTATAGTTTATGAAGAATGTCACCCAAAAACAAAGGGCTTAAAAAATTACAAAAGGTTCAACAAAATCAAGCCAGGCTACATTAGTCTGAATTGGCACAATGCAACAACAAATTAATTGCTCACATGATGTTAATTTCTATTTTATGTGTCTGATGACTTGAGATAATCAATTTTCCCAGGCAATACGGTCCACTCTTAGAGAGCCCTTATTCTTATCCTTCAGACAGGATATACATGAATAGACTTCCATAACGCCAGGCTTGCATTTTGTATATGGCAACCATATACATGTACATGTATTGATGGCCAACATTTCTCTGCCTGTTCTTGATAAATGCAGCTTAATTTACGCCATGTTTTCAATCTATTAAGATAAATAGCTGACTTTCTCAAATAACAAGGAGGGCGCAGCATTGTTATAGAATTTCAATGCCTCTACTGAAACAATTCATCACATTTTCCAATAAGCACAGCATGCTCTCTTCACAGGTCTACCTAACTGCCTTGATAGAGCCTTAACAAAATTTAACCTAATTCATCAAGGCTCTTATTTGCATGGTAGAACTTGCTAATTCGAAGCCAGTCTAATTTTTAACAGAAAATAGAGAGCTCGAAATATCTGTAAGATTATATAAACTTCTCTTCCTTTTTGAATGTGTCTCCATTTGTTTTTTTTTATACACCTTTTGCCTGGTTGTCTGTAAGGTTACATAAAGAATTTGTTTGTACATTAAAAGAACCCAATTTAACACAGCTTGGTACATACTTTTACCTGGTTGGCTGTATTAAAGATTACAGCAAAACTTGTTTAGCATGAACACGGATATAGCAAAATCTTGGATATAGTGGAGTTTTGTGGAGTCCCCTCCCCGGCAGTTTTACTGTGTTTAAATTTTGTTTGTTTGGCACCCATTATTTTCATTCACTATTTAACACTGTTGGATACCTACTTTTGTCTGTATTAAAGGATTATTCATGTAAAAAAATATTTTCTTTTTTGCACCTTTTTTTAAATTTTTTTTTTTTTATTTTTAAAGATCACTTTTGGATACCTACTTTTGTCTGGTTAATGCCCTCTTCAGACTGGTTTTACCCACCCGGTCCTGGCCCACAAGCATCAGCCTGGTTCTGTAAACCGGTTGTGTACCAGATATACAGGCCTCCTCATAGGCATGAACAGCCTCTGGGCCTCGAGCCAGGATCTCCTTGGGGGCATCATCTGAAGTTAAATCAACCCAAGTTCTTACTTTCATCTTCCTTTACATCTATTATTAACTGCAGAGTCAATCAACAGAATTAATCATGCACTCTCTCTACCCATTCATTATTCATAACGTCCTACATGTACTTCATTTATATAGTTCTTGTGAAAACAAATTGCAAACATAAGTAATTGCAATAAACTTTTAAAAATACAGATGAACTTCGATATCTAGAACACTGATATCTCCAATACAATGGATATGTCGAAGTGATTTGTAAGTCCCATCCATTTTACCCTCGATATCTCGAATGCTCGTATATCTGGAAGTTTTTAAACAGTTCCATCTAGTTTGAGATAACAAAGTTTGACTGTAAAATGAACCAGAAATAAAATAAAAGGCCTTTTGATATTGTCCAATCATAAGGTTGATAGAGAGCAGCTACATTTCTCAAAAGCTGTACTGAAAATATACATGAATACTCCACCAAAGGAGATATCAAACATGTCCAGATTTTAAGTATCTAGAAAACAAGATATCTGTAGACACCAGACTGCTTTAATTTGGCAAATTTGCATATCAAAAAAAATAAAATTTACACGCAGGTCCTTTGCTGAACAATTTATGCACAAAAAATACCAGCACAATGTCTGTAAGCATATCAAATAAAAGTCTTTATAAAATGTTTACATGAAAGTCGGGGGTCTACTACATAATGTAATTTATAAGATCTTAACGTCATCAATACGCAGTTCACACACAAAAAACCAAATTCCTTAATACTAAAAAGATACACTGGAATGCATTATAGATAAGAAAACAATTTAAAACCTGGATAGGAAAGCATGAATCCTTCATAGATCATCACAGTTGATAATATAATTCCTTTCCTAGAATTTTTGCATTGTTCATTTTTTAAAGAAACAATCTTCCCTAACCCTATTCAACATGCATTGATAGTTTGATATCACAAGTCATGACCAGAGGTGTCCCACCACGTCGATTTATTTCTGCCATTGATTTTTCTGTCTCTGATATCAGTCCCAGACCACCTATCATATCCTTACGATCCACTTACTTATGGAAATACAAAGGTTTATTAGTGGAGCCCTCCCTGACAAACTGTTTACATTTCCGAGGGCAAATTTTCTGTTATCACTTCTGCCATTGATTTCACATAAAACCACCTTTTATTTTACTGCAAAAATGTGCCCCTCACAGTGACTGTCAAGGAACAAAGTCAATTATCCGATTCAAGGCACAAAATTGCATCATCCAGGTACCAGCACTTTATCTATCAATACACAGGGTGATGCTTCTCACTCTCCAGAATGAAATTCTAATAAAAATGTGTACAGAAATAATAAAATTAATCTGTTGTAAAGATTAATTTTCTAATAAATAAAAAAGCTATAATGAACAATATAACTTCCCATCAAAGAGTCAAAAATACTAAACCACAGGATGGCTGACTGAATGGCAATACGTGTATTCAAAATGCTCTCTCTCTCTCTCTCTCTCTCTCTCTCTCTCTCTCTCTCTCTCTCTCTCTCTCTCTCTCTCTCTCTCTGTCTCTCAGACACACACAAACATGTGTAATGAATCAGATAATGAATAATGTATACAAATAAGTACAGGTAAATTATCTTAACTTTACATTTTTAGAATGTTTTGAAAAAATGAAAAAAAATAATCTAATATTACTACACGTATAAGAAATCCCTCATTATCACCAAAGTGATAAATCAATTATCAAATACCAGTGATTCATACAATTAATACAAAAATATCGAGAAAAATAAAAAACTGCATCTGAATTTTTAGTAATAAAAAATCAATTTGCTTTTTGTACATGTATACACATTCTATAAATTGCACAATATTCAAATCTTAAATAAACTGCAATTCTGCAAACAAAGTCTCAGCCTTAAAAAAAAAACAATTTGAAAAAAGTTACAATAGCTTTTTTATCGCCAAAGAAATTTATATAACAATTTGCATTGTACACCTACTCATTATCTCAGCCCAGGCACTGTTATATATATACCTCCTTGGCTCAATATGGTACACACAAGATAAGCAAGTTCACTGGCTCGCAATTAATAATGGATAATTCTTCAGATGTAGGCAAACGTAGGCCTCTTGCTTCACTACCCTGCTACTTGGGTATGTTATTTTCCATCTACATTTACACCCATATTTCTACACAGAAGCATATCTTTATTGAGTGTTGATTTAAAATCCATATACAAGCATGCATGCAAACAGCAAATGTTTGGCGAGTGCAATGATATTACCGGTATAGATTTATTAAAGTTCAAATTTTTTTTTCTCATGTTTTTTTTATTGAGTTACATAAGTTTGCCTTTTACTCCTGCGTGTGGTTTTTCTACCATACTTGTAAAAGCATGGTTATAAACTCAAAAAATATGTTTTCCATTGCTCCGTTTCCATGATCAAGTGAAAAGATTCTTTTGAATCTAGAATTTATACTGCACCACTTCAGCTGCAGCCTTTAAAATAAACTACTTTTATGCATGCCTAGTTGGTAAAATACTATTTGCGATTTAGATTACGCCCTGTTATCTCCCAGCATGAAAAAGCCATAGTGTACCAATAAATTAATTCAAATGGTCCACATTTAACTGCACTTTAAATCTCAAAATAATAAATCGATTCTTTGAAATTTATTTCTCAGCTGACAACTATACTGTCAATAGAGATTAATACTGTGTAAGAAAAACAGGTTTTTCTTTTCTGTTCAGTCAAGACATTTTGAATTTCTTTTTTAAATCTCTCATAATAAATTGTGGTTTGTACACAATGTACATAACAATGCAATTTGGTGTTTTACAATAAGGAGTTCCATTTACAATATAATATGAGACCTTTCTGAAAAACAGAAGGATGTTGTAAATGGGTAAATATATACCAGTAATATCAATACAGAAATTATAGATATAAGTCAATTCTATTTGTGCATCTCCTCTAAATTAAATGGTTTAAAAAAAAAAAATCTTTTGCATGAGGTACACACATTAAATAATTGAAGTGATGGGTAGACCACGGGGTCAATCCATCAGCATTGATTTGTACATCAGACCTGATCATAACCATCTCAATCAATAGCCCCACACTGAGTAGTACACTGCAGTCATACCCTGATGCCAATAAACTCCACATGTTTCAAACCCACTTACCTGCTTTAACGAACTTGGCACTTTTAGTGTTTCCATAAAGATCCAGACACAGCCACAGAGATTTTCCGTTGGGAAGTCCTTTGAGGCAGGCTCCTTTGTACACATCATTGACAAAAAACTGCAGTTGTCCCTTGTTGTTTATATACAAAGTGACCTTGCAGCCTGATGAGATTATTCCCTCACTGACCGGACACACCCAAAACCCCTCCCTCTTTGATAAACTTGGAATAGCATACTTGGGTAGGTCAGAGCTTGAAAGTTTCCCTGGATCCACTGAGGTCACACCTATTCGGATCCCCCCACTCCATGCATTGGTTGTCTTCACTTCAAACGACACTTTCTGGGTGACCTTCAGGGGCTGGTCACTGAAGACGATTCCATGACAAAATGACGACTCAGATCGACTGACCGCCAATTTCGCCTCTGTAAGGGTCACAGATTTTCCATGCACAGAGTGAAATTTCATTCTACAGTCGTTGCATTCATTCCTGATACGTAAAAAAAAAATTCAATACCACTCCTTAACGCAACCAACTGGTTTCCTTCGATATTCCGCACACTGCTTCATTGGTTTTTTCCTGTTTCATCTGTAAATTATTAGACAATTATTCATTAATGCATTTTTTAGAAACATGTTAATGTGTTGTTTATTTCAAAGACCAACACACACGGCCAATTTAGACTCCTTTTCTCCACATTTATCATTATTGGGAATTTATTCAAAACTTAATAATCTATATTCAGTCTTAACTTTTGTGAATCTAAAATTCAAAACATCAATGGAAAAAAATTCATCTAGCTGGAAAAAGCCTATTGAAACAATCGAGCTAAATCAATAATTTACCATTGTTAAATATTTCTCCAAGATCTTCAATTCCTGTGTACATTTTTTGAGAAAGTTTTGAAGAAATAGTTCGATATTCAGCTACCTCCTCTATTGGAAAATTATTCATTGTACAAAGATTTGTCAAGTCTTGTATACGTAGCTACTTCATTAAAATCCTATCAATATCCGCTACTAATTTACACATCTACACGCAAGAGTTACCTAGGCTAGTCATATCATGTGAATTTCTATCTGCAAATGTCAACTGGTTCTATCGATAATCAACATCAAAGGTTACAATTATCATTTCTATTTATGGAGGATCAGGGAAATGTGTGCGCTCAAAATTGTTGCATAATAATTTTCTGTTGCTTTTATTGATCCTTCAATATTAAGAAGTACCCTAATATATATAATATATATATTAGTTTCATAGTAAAAGTCTTGCCTTGCAAGGGAGAAAATTTGAAATGAATTATCCCCCTTTATGGGAATTGTCAATTAATTTTTTTACAACAATGCCAATTAACAGCAGTTTAGATATTGATTGGAACTTTTTGCAAATTGCACACAATTCATGGACAATATGTGTCATTCAGATTGACATAGTGTACTTTGGTAATTTTTGCACGGTGATAGATTTTGTGAAATACTGATGCAAAAATTCCCCACAAGCAAATTGATAATAAAACATAATCCTTAAATATTGGTTTAAATACAGCCTTGTGAGCTTTAACCTGTTTGCTTAGCACTCACTCTAAGCCAATAGCTATAACTTACAGTAACCTGAAATCACTGCATCCATAAATGCAACTTCGTGTTAACTTCATATCAATATCACTAGTTGTAATAAGAAGGAGTTTAAATACTTATCATAATAAGGTTTTGCATATAAAGTAATTTTTAAATTCCTGACAATTAGTCTTTAACAAACTCCAATGATGGCAAGTTGCTTTTCTGTGGAAAAAGGGGATCATTTGCAGCCCCGATTGTAACCCACTATATAATATATGAACAACCTTTTCAAAGATGTTTTATCCCTCAAGAAAATGCCATAATTATTTTTTTTTCATTGAGGAAATCATAAGAAAAGAAAGAGCTATTCATTATAAATAAAGTATATACGTATTCAAGTTCTGAAGTTGTGTATAATAAAAAAAATGTACTATCTGTTCAAATGAACATTTTTCAATTAAAGAAGATAATGGTAATACATGTACTATATTTCTTGTCAATGCAAAGGGTAAAGAAAATCATATATCTTTGTTATGAGTGCTGGATCACATTTAATGAACTCCTTTAATACTGTCAACAACTTATTATTTTCAGTCATGAAGGATATATATAACATTGGTAAATACTGGACCTATACAAATGGTTATGAATTAAAAATCCAGGAGTTAGTAGAAAATGGTATCTAACTTAGTACATGTAGAAATTCAAAATGGAAGCTCTCTGAAACTCAAATATATCACTGAATAACATAATTAAGGAACTTTGTATGAGTACTAGATCACATTTAATGAACTCCTTACTATCTAATTATTTTCAGTCAAAGAGGATATATATATAATGTCAGTAATTACACAGCCTAGACAAATGGTTTTAAAAAGTTCACTACCGGTAGTTCATAGTAGTGTACTTATACATGTGGTAGATGCTGGATAAGAAAAATTGATGGCATTTAACTTAAATGTATGCATTCAAAAGGGAGGCTCTCCGA
This sequence comes from Magallana nippona, assembly GCA_033439105.1. Classification (NCBI taxonomy): domain Eukaryota; kingdom Metazoa; phylum Mollusca; class Bivalvia; order Ostreida; family Ostreidae; genus Magallana; species Magallana nippona. Next base: position 37,612,716 of record CM065925.1, on the reverse strand, counting down.
AACTCAATTATATCACTAAATAACAAAAGGGACATTGTAGACTACATCACACAACCTATTCATACCTTGTTTATTATCCAGACAATATGCCTTATACTAGTGTTTGAAACTTGATCACTATTAAAGAAGCAAATAATGTCGGGTTGTCAGACTGCTAAAAAATTTGTCAGTCTAACATATGTATCCTAGCCCAATTAAATAAAACAATTGATTGTTTATTGTAAATAGTATTAATACATGTACCACATGATTTTTGCTTCTTCAGGTACAGATGCTGTTAATTACATCATTGTATTTTGTCATGTGTAAGAACTGACAAAGTTTATCTGACTCAGTGACTTAACTTTGCTGGTCCAGAAAATATCTTGCACTGATGACAACTAACTCTCTTTCATAATCAATTGCAATAAAAATGCAATTTCTCTGCTCAAGTAAGAATCAACAGACAATTTGTATTCAGCCACTATTTTACAAATTGACTTTTAATTCACACAGATGGATTTAAGAGCTTCACCAATCTCATGCATATTACAATACTAGTTTGTGACATACACAGTGCCAACTTTAAATAAAATTTGTTTTCTTACTTACATACAGATTAAAAATGCTGTATACATATTCACATGCTTTGCCAGATGTCCACTTTCCACATTGACGTTAACAAAAAAAAACTACAGCCAGAATGTAATTTATATTGAGGGCTGTGACACCACATCCCTGCTTGAAAAATTTCTTACAGAAAATTACATTATTAATAATTAATAACCATGCAGTAATACAGGCAATGCAAAACTAAAAATGCAAATTATAACATAGTACAATGTCAACATTTTTCCTTGAAACTACGATAACTATGTATGGTAAATTTGCCTCTCACCATTTGATTTGAGCCAACCTTATAAAACTTTTGACAGCAGGGTTTGAAATTTACGATAAATTTCTTTGAAATATTTTTCACTTCTAAAGCCTTATGCTTCTAAATATAAAATGCCTCAATTGCTTTATTAATCCATAAGAAATACTGTAGATTCCTAATTAAATGCTAGGAATTAATATCCGCGTAAAATCGCGAGAAGCACCCTTGGCAGATTTTAAAATCTCGCCATTATTTTCTAAGAGTTGAGAACTAAAAGAAATAAGAATAAAAGTTCTGCATTCTGATTTTATATTCTCATGGAATTAAGTACTCGTGTAATATAAGAAATTTACAGTAACCTTTGTGTATGTCACAGATAAATAACATGAATCTGGGGAACAGCAATGTACCAGTAAACAGAAGACCTATATAAGGGAGTATATTTATGTATGAGGAACTTAAATCTATTCTAAAGATGGAGGGAGGAGTCCATATAATCAATGTTGCCCAGAAAACCAAATTAATATGCTTTGTTATATTATTTTTAACACAACAGAACAATAAGATATTAACATTAAGGTGGTATGGGACATCTGTCGATATTAACGTGGATAGAAGTACATTATAATCAAAATGCTTTCATCGGTTTAGAATTTTCAAATTTTACAATATTTGACAAAAGAATATGTTTTAAAATGTTTTGGAAAGGTAAAAATTATAAAAGCCCCGGCCAGCAGGATTCAAACTCATGACTTACAGATTCGCAGTGAACGCTCTAACCCATTGCGCTACGCTGTTAGGTAACAATTTTGGGAAAGATTTTGATAGGAAGTAAGTCAGAATATGGAGGTGTGCCATATCACCTTAATTTGTAAAACTATAATTGAAAATAACGAAATGAATTTTAAAGACTAAAATACAAGATATTTTAAAATGCATCAATATACATTGCTGTGTTATGACAAAGTGGTAGTCGATATGGAACATTAGTACATATACAAAAAAAAATTATTTTTTTAATGTGAAACAATGTACAATATTGATTTAGAAATTTTTAAATGAGTAATATATAGTTTAGAAAAGTTCATGCATGTACTTTACCCTACAGACAAAAAATGATGTGCTCAGTTTGTTTTAATAAGAATTACCAGTGCGCTGATGATATTTGCTCCAATGTCTCAGCATATGTGCTTAAATAAGAATATGATAAGAATAAGTTTTCTCAGTTTACTTTTATTTTTTTTAATAATTCATATTAACCCCCCCCCCCCCCCCCCCCCCCTCCCCTCCAGCAGCACAATACAAATGTTTAACACAGGTAGTATTATAATTCTTTTCAGTCTTAACACCATATCATACATGCATCATTTTCATTCATCATTGCATATCCATTTTATATGCGTGCAAATAAAAGAATTTCAACGTTTACTTTTATCCTGTGTCTTTAGTGATACACTTCATTGCACACACCAGTCAACCTGTATGTTCAATTGAAATGAATCAACGTTGTCTGCTTGTAAACTTAACGAAGTAAATTAGAAAAAAATATATTTTACCTTTCACAGATGAGATTGTATATATTTTATGTCAAAACATGTAACTTGAGTGGTCCCTCGGGTCAACCATAAACAAAGACCCCTCTTTCTCCATACACATTCACCTGCCTTTAAAAAAAACGCAATACACACCCAATCACTTCTACCCAGTAGTTCATTCTTGTTTATTTCAATAGAAACATTTAAAGTATGGGGTTCTTAATCAAGATAATTAAAACATCTATTCTGAAACAAATTCTTCTAATTGCGACTACTGGTTGCTCAATTAAGTAAAAAAAAGTCCCCTGCTGTGTCTTGGTTCAATCTAATTGCAGATCAAATTAACATTACTCTGCCACACCGGAAACTCTCGTTTTGTTATTTATCATTTTATGATTTTTTGTGAAAGTAGAAAAATGCGTAATTTAAGGCTCAAGTTAAGTTTTCTAAGAAGAATATTAAATCAGGGACCCATTTTGAATACCAGGACATCTTTGTCGAAGCATGATATCATTAGGAGTGTTTCAAATATAACCAAATCTGATAGAGAAATACCTGCATGGATTGATGCAAGTGACCCAAACACCTTGAACGATTTAACGGACAGTTTTATTGTGTACAATGACTTTATTTCAGAAGAAGAAGAAACCTCTTTAATGAGTGAACTCGATCCATACATGAGACGTCTAAGATATGAACGAGATCACTGGGATGATGTTAGTCTATTTTGCTTGTCAAATTATTCATTGCTTTTACTATCCCCCTTATATTAGAAATCTAACTCTTCAAATGTGCATGACGATTAGACCGGTTTACAATAATTGTCAGCGCCAAGTAGCTCAGTTGGTAGTCCGAAATATCTGACATTTTCCTGGCTTTTTTAATGATTTTGATATTTTACATGCCAGGAAAACGTCAGAACCGGGGCCATTATGAAAACTGGAAATTCACCGCCTCCAATTGAAGGCTGCATTCTAGGCTCGATTTTAAATATTTACGAGTTGAATCAAATGCTTCACTCACAAATAATTAATAAAATGATGATTTTACTGCTCACTACTGTTGCTTTTATGAGTCCTTATATCCCATAAACATGTTGTTGAACACATTCTATCAAACTGTTGAGATTTGTTTTGATTTCGTGCATTTTTTAAATCTCGCGAGAAAATAAGTCAACAACACTATTGTTTATCAGTGTGATTTTCAAAATGTGCAGTTAAATTATATTTTAAGCTGTATTATTAAGTTTAGATATTTATCTATTTAAAATCGAGCCTAGAATGCTGCTTCCAGTTGGAGGCAGCGAATTTCCAGTTTTCATAGTGGCGCCGGTTCTGACGTTTTCCTGGCATGTAAAATATCAAAATCGTTAAAAAAAAGCCAGGAAAACGTCAGATATTTTGGACTACTCAGTTGGTAGAGCACCTAAATAGTGATTCAGGGACCTGGATTTGAATCCCAGTCTTGTCTGTCACTACAGCATTTCTCCCATCTGTTTACATTTGGTGCAGAGTCCAAACTGACAGGTTAACTCTTGCCATGGGAAAGAACCTGGGACATTGACCTTCAAGGGTGAGGGTGAAGATTAATTATGGGGAGGGGGTGGCGTAACAGTCAGACAGGTTCAAATGCCTGTGCCATATTCAGTACCATTGCAACCAGACACAACCCAACTCGAGAGCAGACCCCAAAAGAGGCACCTAAGTTCAGTTGGTAGAGCGCCTGACTAGAGATTTAGGGGGCCCGGATTTAAATCCCAGTCTGTTCTGTCATTATTTCTCCCATCCCAAAGTAAAGAGAAAATAAAAGCGAGTTCATTGTAAAGATGAGTTCATTTATAATATAATCCTTTTGTGGTAACTCTGTTTTGTTGTACAGTAAACATTTATATCTCAAACACCAAAATGTTGAATACCATTGATATGGTGAAGAGATTTCAAATTCCTGACAGCTATCCGTACACTTATTTATTGAACCCTAGAATATTTCAGAATTTAATTCCCTTAATTTGTTCAGTTGTTTTCAAGATATTGAAGTTAAGTTTTATATACACTAGAGGTAGTTTGCATTGTCAATGCATTTCTGAATATTGAATCCAAATTTAAGCATGCATATTTGAAAATGTATAATTGTGTTTTTGAACAAATTCATGGTTCCTTATGATATGAAAGGCTATTTTTACAATATCAAGACCATGGTTATGTTCTTCACACTCAACTTGTTGAAAAATATACACATGCTAATATATTATCTTTAGGCCACCCAAGTTAATTCTATGTTTAACGTCACTTAAAAATACTAAACCTATGAGGGAGGGCGATAAAATTAACACAAACAATTTTTTCAAACAAATGATTTTCATTCATTTACATCAGTAAAAATACATTGAGCATTCAAGCTACATGTAGGCTACTTCTTTAATTAGGATCTTTCCTTACTATCCCATGGAGTATCTGATATAGAGTCCATAATGTGCTCTAAACATTTCAAATTTCTACAGCTTGAAGTATTTTAGTAAAATCTAACTAGAAAAAATCAAATCAGAAAAGGGGTTTGTTTGCTTTTTAAAAAACACAATTTCTCCTAAACCTACGCGGGTTACATTAAACATAGAATTAACTTTGGACAGCCTTATCATAAAATTTCTTGTACAATATACTAACTGGAAAGTATTCGATAATTTTACAGAGAGTCTTTAGTACATTGTAGTTTTTTTTTTTTTATAATTTAGGCTATTCATGGATATAGAGAAACAGAGAGAAGACAGTGGAATGCTGAGAACAGTAGTATTCTCCAAAGAGTGTCAGATATTGCCTTTCCTCCTCCTACCCCAAAGCTAGCCTATGTTCACATTTTAGACCTTGAAAAATCAGGAGTAATAAAACCTCATATTGATGCAGTTAGGGTATGATTTTTTGAGAAATCTTTAATAATTTTTACAAGTTCTTGCTAATTGGTTTAAAGTTTGAGTTTAATGATGTTTTAACCCTTCCACTTTAAAGAATAAGTAGTAGAGATTAATTTACCAGTAATATGAAATGCACCTACTGCTTATATGGTAATGTAGCAACATGCGTGGATCCAGAAAAGTTTGGGGGTGGGGTTCCGATGGTTATTTAAGTTTGCCAGGGGGGGTCTGAGGCATATTTTTGGTAATTTTATCATGTAAAGTTAAAAAAAAATATTAATTTTGCAGCCTCCAGACCCCCTTCTAGATCCGCGCATGAGCAAGATATGATAAAATTCTCTTCTCAATTTCAGTTTTGTGGCAACACAATAGCTGGTTTGTCACTTTTGTCAACAGCTGTGATGAGACTAACACATGATAAAGATGAATCAAAACAAGCAGACATATTGCTTACAAGAAGATCATTGTATATCATGAGGTATGTACATTCAAGTATTTTTTTTAAATCACAAATATTTTGGAAACATACATAGGTTCAAAACACATTCAATCTTTTTTTCCTACCCATTATTCCAAAAGTCTAAAATCTGAACATGGTCTTTCATTGAATATAATAAATTGCATTTTCAATTTTTCTTTCCAGAGATAATTCAAGGTATCTTTATAAGCATGCTGTGCTTGATGAGAACGAGTCTGTGTTTAATGGGCAGAAAATTGAGCGAGACAGACGAGTTTCAGTGATTATGAGAAATGAACCTGATAAAAATGTTCCAGAACCTCAATCAATTTAATGGACAGTTACATATTATAACATTCTGTACGATGATTTTTTTTTCTACTTGGAAGTAAGCAGATTAAAGATTTCATACTATACAATATAGTATTATTTATTATTAAATATAAATTTGTCTAAATGATAAATTCCAAACTTTGGGTTTGAAATGATGCAAAGTTTGCAAATAAAATGGATTCTAAATTAAGAAATTGGTTTGTGTTTGTTCAGAGTATTGGTACCCTAAATGAAGTACAGTAATCATAAAACTTTATGATCAATTCCTTTTTGGTGTGACTTCCACGGCATCAAGCTCTGATTTTACCGCTGCACAGCATTACCTGCCTCCAGACTACAAGCTGTATAATAAGTTTAATTAATTGGTTGCTGGGACAGAGTTACCAGAACAAGTTTTTTAGCTATCAATGACAATGGTTGTTTATTAAGATTTTTTTAATATACATAATGTAATTTATTATATCAGTCTATTACTAGTACATGTACATACAAAATATAGTTTGTTCCATAGAGCATTTATTAATAAATGATTGAGAATTGTTTAGTTCTACAATTTATGTTATACCCACATCTGCAGTTCTAGAGGGATGGTCTGGACTCCCCTGGAAAATTCAAATTTCTTTTAATTTACAAAGTATAATTACCGAAAATAGGCCTCAGACCCCACCCCCAATATGTATCCATTAGCATGCTTATTCAGAATGGGAAAAGCACAAGGCTTTCCCAAAATTATATATATATATATATATATATATATATATATATATATATATATATATATATATATATATATATATATATATATACACACACACACTAATATATACTATATACTAATATACTATATAAATGTATGTAAAGCATTTTAAATGCATCTACCGGTATTTAAACAGGCTGATGAAAAAAATTATTCAGTTCTTACTGAAAATATATGCCTTTAGTGATTACTAAATGTAATATGTGATTTTTTAGATGAAAATGAATACTTTATCTCTCTTATGAAGTTTTTTTTTTATACAACATGCAATTGTTGTTCAGTTAGTGCATTCGTATTTTGATAAAGCTGCCCCAGCAACCAATCACTATTGTAGATTCAATTTAGTGTTATATAGGGGACCGGTATTGCTTGCATGTATTCTGTCAAATTTGAACATAATGGTGTGGGAGAAGCCATACCTTTAAGAAAATGATAATGAAAAGCACAATCACAGCCATTACACTCCAGCCCTTTCTCTGAATAGTTCAAGCATTGACATGAATAAATTTCTTGACTTGAATTTTGACTTGACTTCAAGTCATAGTCCAAGGCATTTAGTGAATTTATGAACCTTGTTTCAGGAACAGAATAGGGTGTTTAACAGTCCTTAAAACGAGAGGCCCATGGATCACAATGCTCACCTGAGCCTCTGTCTGTGAAAATCTTAACATCAGATACAGAGACTGTAATTTATTTTACATTCATTGGTGATATTTGGTACATTAAATAATCTCTTCCTCACTGGGAATGTTTGTTATTACATTTGTATTAAGTAGGAATCAAATGTAAAATTACAATATTCTTCTTCCAAGTCTAAGGAGTTCAATAAAAATTACTGTTTGTCCAAATCAAATCTGCAAAAATGATTCATTTAGTTTCCTTTTCTGCCTCTGCTTCTTTTTGTAGCAATTCTTTTAATTGTGCCCTCTCCCTCTCTTGTTTATCTTGTTTGTATTGCAATTTTCTCTCCTTCTTTTCCTGTTCTGCAAGATCATTCAGATAATCCTTAGCTTTAGTAGTATTTATACTTATTTGATAACCAAAGTGGTCATAAAGTTTCTCTTCCATAAGTCTTTTCTTTTCTGCTGATCTTTCTTCCTTCAACTGAACTTTTCTTTGTCGTTCTTCATACGCCTTCAGCCAATCCTTCATTTTCACCATATTTTTCTCAATAAGTTCCTCACTTAAAAATAGAGAATTTAATTTTAATATAAGCATACAAATGAAAGGCTGAATAATGACTATCAAATAATATTGCCATATTGGCAGCCATATTGTTTGACAAATTTAACTCGATCATTAAATTCCTGGTGCTTGTCCAGGTATATTGCCCCTAAACTCTATCAAAAGCTTTCCAAGGTTTCAAACAAAAGTACTAATTAAATGAAAAATTTTTACTATGCAAACCAGATAAGTTACAACAGTGCTTTAATCAGGATACAGGTGAATCTCGATAACTCGAACTTCAGGGGACCATGATTAAACTTCGAGAGATCAAGAGTTCGAGAGATCAAAAGTTTAAAAAAATCCGGAAATTTTGTTCCGGCCATGTTGGTTCTAAAATTATAGTAGCCGGAAGTTTATATTCATAACATTGAAGGATAGTCTAATATGGTTTCATTCGTATTTTCTGCTACTTTACATCAATTTCAACAATACAGAAATTAGTTTTGTGTTTATTTATTGTTTTTGTTAACCTTGAAATTTTTTAAAGTATTTTATGTTTTCTTGATCACAGAATATTTTAAATAAAGACCGGTTTAATTTACTGTAAATTTCACATGTTGTTGAAATTAATAGATCAGTTACAAATTAACTATCTACCCTTTGAAGGAAGCAAGGGGTAGTGTCACTTCCGTAATCAACCAATCAACACTATCAAGCTAGCCCCAGGGGTTCACTCGATCATCCAGGTAAGGTCCACGTGGAGCTAATTATAGCTTGATCGGTCGCGTGTGTACACAGCCACCACTTCGAGTAATCAAGAGTGAAAAACAATGAAATATGTATAACGGGACCCAGGTTTTACTTCGAGAGATCAAGAACTTCGAGAGATCAAGAGTAAATTTGCTTAGTTATATAGAGAAAAAAATCGGGACCGTGATTTCACTTCGAGAGATCAAGAACTTCGAGAGATCAAAGTTCGAGCCATCGAGTGTCACCTGTATATGACTTGTTTCACATATGCCTTATCAAATTATAATATTGAGGAAACAATATGAACATCAAGAAACTTAACTTTTAGATACTAAATAGAGTGGCAATTTTCAATTCATAAACATATGAAAAAAAGTGAGCACACAAGATCGTAAGTTTGCAGGAATCATCAAAATGAATCAATCGGGATTTAAATGTCTAAAACCTCGAAATTTCACCAGCTCGAATTGTACCTAAATCATTTGAAGTTGAAGTACATGTATATTTCTACTATTAAAAAAACTTACAAGCTTCATTAAGGCCAATGAGGAGTAAATTGATGAACAGTTATACAATGTATTTGAAATGTTAATGCATATATAGTTAAATGCATTTACATAAGTTTCATTGTACCGATATATCATATTACATGTATTCTAGTACATGTAATAAGAACAAAAAAATTACAGAGCTGTGAAACTGTGCATGTAGCTGAAATCGATAACAACAAATTGAAATACAGTTATTCTATAGTTTAACATAATGTTATATTAAAATATATTTAAACACAAAATATTTTTTAAAGAACATCAGCAGGATTTGAACCCAAAACATAAAATCTCTTTATTCCCTAAATCAAGACCAAACCAGTGAGCCATGTAATAATATGAGGTAAAAAATAGTACAATGTATTTAAAACAACATTGTCATATATCTTGACTTTGTTTCTTTTCCTTCTAAAATATTTTGAAAAAGTACATATGTTGTCATATCTGGGTCATCTCTCCATCTTTTTTTAAAAAGCAGCATACTTTATTTTCAAATATGTAATCTTTATATGTCTCAAATTCGTGGAGAGAAGACCCAGAGACAACAAAATCATTTAACAAGATCGAGGCCCATAGGCCACATCGCTCACCAAACAATAGTTCTTGTATAATTTTATTTTGAAATGTTTAAATCTGAAACTCTAAAAATATTGAAAAACTCTTGATTTGACAATTCAATACATTAATTAAACAATACATAAAAAGAACCTCTGGTTCAGGTTAGCTTAAAACAGCTGTAAGTAGGATTTTGCATCAGCTGTGTTGTGTTGCTATTTATGGAACCATATTTTGAAAAAACAATAAGCATTTCAAATATTTTTTGTTGTTGCCAATTTCACATTCCAAAGAAAACAAATAACGATAAATTATAGTTCGAAAAATGTGCACAAATGATGGATGAAAATTTTAGAACTTGCAAAACTTGATAGTTTAAACTCCTGAATCTTCATCATAAGCACGCACTTCTTTTTTATAAATACTTAAATGAAAATAATTGACTATGCAAACCAGATCAGTTAAAACAGTGCTTATACAGGAGATACGACTTGTTCTTGAAAAGACTAATGTCAAATTATTATAATATTGAAAAAAATCTTAACATTAAATTCCAAAACCCGATCTTTTAGATACTGAATAAAGTAGCAAATTTCAATTCATAAACATTTGAAAATTATATGTATTGAAAGAAGAAAAAATTCTCGGAATCGCCTTTCTTTGGCTCAGGTATTTGTTCTACATATGAGATATGACGTCATTATTGTTGACTTGAGTATGCAACGTTAAGTTGACTTATGCTTTGTTTAGGCAGGCTGATCCAAATAATCTGCGCTCAGACCAAGGGTCACACCTTTTACATATTATCAAAGAGTATATATTTTGATATATGTTTACCTTTTCCTAAGATTCTCTGCTTTTTCCTCTTTAGAGAGCCTTATTCTTTCAAAGCTCTCTTCTAAAGGAATGTCAAAGAAATTGTCTCTATGTTTTTCTTTAGCTATTTCATCCTCAGTTGGCCATAATGTAGAAGGATTGATTTCATATTTATCTCCATACATCGCATACATCCGTCTCTGGTATCGTCTTATACCCTTCTGATCATAAGGGGGTACATAATCTGCTTCAGGGACGGAGTTCCAGTAATTTTTCTTCAGTTTCCTCTTCAACTTCTCTGACAAGCGACTAACATCCCGAATATCTTCAACTGGCTCTTCATCATCTATTTTTCTATAGTCTCTTATGTATTTGCTTGCAAAACGCCGTGAAAACAGAATGAAACGGTGTTTTTTACAAACATAAATTTTTGCTTGCGAGAAACGACATTGCACCAAGGAGGCTGCCATTTTTCTCAGGTTGTAATAATCGGACCAATATCGGTGCAATGGTGATTTCCTTGCTACCTCAATACTGGTAAATATTTTTACCCATTTTATTAAAAGGAAATGAATATCTTTATACAGTTTTTCAAAATAATATATGAGAGACTTTGTAGCGTTGCTTGGTATATTTTTTTATCGGAAAATTTCCTGTGGCTGCATGTATCTAGATTTACCGAATTCTTTAAATAGTACCGCATAAAATTTTCATTTTGATTATAATTTATTTTTAAACGATTGCTACATTAATGATTATAATGTTGATGAATACAGCATATTACAACATGTTATCACATCTAAAGCTTTGATACGAACGATTAAAAAAAAAAATCTTACCGGAAGTTTCAGTTGGTGCGGAGGGTTACCAACAGCAACCACAATTACAACGGGTTGATGTATGTATACATAGAGACATAGGTAAGACTTTATGGATTATTTTATTCTTTGCTGTTTAACAAAAAATTGCAAACTATCTCTACTGAACTACTATATTGATATATATATGATTCAATCAAATAAAAGTCTTGTCACAACAAATTCACAACGCTTATAATACATGCTTTCCTGTGAAATGTGACTTGATTGGATGTAGATATAGCTACCGTGAAGTGATTTGTACAGTTAACTTGTTCGTATTAAGAGGCTTGGGGCAAGTCAATATTTGTTTGTATTACATTATTGATATTTGCTACTACATTCATTAAAGATTTTATTAGCCTAAATTGTTAACTTATACATCCGTGCATGTTAAACTATTTGATAACTTTTCAGTGAATAAAAGTTAATTCATTGCTCGTATGATAGGCTATCTCTAAATTAACATTTTACCTTATTGTAGAGAGGGGCTGACAAATAACAAAAATCAACATGTCGATTGCCGTAGCAATGGCTAGGCACATCTTTGGCCTAAAGCAAGGTGTGTCTGGCAACATTTGCTACCACGATGAACAAACCATTGTGTATCCTGCTGGAGCCAACTGCATTCTGTTCAACATCGACCAGAAATCTCAGAAGTTTATTGCTGGAACGCCAGGGAGCGAAGGAATGACAGCTCTGACTGTTAGTCCAAATCGAAGATATGTTGCTATCGCAGAAAAGGGAGAGAAACCTGTAATTACCATCTATGATCTTCACAGCCTGCGTAAGAGGAAGGTCTTGAGCTCTTCAGAGTTTGTGAAATCCAATGAGTATGTCAGCCTTGCTTTTTCACCAGATTCCAAATATCTGGTGGCACAGAGTGGAAAGCCTGATTACACTCTTCTGTACTGGACTTGGGAGAAAAGCAAAGTAATGGCTGTCCAGAAGACATCCAACCCTAACACAAATGCTCCAGTGTACCAAGTAAGTTTGACCATTTCTCTTCAACATTTTTGCTTTTAGATATGTGCATGCAACAAATTTTATTCTAAACAAAATGTATTGTTATTCCTTAAGATAAATTCACCCAATTCAATTGATGTTTACAGGTTAGCTTCAACCCTCAAGATAACACTCAACTTTGTGTTGTCGGAAATGGAATTTTCAAGCACTTCAGATACCATGAGGGTGCTTTGAAGCCATTCCTGAACTTCCAGAAAATGGAAGCACATAACTACTTGTGTCATGCCTGGGTGTCCGATGAGAGAGTTGTTGTGGGCACAGACACTGGCCACTTGTTCCTATTTGAACAGGGAGAAGCTAAGAATGAGTTTAACCCTGTACAACACAAAGATGAAAAGTAAGTGGGAATTGAATTCAATGTCAACAATATCATTTTTATTTACAGAGAAGTTGTGCATTCTGCAGAAAAAAAAATGTTTGGAGTTTTATATCTGTAGAATATGACATAATCAAAACTTGGCTCATTGTACTTTAAGATAGGTACATATTCAATGGCTTTGTCTGGTGTAACATGTTTTAAGTCAGATAGTTTATGTTCACTTATATCTCTCTCAGGAAAACTGGTGATGAGGATGCCGATTCTCTGGCTACCATTATTCCACAAGTAACAGCCATTGTGGCCTACTCCAAGGGATTTGCATGTGCTTGTGGACCCGGAACTGTTCATCTTTATGAGAAAACAGACGATAAAGAGTATTTCAAGAAAACAAGAGAAATCAAGGTATACACCATAATATCAGGGACAAATACCATATAGATTTCCTGATTTAATTTTAGTCACATCAAAAATCTCAATTAGCATATGCTAACAAATTTAGGGAAATGACATTACATATCATGTGATAGCCATTATCTTAATAATGTAGGGGAAAAACTAACTCATGGTGATCTCATTGATTCTCCTTTCTGCCTCAGATTCCACCAGACAGTAACAGCGCTGACCCCACCAGTGCCCAGAAACAGATCATCACCTGTCTGACGGTCAGTCCGTCCGAAGAGACACTGGTCGCCAGTACAAATCACAGCCAGCTCTATTACATTACACTCCCAAGCGCTGATCTAGGCAGGGTATGTATTCTTACGCTCTTACTCAAATTAATGTAAAAATTAAAACATTTTTAGCCACTGGATTCTTGGATGGATGGACTCTTGTGGATATCACATTACTAGAATCACAAATTAAAGATGTTGGTGATTTAATTAAGAAGATGAGCCAATTTTTATCATGACAAAGAACAAAAATTTGTCAAAATAGAACATTGATAGGATTTATAATGACTTTTTACAGAGTGACGGAGACCAGATTTACTTTGAGACCTTGGCTCAGTCGTTCCACAATGGACAGGTCCTAGGATTAGATGTCTGCATCAGGAAACCCCTGATTGCCACCTGCTCATCAGACAAGTCTGTCAGAATCTGGAACTATGAAACTTGGTATGTCAAGACCATTTCTAATTTACCATTCACAATGATGGTAAATGATCTCTTGTACTTGTCTAAAAATTTTCAAGAGGTAAGAATTTCTTAACCCATTATTACATGTTGTATCAACTTTTGTTTTTAGCAATCTGGAGCTATACAGAGAATTTCCAGAAGAAGCTTTGAGTATTGCTCTACATCCATCTGGATTATACATCCTGGTTGGATTCAGCGACAAACTCCGCTTGATGAACCTATTGATAGATGACATCAGAACATTCAAAGAATTCCCCATGCGCACATGCAAAGAGGTACATATGAAATGAATTGAGAATGTTAAAATCACAATTTAATGTATTCTGACAAGTTAGAAATGGTCTAATGTGAAACTTCACAGGCAGGATGAATTTAATTGTATCCCATTTTCTTTCAGTGTGCATTCAGCAATGGAGGACATCTCTTTGCAGCTGTTACAAGCAATATCATTCAAATTTTCTCTACCACCACCTTTGAAAGTGTGTCCAACCTAAAAGGTCACAGTGGAAGGGTCAAGGCCATCACCTGGTTCCCTGACGACAGTAAGATAGTGTCCTGTGGTATGGATGGTGCAGTCTATGAGTGGGATCCTTACTCTGGAAAGCGCACTGGAGACTGTGTGCTCAAGTCCTGCAGTTACTATGGTGTGGCTACCTCACCCGATGGGAAAAACACTTTTGCTGTTGGTTCTGACAAGACACTGAAAGAAATAACACTGGCTGAGGCAAATGTAAGCATATTAGAGATGGAAAATATTGTACTCACAGTTATATTGGAATGGAATTTCATTGAATTGTTGAAAATGTTCGGTAGGAAATTAACATATCCTGAATGTTGTAGATCCTGAGGCAAGTTGAGACACAGGAAACAATACTGAGCAGCATTGCCATGTCTCACTCTGGTCGAATGTTGTTCTGTGGTACCACCAAGGGAACATTGTGGTCCATGAAGTTCCCGCTGAATGTTCCAGGGGAGTGGACAGAGCACCAGGGACACGGTGCTGCCATCACCAAGGTTTGTTCGAAATTAAAAGTAGCTATTTGCTTTACTTTCTGTATGATTTTTATTCATTCCATCTTTTGTTACTTAGTCACTATTTTTTTTATTTCAAGTCTTTAAAATGTTCTGGAGGAATTATTCAATAATATCTATCTTATTTTCTTATTTGCGCCTTCAGATGAAGATTTCTTATGATGACCAATACCTGATCACAGTGGCTGAAGATGCCTCCATTATTCTGTGGAAGATTCAGGACAAAGATGGCCGAGGGTTGAAAAGGGACAAGGATTTTGGATGGGCTGAGGAAATTCTGATTACCAAGAGTGATCTGGAGGAGAAGGTAACGGAAAGAGTTTGGTTGTGGAAAATGAAAACAGGCTTCTTTCCTAATGTTTTGAAAAATGACTTGCTTTTGAATAAGATTTACTTTTTATTCAAGTTCATATTGATTTTCATTTGTATAGAATACCATGATGGCTGATTTGAAAACCCGTGTGGAGGAGTTGAAGTCTGAGAATGAGTATCAGCTGAGACTGAAGGACATGAGCTACAACGACAAGATCAAAGAGCTCACAGAGAAATTCATCCAGGAAATGGAGGCTCTCAAGACCAAAAATCAGGTTAGTATATTGTATAAAGCTTTTAAGAGTTATCTCCCTTGTACTCTTAAGTTGATGAGCTTGAGCGCATTCACAAAAGAAGAAGCTTGTTTTATTTTGATGAATTTCTATCATAGGTGCTGAAAACAGAAAAGGACAAGGAGGAGATGAAACATGAGGAAGAAATGCAAGAAATCATGGAAAAACATGCCAAAGAAACACAAGATATGGGTACGTAAGACACATAATACACCATATCTATTAACCTGGATTTTGCAATACTGTTTTTAAATGCATCATTATGGAGACATTTTCTGACTTGTTTCTGATATTTGCTACAGAGTCTGCTAATAATCAGAAGCTGATGCTGGAGTATGAGAAGTTCCAAGAGATGCAGAGTAAGATGATGAAGATGCAGGAGGAGTATGAGCGTCAGCTGATAGAGAAGGAGGAGAGTAAACAGAGGGACATGGAGCGGCAGACCGAGTACTACGAGACCAAGCTACAGGAGATGACCGCCAAACTAGAACAGGTAGATCTCAGAACAATCCCAGTATATCATTACCAAGTATCCAGTGGTATACTGCATAGAACTCCATTTTGTTCAGACTTTTCCTTCAATATTTTTTATAACTGCTATAAAGAGTTTAAGATGCAAGTTTCTGTGAATTGATTGTGACATCAGTTCATTGCTTTGTTTTCTCAAGGCTAATGATGAATCCCGGGAACAAAACAAAGAGTATGAGGAGACAAAGAAACAGATTGAGGAGGACTCAGATAGGGAGATCCTGGATATCAAAAATAACTACGAGATTCAGCTCCGCAGAGAACGGGAGGAGAACATCAAACTGAAGGGAGAAACTGGCATCATGAAGAAGAAGGTAAGAGATCAAAATCTGTATTAAGGACTTCTAGCAATGTGAGAAAAATAAAAAAATATATTATTCTTTGGATTTTTAGCAATGTTAGATTTGATCTCAAGTCTGTCTCTAGTTTAGTCAAGATTCTGCTTTATTGTTGTTCAAAACTGAAGCACTAGAAACTTTATGGAAATACAATCATTTGTTCTAATACAGTAGTTGGGCAAGATAGACAATTATGTGAGACTAGGTTAAGTTATAAAGCTAGGAATACAAAACATCTGACAAATGGATGCAAAGCTTATGTATAACAATTCTTTAACTTTCTTTGTAGTTCATTAGCCAGCAGCGTGAAATTGATGACCACAAAGAGGAAATCAACAGATTCAAATCTGAGGTGTCTAAACTGAACGGTGAGAAGGAGAAGATGAAGAAAGATATTCAGGGACTCCGCAAGGAGATTGTGGAGAGAGATGACACCATCCAAGACAAAGTAAGATTGCTTACAGATATACTGTACTTATATCAAAGACTGGTATTCAATGAAAATGTTGATACATGTATTGTGAAATATTCAGTGGTTGAAATAAGCTAAAATTTGGGTGTTTTTTGCAATGTTCAGGAAAAGAGAATTTATGACCTGAAAAAGAAGAACCAGGAATTGGAGAAGTTCAAGTTTGTTCTGGATTACAAGATCAAGGAGTTGAAGAAACAGATTGAGCCCAGGGAAAATGATATCAAACAAATGAAAGATCAGATTCAGGAGGTAAATTAAAAATTTCAAATATTTCAAAAAATTGCATGACATAAGTTGGGTACTATTATCATGCATTTGAAATTAGTGTCTTGATGTGTGCTGATTTCTTCTGTTGTTTGTGTCCTGTAGATGGAAAGTGAGTTGGAGAGATTCCACAAACAGAACACTCAGTTGGAACTCAGCATCAAAGAGCTGACTCAGAAACTGAAAGCAACAGACAAGGAGATGCACTTAGAGAGAGAGAAGGTAAGGAATGTGGACAATTTTAGTAAACTTTTAAGTAAAGGAAAGACTTGGTCAAATTCTTTTGAAAGGGTTCATAAATGTTATTTTCTATGTTACCAGGTGCATGATATCAAAGCCAAACTAAAGCAGTTCAAAACAGATCTCCATAACTGTGTGGGCTACATTCAGGATCCTAAGATGCTGAAGGAAACCATCAAAGCCTTGTATGCCAAGCATGTCAGAGATGACATTGTAAGTACCAGTACCTTATTCAGGCAACTGACATTCGGTAATAATCTAAAGTTAACTACCAGGAAACTTGAACTACAAATTTTCTGCACAAAATTACTGTGGTGTCTTTTTTTTCAGACTGAGTCTGCCAGTGTGGATGCAGATATTCAGAAGGAGTACAGTCGCCAGAGAGAGCATTTAGAGAGATCTGTAGCCTCCCTCCGTAAGAAGTTGGCTAAAGATTCGGAAATCCATAGAGCTGATAATGTCCGCATTATGCAGGTTTGTATAACTTTGCGATATATTCCTTTTCAGTAAAACAACTTTTTAGTGTAAAGGTCCTCTGATTTAATTTTGATGGACATACAAAATGGATATTCATTGAAATGTTGAACCAATTTTATTTTGTAGGAAAATGTCTCATTAATTAAAGAAATCAATGATTTGAGAAGAGAACTAAAAATAGCAAGGACTCAGATCCATGATCTGGAGGCTGCTCTGGGAATGCATAGCAAAAAGAACAAGAACGACACCGCAGCAGTGGCTGCCTTCTCTTCAAAGGGACCTAGTGCTCTCATGCAGTCGGAAATGGAAGAAAAGAACAAAATTATTGACATGCAGAAGTTAGAAATAAAGAGACTGAGAATGGAAATCACTGACATTGAAATGGGCTCTCGTCCCCCATCCTCTCAAAGACTGCCACCCGTCCAGCCCGCCATTGAAAGTGTAGGCTGAATATAACTCCCTGCTTGATTGTAGGAGTTTAAAATGGTTAGAAACTCTTAAAATTCAGTGAGAAAAATATTCTCAGTATTAAACAGACTCCACTTATAAGTGCTGGACATTTTTCCATGGTAAAGTTTTGCACGTCTTTTTTCAGTGAAAACATTTTGAGATGCTCTTTACACAAATTTATACATTCCCGCTGGACTGTAAAGTAAAAACTTTGAGTTTATTTTTCTCTGTGTTTTTGTATTCACTGTCCTCCGAAAGTCCCTATAGTTTTCATTGCTAATTATGGAAATATGTTGATCAGCAGAGTTTTAACCGTATATATTTGAGTAACTGTGTTGACAATTTCTTATGTCTGTGATAAATGACTTTAAATAATGATGTACATGTATTTATTTTATCAATTTATAATAAATCATGAAGTTACATACTGAGTACAGTTTCTTTGTCAGTTGGCAACTTTAACCTTGGCCATGTCATCTGAACTATGGAGGGTATATAATTTAAACACATAGGCCTATTTGGTTACTGTGGTTTCATTAAAGTATTTGTGGGCATCAATTTTTCGTGGATTAAGTGAAAATTACAGCTTCAAGGAAATGTAAATTTGTGGTCCTGATTCTCTCCGTACATTATGTAATTATATATTGCATTTCAACTCAAAAAAATATGCATAATGGTATTCAATGAAGAGTTATGAAACCACAGTAAGTGATAAGTCAGAGATTGAGGTCATTAAGGGTCATGGTCATTGATAGAAGTCAAAGGTCAAAGCGGTTTCCATGAGCCTTGATTGAGGACATAGTGTTTCACAAATAAATCATGTTACTTTCGTAATATTGGTATATAATTGCTCATTCAAACTAAAAATATTTCAAGTCAAATTTAATTTCATCTGGGAAAATTTTAAAAATGTCTAAATGACATTTCAAATAATAACAGATAGGATAGCTTTTAACATTAATACAGACTCTACCTTATATAGAAAATTCAATCAAAGGAACATCTTGAATTCAAGGTTAATTTAAACCTAATATTGTAAAAAAGATTGAGACACTAAAGCTTATATTTATGATATTTAATGACAATATCAAATGGCAAACATTATTTGTAATAGAAATGCTACTTGAATCTTTATTACATAGTCACTCTTATAGATTCATCGGGCTTTGTAGCAATATGGTTTCTGTAAATGTATTCCATTCTTTCTTTGTAAAACTGAGCTTTCACCGAGTCTTTCTCTATTCCAATACCTTTCAGGTACATCTGGTAAGCAGTTTGACAAGATTTGATATCATCTAACTCACAGCCTTTCACTGCATAATCTATTGCCTTTTCCGGAGCTTTCCTGCTTAAAAGTCTTTGAAGAATGTAACAAGCGCCTACGTTTTTCTTTTCACATGCCAAATGGAGATGTTCTCTTCCTTTCTTGGTGTCATGATAGTCTTGCCATAAGGCATGCTTTTCCAGCATCAAAACTCCTAAGTTTTTACACGCTGTGTAATATCCATACTCACAGGCCTTTTCAAAATATCTGATGATGTCATCTCGTGCTTCTTTTTGAAATACATCTATTCCAAAGAAAAGAGTATATGTACATCAATTAGTGCAACAGGAGTGGGCATTTTTAATAACTGGAGGTTCTTAATATTTTTATGAAAAGTCATTAATGCATGTACAAATAGACATACAGTTGACTTCCAGGAGTATATCACGTAAACATATTTATGTATTATAACATGATTAAACTCATCAGAATAAAAGCTCTTCAGATTTGAAGATACATGTAAAGTTAACTGAACAAGAAAAATACATCGACTGTATTGTTAAAAAGTCCCAAATTAAGTTCCTTCTGTAATACCGGTATATGGAATAAACAGGACAATGTAGTACCAGTGAATTTAACCAAACTTTGTCATTACTTTGCTTTAGTCAAATCTTATTAAACCAACCACAATTTGTTCACTTACACTTCCTTTCATTAAGAAAAATAGCAGCCAATGAATCACAGCTTTGTCCGAACTTGTTTTCCTCACAATTCATTTTGAATACTCGTTTTGCATTATCCATAGCATCAGGTTTATCCTTGTCAACATAACCATGGAAGTATCCTAATCTGTGACAACCTAAATGGGATTTAATTAAACCTTTATCAGAAGACAATTGAAAATATTCATGCATTACCAGCAATTCATGCAAATTATATAGATTGATAACTATATATTACAGTTAAAATTTATCAAACCAACTATACTCTGTCCAAAGATATCCTCGCAGCATGTTTTGCTTAGTTCTTTTGATATTTATATCATTATCTCTAGGTTTACATTGTTTAATTCAATACAATGAAAACATATGCAATTATGATGGGAAGATCTGACATCTTTATCCATTTTAAAGTCACTTGGAATGCCTAGCCTAATTTTTCAACACTATCATCCAGGCACTTTCATACCTTTTATTGCCCATACACTTTTTATTTCTGGCTGTGTACTGAAACCTGACAAGCTAGAGGACGCATTTCAAAGGAAAAATCTTGGGATTTTTTTAATCTATTGAACTATCCCCTGAAGTATTTATAAATATCAAATAATTGAAGAAAGCATGCTTCATAAATATCTTTGGATAGAGTATACCTGGCAATCTTAATCATAGCATGATAGTAAATTTTTATATAAGAATAATTCGGACCCGGGGGGGGGGATACGTGGGGTCGAAAATGATATTTCAGAGACTAAGCTAAAATATCCCAACCGTCATTATGTAAAAATGTAGGTCATTGGTGATACTGCTACAAGATTCCCATTAGATAGGTGATATTTAGAGCCGGACTGACCAAAATTTGGGGACGGGTTGAACAAAACATTTTATCAGGAGGTGGTTGACTGCATCAGTCATTAATTTTGGTTTCGTAACTATAGTTCACTGCAGAATTAGGGAGAATCATTTAACGGTATCAATTAGTACGTTAAAAAAATAAGTTCCAAACCTGTTGGATCTTTTTCTTTAAAACAACTAAACTGATATTCAACCAAGACATTCTTTAAGTATTCTTTCACTTGGTTTTCATCTCGTAGGTCATATTCTGAGTTTCCTCGCGACATGTTTCTGTTTATTTCCGGTTCGCCGATTTAAAGTAATTGGAGTATAGATAAATTCGATATTTTAAAAATATTTTTTGAAATTAAACTAATAATTCTGATATAAATTATATTGTTTTGCTCAATTATCATCAAACATTTGTATTAGTTTTTATTACAAACTATTTCATATTGTTCATTTCTTATGATTTGTACCTCTATAAGTACTAGAATTACCCACTACCGAGCTTTAAGTACAAGTTGGCCAAACTTCTAACCAAACATGGAAGGCACGAAAGAAAAAGAACATCTTTTAGCTTTAAAGGGTAAGATATTTCATGATTTTCACTTTAAATAGCTATAGAAAAACAATATTTATCATTCTGGGATAATATCATTGCTTCTGCACTAAAATCATCTCCACATAGCCAGTAATTTGGTAGTAAATTGTGGGAGTTAACAAAAGTTCGTCTGCTCGACTTTATCATTATATGCATATTTGTCAGAACTTTGCTAAACTTTCTCGTATTAAGACATCAGTATATTATAATATGTAAACGGTGTGACCGTTGGACCGAGCGCAGATTTAACACAGTGCAGTTTGATTTTTTTTGTAAAACAAAATTGATTTGAAACGTAAACAGTTAGGATCCGCCTATCTACTCAAATCATTAGCCAAAGTTAAACTAAACATCGCGTGATCAGTCTTTATTATGACGTCATGTTTCATACGTAAAACGTAAAAGTTTTGTCTTCGGAAATAGCCGAAGAAAAGTCCTTGATTCCGAGAATTTTTTATTTCTTCTTTCAATGCTTATAATTTTCCCAAGTTGATTAATTGACTTTTTTTTATTTTATTCAGTCTCTAAAAGATCGGTTCCTCAATGTTTATGATTTTATTTGCTATCTAATAATTTGATAAGACATACGTGAAACAAGTCGTATTTCTTGTTCAAAGCACTGTTAAAAGTTGTATAGTTTGCACAGTCAATTTTTTTTTCATCTTAATTACTTTCAATTAAACATTAGAAAGCTTTTGATCGAGTCTCGGCGCAAAGAAGGTCGACAGGCGGCAGTCATTTAATGATCGACTTAACTTTTTTTCAACAAAATGGCGGCCAATATGGCGGCGCCCAAGGCTGGAAGAATTTTTTTTGGCCCTTAGTACCCCTGATTCAACTCTCATTTTTCAATGATTTTCTTATATATACGTGTTACTATTAAGCCTCGCTTCGCGAGGCGGGCTTCGCCCGCCTGTCGCTGCGCTCGGTATAAACTTTCTTGTAATAAGACATCAGTATATTATAATATGTAAACGGTGTGACCGTTGGGCAGAGCGCAGATTTTTATGGTTTGAAACAGACAGTAGGATCCGCCTGTCTACTCAAATCATAAGCGAAAGTTAAACTAAACGTTGCATGCTCAGTCTACATTATGATGTCATGTTTCATACGTAAAACATAAGTTTTGTCTTCGAAAATAGCCGAAGAAAATGACATGATTCCGAGAATTTTTTATTTCGTTTTTCAATGCTTATTCATTTCATAATGTGGTAAATTTTTCTATTTAAACTTTATTCAGTATTTAAAAGACCAGCACCTTGATGATAATGTTTTTATTTTTCATTAAATAATGTGATAAAACATACATGAAACAAGTGGTATTTCCTGATTAAAGCACTATTGTAATTTATTTGGTTTGTAAAGTCAATTATTTTCATTTAAATTACTTTAGTTTGAAACCTTGGAAAGTTTTTATTAGAGTTTAGGGGCAAAAAACATCG
This sequence comes from Magallana nippona, assembly GCA_033439105.1. NCBI lineage: Eukaryota > Metazoa > Mollusca > Bivalvia > Ostreida > Ostreidae > Magallana > Magallana nippona. The sequence goes on along the minus strand of CM065925.1, from coordinate 37,589,430 downwards.
ACAAGCGCCAGACATTTAACAATCGAATTAACTTTGTCAAAGAAAATGGCTGCCAATATGGCGGCGCCCAGGGCTGGAAGAAAATATTTTAGCCTAGTACCAACGATTTAACTCTCATTTTTCACTGATTTTCTTATATATACGCGCTCAGTGTTATAACTTGAGCAACATAGTATGTTCACTATATTGATGGCACTACCGTCCGTTCGGACGAGTGCAATCAAATGTAATTAGGCCGATAATGATTTATAGATAGAGAATATTGCGTTGTATCTTGCCTAAATTCTCTTATGATAGGTCTTAAATACCTACAGTGTTGCTCTTTCACAGCCCCATTTTACCACATTCATTGTATTTGCAACGAAATCACTACCACACATAACATCACGTTTGAAAATTCATTCTTTATGGTCCCCATGATAGGGAAAAAATCTGAGATACTTCAAATGCAATTTCCTGCAATTGGCTGATATGGATATTTGGTGGACTTAACGACATACACAACATACTGCTACATTGCAAGTATATGGGATGAATATCTTACTGTGACCTGAGCCTAGCCTGGTCACAGTAAAATTAAATAAACTGTCAGATTAATGTTGACTCTTACTATGAAATGTTTTTAAAACTACCTACATTAGTCACTAGAATAGTCAAGAGGGTCAGTTTTACATTGATATTGAATTAGTGTTAACCCATGTCTGCCATCAGTATTAAGAAGTTTATCTACTGTAACATAGTCATATATGTGCGTGGTACATACAAGGTGTTAATTGTGACGTCATACTATTATATTCCTTGCCTTTGTTTTTACGTTTTCTTTAACAGCAAAAGAAGAGGTATGAAATACCTTAATGGTTTTTTAACATACTTAGGTGATACTTCAACTAGTTTATTTTTTTCTTTGCATTTTATATAAGGTGAGATTTAATCAGCTCTGCTTGATATTTGGACTGATTTCTTTACCTAATCTCAGAGCCAATCTTCATAATTCTTGTCTGGAAACTTGGGCCAAACTTTGGATGCTTGTTGTGGTTTGAATCAGGATATTAGTATCCTGTGTCTTGTGTTTGTGACAATGATTTTCCAAAAGAAATCCATATGAAAAATTAAAATTTCACATATTTTCAGCATACATTGCATGGAAAATTGAATTTACATTTGATAATCTTATAAAGAATTAAGTTCTCCTTCTTTCAAAAGTTCAATTAACCCTAATTTTTATTATAAAAACAAACATTGGTTAGCATTCTGTAAACATTCTGAATCTCGATGATGGTACTGAAACTTCATGAAAAGAAATAAGGTGAGAAAAGGTATCTGTTATGGCTTCATTAATTCATGATGAATTAATTCATATAAGGAAACTCATAATTATAATGTTTTAATGTTGGATGGTATCATTTATCCAATGGCTTGCAAAATTATTTGTTTTCCAATATTAAACATCCCCCAGCAACCAAGATGATCACTGTAGGGTGTGTGTCTTAGGCAAGGTACTGTATAGCGAGTTATTTTGACTGGTTGCTAATTTTGGATTATTTTATGGTTAATAATGAGTTGCAAAAATTGAATTTGCCAAAATTGAGCTTTTGTATAGTTTATAGGAAAAATTCTAATTTCTGAAATCATCAAATTTAATAACTGCCAAAAGTTTGGCCAGCATTAATAATTTATATGTTTGATGTACTCCAACCCAAATATTTCATAGTAGGTAGGTAGGCAGGTAGTCTGTCTCCTTTTTTTAATTTTTTTTTTGAACATTGATAATCTGATAATCAAATTATTTTTTTTTTCTATACTGAGAAAGCTAAACAAATTCAATATTTATTGATTCAAAAACATAATCTAAATGTGTTTTTAATATGGCATGGACAATCATTTTAAAAAATAAAAATTTAAATTCAAAATGTGGAAAAACAATTATTGGGTAGGGGGCAATTTTGATGGGTCGGTCGGAGTACATCCAACAAATCATTTTTTGAATTTGACATTTGACTCAAACTGGACACATACAGTGTCCTAAGGTACATTAAACTTAATTTCCTTTGCGGTAAGTGAGGTCTTTTGAGGTGGACATATTTTCAATGAAGACTAGTTAACTTTTGTTGTCATTTTGAGTTCTACTTTAAGGCTTACAATGTAATGTTTGTGTTTGCTTACCTTACAGAGTCTTATCCAGTTCCATCTGATTGTTCTGATGGTTATTTGAATATACCGGTAGAACTAAAACAATTTGTCAATGCAACTCCTCTTAAACCCCTGAATAGAATGTCATAAAACTTTGTATGTACCGGTACATGTACATGTATTTAGCACACAATGTGTAGGTGCCCAGGAATATCCTATTCCATTATTTTTCTGGGAATGTTAACCCTTTTGAACTTAGAATATAATTCTTGTTAAAGACAAAAGTATAGATGTGCATTTGATGTGTTTTTTTATTTTAGAGTTATGCCCCTTAATTAAATTATTTTTCCGTATTTAATGCGTACCCTGCCATTCATTATAACTATGTGTAGCATGTCGAGTAATGTGAGAGCATGAGGTAAGTGAACTTAATTTTGTTTATTAACTCATCAATCAAAGAATCAGAATTTTTGTACATTGTCTCACCCATCAAAGAAGCAAGACTATTCTGATCTGTGTATGTTCAAGTACTGCAACTTTATAGTATGCACCTATTAATTGTCCCCATTTATGCATTTTGAAACTGAACAAATGAGTAATTTAATATCAACTTCCATCTCAAATGTTACCAATGTCCAAGAGATGGACCACAATTTTGTATCACAAATGAGTACCGTATAGCTGGTTTTTTTGGCCGGGATATAATTTTGGCCTATTTTGGCGAATTTTGAAAATTCCCCAAAATTAAAATCACCAAATTTAAGTACTTTTTTTTTTTTTTATAGATTTTAATGAGAAATCTGAAGTTTTTGGAGATTATTTTTTTTATATATATTTTTTAAGTCTGTGAGTATGATAAAAGGGGACAATTTTTACATGCATACAGTGTTACAGATACAAATGTACATTTACTCAAAATCAATAAAAACTAATGTAAATAAATAAAAGCTAAGCATTACTATAAATTAGAAGTTAATTGTTTAAACACCATATCCCTTTTCCCTGTTCAGGTGTGTAATTAGCCCCAGTGACAGGGGTGCTAGCTTGTGTTGTTTTAGGAGAGGTCTGATCCATTATCGACTCAGGTGCAGATAATTGTCTGATTAACGGTTTCTTTTAGGATTTTTGCTCAAGTACATTAATTTCTCAGTTATAAAAAATAAACAGACAGTAGATTTTTGATAAAGAGTAAAGGATTCACCAAAATCATATCCGCCAAAATTAATGGTATACCTTGTAGACCCAAATCTACCAAATTTTTATCCCGCCAAAAAAAACCGGCTATACGGTAGATGTTTTTTTTTTTCAATAGTAGTTGTCTCCCTTTTCATTTTTTTTTTTTTATGTTAATGCCTTGTCTGATCTTCAAATTTGCCGGACTAAAATGTTTAAAGTACTCTTTTATCCCCAAATGCATATTGATGAAAAATTCCCATTGTTGTGGCATGCATGTTTTTAACAGGAACTGAATAGAGTTACAACATAAATCTGCCTTTCTTTTATCCACTCTCGACACTGGTCCCCTTTGGCCAATTTATTAATGTTTTCCAACATGGCATCCATCATTTGCCCATCACAGGACACTTAATCAATAGTTCAAATACATGGGGTGCTTTAAATGATTTGCTGTACCTCAAATCAGAGCATTTCTTCAATTCTTCATTATTTTTTTTCCTCAGTGTTGGCTTTTCATTGATTTCTTTTATTTCCCATAAGATAGTCTGTATTAGGGATGGTTTTTCAAACGAAAAGAAATACTGTCAGTTCCCATTGACTGTATGTATGGGAATCCCGAGGGAATCGGAATGGTAGTGATACACATTATCGACAGGCTTTGATGCTGTAATTTTTGTTGCCAAGATTACTCTCTTTTCCTCTCTCTCTCTCTCTCTCTCTCTCTCTCTTATGCAATGAATAAAATTAGAGATTATGTAACTCTTTTTTATTATTAGTTGTAACTATGTACATTTTCCTTTTTTAGGGGAAAACAGAGATTATTTTCACCCATTATCTGAAATGGTATTGATATTTTGATTATGGCAATTGATTTAGATTCAGAACAAACGATTTCACTGTGTGTGTATGCAGAAAAATTAGCCCAACCATTCCATTTGTTGTGTTGTTTGTCAGCCCTACTGTCTGGCATAATTTTGTCAGCACTAGTTACGGTTTGAAAGTGCTGAAGATTGTCATTTCTTAAGCAGAGCAAATATATAATGTTCTGAGGAACCTGAATAGTTAGAGTAGCTATTGGTATTTGCATAGTTAAAAGCATACACCGAACCCAGTCTCATTTAAAAACGGAACCATATATTAATGTGTTTTGTTCATTTTAGATACATGTTGAATGTTTATTTTGAATTAAAGCTTGTTTAAAATTGTTCACTAACCAGACCTTATTAGGTTAGGTTTTCATAAGCTTGAATAACATCCCAAAATTATTCATCAAGCTTCTGTAAAAATGAAATGGTTCTGTTTTGTTTTGTTAGTCTCCTAATAGTAAAACTGGAGTCGACTGTAGGAGTTGTATCTCGATCTTCTGTCTGTCCCCATGCATCGCTAATTCGTATTTTTCCTTTCTTTGGTTTCTTGGTTTTGAAAAATGATTTGAAACTTTGTGTGTATTTTCATGCTGGGAAACTACAGAACAAGTTAGACTTTTGCTCTGCTTGATCAATACTCTCAGAACGCTAATTTTATCAGACATCTTAGTGCTCCTTATCAACCTGTTGATTAATTGTACGGTATTTGAAAAAAAAAACAAGGAAAAACCCACTGAAATATTTGTGATAATGTACATGTATTAATGAAATACTGTGTACTTTTTTAAGGTAATCAGACTGAAGTAAATTGAAATGACGTTGTATGTGGTCCAGCTAGCCGATATTATTGAATTTGCTACACCTGATGACTGTTCTTCTAGTGGTTCCAGTAAGTTTTCCGTCGGTGACTTCCATGGGGCTTAAGTCTGCCTGATTTTTCTGGTTTGTCGGTGTTTGGATTTCCTAATTAGGACCTAAGCAGACCTCCCACTAGTACTTATATTCTCCAGTGGACCCCCTCGTAATGGCTAACATCCATTGGAGAGCCTGAATGATGAGGGCATTTATTGACAAAACTGCTCCCCACTGCACTAATTGATATCGATCACTTCATACCACTGGTCATAATGATACCAGACCAGAGCAGTTTCGACATGGCAGGAATCTTTGGGATTGAAATTACTTCTTTGCAAAGTAATCATACATGTAGGGTCTTTTTGTACATGCAATTGCTTTTCATGTTGAGCTCTCTCAGGTTTATAAGCTATAGTGGCCTGCTGTTCACTTTTCTTGTGGCTGAACGGCTTGCAGTCTCTGTGAAGTTAAGCTTTATACATAAAAAAAAGTTTGAAATCATTAAGTTATAATTATATATAGGGCTTAAGTTTTTTTGCCATCATGGTTTCTCTGTGCTATGAGTCAGAGTATAATTTAATACACAGAAGTACTTATTATGATAAACTGATGCAGCATTATAATAAACTGATGCAGTAGTGAAGTGATCCAGTAAAGCCTCAGAACTACATGCTGTGCTATCACACTGGACAAAATAAAGGCTGCAGCTTAGTACCCTTGGTTTTGACCACTCTCAGCCAGGATAAATGTCCTCTTTGATACGGCAGTGGAAGTACTGGATAGATTGCTCCCATGCGTCCCGTTATGGGCGTCCAGCCTCAGTCTTATTTAGCATTACAAGTTGTGTGCAGCGTGGACCTAAAAGGGTTTTTATGTAAATTTTCAATTATAGTTCTCTATTGAATTACATCCGTCTACTGTCTTGGGGGAATATATGCAAATTATGATTATACGGTGCGCCTCTCAGAGGACCAAGTACTAATTGTACTGATATTGATGTACAGTATTCGTGTTCATTATAACGATAACGGATCTTACTGCATTGGGATCATATCTGTTTACTTCTTGATTATGATCATTCAAAATCAGATACCTTAATTTTTACAAATACATGTATAACATGAGAATTCTGAACTACGCTGATTTATATGATTTTGCCAAATGATTTACTTGGCATTGATCCAACTGAATTGATTGTGATTTGAATATTCAAAATATATGCTGAATGAGTAAATATAAATTGTTATGAGTACAAAAGGTACACATTACAGTTCTATAGATTCATCAATTCAGCTTTCCTTTCTTTTTCACCTCTCTTTGATATGGTATATGCTATTGATATGGTGCTATTATTATGCTCAGAATTAACAATACAATATGAAATTGACACATAATCAATTTCATGTAACAGTAGAGTTATGTTCATCATTCACAGACAGGCTAGATTGCCTATCTACACAAAACTAATTGTAGATGTGTAAATGTTCTTGCCTCCAATAATGAAGTGAAAAAAAGAGAATGAATTTTTTATGGTAAAATCGACAATTTCAGTGTTTGGTCTCGAAAACTAACTTTCGCATGAACTGGAAAACGAGCTTTCACATGAACTGGTTGCATCCTTAGATTTGTGTTTCTGATGCTTCACTATTTTGATCAGTGAACACAATTTTCAATGTTTGTAGTACACTATTTTCCATATTTTTAAGCTAAGAATACAGCAAAAACATGTCTTCAAGAAATCAAGCTTGAAAACAGATAAGGCTCTTAAAAGCAATCATTTGTCATTTCTTTGGTAGAATGTTTCATGAAAAGATAAAATTAACACAAGATGAAGAGGCCATTGACCTGGTAGTTATGCAATAAAATATTTCAAGAAAGGAAATTGGTTCTGTGTATCAGAGCAACTATATAACATTGCAGAAATAGTCTCCCTTAAATAGTCTTTATTTAACGAAGACATGCCTGAGACAAATTTGCATCAGAATATAAATATAAGCTTCAAATGATTTTAAAAATAATGACCCAGAGCAAGGACTATGCATCAACATTGCATAATCCCATGGACTGTTATTAGTAATTTGAAGTCAGAAAACCCGATATGATGTGCAAGCTGATATGATGTGCAAGCCGGCTTGCTGATGCTATTGTTTAAAACAGTGTTCTCCAAGTAAACACTGTGATATCATGTCAGTCTGCTCAGCAAACAGATGTCCAAAGACGATTGTTATTATTATAATGCATAATATAACACATAGCTATGGTTTCAGCACTGGATGGTTTACCATGATACTCACAGCTATATAAACAAGATTCTTTGACTGACCTTTCAACTTTGCTAGCCACTGAAGAGAAAAAAGTCATTAGAAATAAGTACTAGGTTCTATTTAGTATGGTTCAATTTTATAAGTATGTTTAGAATTTTGGGTTTAAAACCTTGTATAAAAAATGTTTCTGTGTCTGCATGTAACTTCACAGGCTACATAGAGCATGGGGTCAAAACTGGCTTTATAGCTTCAATGCATGGACTGCTCATTGGCCAGGGATTCATCTTAGCTCAATGACATGGAATTTAACCATAAAATGAAAGTTTATACTTAGCATATTATTTGTATTTCAGAAATATTTACTCTGCATGATATGAATAGATGAATAGATCCATCCAATCTGTTGTCTAAGCATGTACATGTATCATTAAAGTGTAACGCAAGTTTGGATTTTCTTTGATGGAAGAAAATGCATGACCATCAACACTACTGTTTTAGATTGTTTGTCAGTAACAAGACATCAGCCTTTATAGCTTTTTAAGTTTATCGAAATCACTTTCACTCATTTTAAAACTCAAGATTGTGTATATAAGGTTTCATCATTTAAGATCTTGCTGATGAAATCATTCAATTTTCTAACTGACTTTTCAGTGTGACAAAAATTTTGAAGGCAAGATTTTTGTGTGTACGATGTGGTGTAATAATCCAGACACCTGTAATCCTGATGCTTATGTCTTCCAGATGAATTTTAGTGGTTCTTATATTTATGCTTCTTATATATGGATGCTCCAATTCCAAACAATTTGGTTTGAAAAGAAGGTGTCTGGACTAAAAAGGCTCCACTGTATCTTGTCTCATGCAGAACCATTAAGTGTTAGTTCAGTAAGTTCTGAAGATTGCCACTGAAGTTATAACTTACAATGATATTCAGTATTTATCTTTTTAATATCTCCCATTTTCTTATGTTATAAATGTATTTAAATTTGCTGACTAGTATAATTACTGTATTGTATAATGCAATACAGTCAAACTTCATTATCTCGAACTAGATGGGACTGTTTAAAAACTTTGAGATATCCGAATATTCAAGATATCGAGGGTAAAATACTTTTTAAAAAAGTGGTTGGAACTTACAAATCACTTCGACATATCCATTGTATTCGAGATATCAGTGTTCGAGATATCGAAGTTCAACTGTATTTGTGTTTAATAACCTGATTGTGTCAAAAGTTTTCAACTCAGTATTGCTCTTTCATGAAAATCATATGACTTTGTTCACTATTCTTTTAATATCTATAACATGGATTACAAAATGTGATACAATAAACTAAAAAGGAAAAAAATTCCAAATCTATCAAGTGCACATGTGCAGAGAAAAGGAAAGATATTTCAAATCGTTGTTTTTCACTTGGAACAGAGAGAAAGAACTAGAGTAAAATTGGCTAGTTTGTATGCTGAATAAATATTCCTCAAGAATGCAAAGTTATAATAAATTAAGTTAGACTAATAAGTGATCTATTCATATAGTTGTGCTATAACACAGTGATTTTTTCACTAACGGACCCCTGGTCATCGTCTGTAACCTCTGTCACAAACAGAGGGGCAGAAAGGGCTGCCATATTGGCTTGATTGACAATGCCAGAGGCGATACTAAAATGTCGAAATTGTTGCTGTTTTCTACTTTCCAGAAAGTTGCCTATACAACCTTTGAAGAATCTTAATATTGCTAATAACACATATATTCCTGGAATTGTGAACATCACCCATAAAGGAACCACTGATGCAAAATCGGCACTGTTCTTATTTGATGCTAGGGAAAACCGAATTGCTGCTAACACAATTAGAACGTTCAGACTGGAAGTTTCTAATGCCATGGATTTGCAAAAGGTATCTTTTTGTCGGAATATTTTTCCGGTGATGTAGGCGACCGTAAAGCCACTGAGAGGTAGAAGGAAAGCGGATAGAACTGCATATTCATTGATACGATCAAAAACGTACATGTTGATATACACACCAAGTGTTATGTAAAGTATAGATGCCAGAAGCATCAATGGTTTTATAATCCAAGTTAGTAACGCATCTGCCACAGCCGGCTTAAACCGGTTAATCACAAGTCCAGCTGTGTATGCAAAAAAGGTTGAAGCCAACCAGATTTCAAAGTTGTATATCGGAATGACTTTGTGGTCTCGGTAAAAGTATTGCCCAAGAACAAAGATCCACAGAGGGGCTGTGCCTACAAAAAAAAAAGGAAAGGAAAATTAATTCCAATTTAAAGGCAGTATGAAAGTTTATTTTATGTATAAAATGAATTGTAAATAAGAATTGTAGACAAATGAAAATCTAATGATTTGAAACATTGTCTTACTCAGTTCTTAATGGAAAGAGAGTATTTTCACTCTGTATTCAAATCTTTTTTAAAATCTAATGATTTGAAACATTGTCTTACTCAGTTCTTAATGGAAAGAGAGTATTTTCACTCTGTATTCAAATCTTTTTAAACGAATGCAACAATATTTGCATGTATGATTTGGGCCAGTAAAATGTCCGTGTCCAATTGTCTGTTTGGGAAAAAAAGTGAGCGATAAATCTTGGTTCCACTTATCTAGATTGATGTAAATGTATTGACAGTCCAATTCCACCAATCAGAAATGTCCTGCACCAGTGAATTCTGTTTTAATTAGCCTGTTAACGGCAAATATTAGCCTCATAGTCATAATCTCAGAACTAATGTAAAAATTGCATGAACCAGCGACATTATTTGCCTGGAAGGAAGTAAAACTATTGATTCAAAGGTCTGGATTTCATTCTATGTATGGTCATAGGACTACTGTCTAATAAATTCCAGTTAGTTGGAATCAAAATGAATTGGACGTATGCCCAATATAACACACAAAATCACAGACTGTTAATGTAAGATATTATTCACTGTTGAACTTACAAGGCTAATGGAAATTATCAAGAAAACTAATGACAAATTATCTGCCAAATGGTAGTTCTCATGAAAACTATTAATGACTTATGCCTGTCTTCCAAACCAAAGTTTGATGAAATGTACTGTGTAACAATATTCTTGTGTTGTTTGAGGATTTTTAATACTGATGCACGTAATTCAGATTCTGTGATGTAACAGGGGAAAGATCACATATATTGTTCAGACTTTTTGAATGCCATTCTCTGATCATGATGCTGCTGTTTTGTTTTAATGTTGAAAACACAAAGCTACCTGAGTATGTACTCCTGAAAACCAGCATTCTTTACCGATAAGTGCATATAATCAGTGTCCAAACTATCAATATTTCGTTTGGGTAATTAACTTAAATTAAACTTTTTTGAAATTCATTTTTCGCCTGAAATGCTTTTATGAACTTTCTGTAGACCATTGTGTGCAGAATGTTTTTGTAGTAGTTCTAAATTATAATATTCTCCTCTGTTAATTATTACAACAGACACAATTAATGAGGAAAAATGATTCTCCATCGTTTACATTGTGGACACAATGAAGTCTAATTATGTTTGAAATTGTCTGCATCTGAGTCGTTAAAATGATTGAGAGTGTGTACCGAGCAGTGTTCCTGACGTCAGTTCTTTCTCTGATTCCATCATCGAAGAGAATCAAATGGATGATTAGGGAAAAACGACAATTGATTGATCGCCACTGTTTCTATATTGGTGTTTCATTTGTATCAAAGTCGCCTCCTCTAGTTAATTATATTACGGCACAGAGACACTTGTCAAATTGTAACGATATTAGTTGTTTTTGTCAGTCTTGGTGGGGGTCCGATACTTTGTGATGCTAACATTAATCGTCTATTTCTGTTGCTGTTAAGAAAATTGGTATCACTTCACAAAGCTCACTAATAAAAATGTTGTAATTAACATAAACATTATGATGGACAATGTACTTTTGAGTTTTTCTCTGAAAAAGACATGCTCTTTAGATATGTTTCTTGATTTAGCCAGCAACAGTTTTAAATTTAATAAACAATAGGATTGGTTATGTCATTTCATTGTCTATTGCTTCAAACAAGGCTTATGGTGTACAGAGCAATACTCCTCAATCTACACTGTTGCAATTTGCTTTGAGGGCAGCATGATTATGGGGAAAGCACTGGCTGAGAAGCCCCCAGACTGGACTGATTAATGTAATTAAAATAATTAACTGTCGAAGCAATTCTCTTAATGTGACTTTTGAATCATTACGGAAATGTCTACGTCTACGGGTACATTTGGTTGAAATTCACAGCACATTCACACGTCTTGATTTTAAGGAGGCTACAAGTTTTTACACAATGCAACAGATGTACAACCCCAGTTTGATTTACATGTATATAATGACAATATTTAAACACAAGTTCACTGTTGATATTATTGTCCAACATAACCTGGTCTTACTGTTGACAGTGGTGGTTCACTGTCAGTACACACATACCTGTACATAAAATAGCTAAAGATCAGTGACTTCGATAAGAGTTCATATACTGCTAGGAATGAAATATTGTTTTACTTTTCGTCTCAAGTTTCTTCACAAAAGATTACTTCTAGCATTATTGACATTTTGACATTACTTTGAGATTGGTTGCCCTATATTGTGGTGTTTATATTAAAGTTACCTATATAATATCTATAGCTTCTTTGCTGTGCTATCAAAACTCGGTCATTTATTGTTCTGTAGAATATATGGACAAGACTCTTAACTGACTGTAGACTCAAATTAGTCAGAGAATTAATGATAAATACCAGTATGCATTGATCCAGTCTGCAAACATAGTGATGTCCATGTCATAAATTAGTTATTTTCAAATGGATGTTTTGCTAATGTAAATTGATCTGAGGGGAGAAAAAAGAAACACATTTTTACCTAACATTGCCACAATGCTAATGAGATTCATGGCTAAACTTAATGGAAGATCTGCATCCCCAAGAATCACAGCAACATGGCCCAGTCCTCCTCCCGGCACACAGGCAACACACAGCAACCCGAATCTCACATCATTGTTAAGTGGCAACATCATGGCAATCCCGAAGGCAAGCTGGAAAAGAACAGTGATAGTCATCGTCAGCTTAGGATTCAGAACAATCGTGCAAGCAATGAATCAGACACACTCTACATTCAATATTTAACAATCAGACTACTTTTCATCTTGATTAAATTGAGACCAAGGGAATGTAGGAAATGGGGGAAAATATTAAATATATTAGGAATACTCTAAGCTTAGCCCATAATAATCCATAAAATATAATCATAAATCATAAAGGGCCACAGGAGATACATTCATTATGACATTTAAGATGGCGGGATTGATAGACACATTTACAGATTCTGTTGGTAGCCATTATTGATGACCATGTATTGCTGAGATGTTTGCACTGGAATAAGAGAAGTATTTGTGGTTTGTTCTGTCTAGAAAGAGAGCCACCATGCATCCTGCCATACTAGGATATCGCCCATTACAAAATCAATGCACATCTGAACAATTTCCACTGCTCCCTCGATACAAAGATTGGCTAAAGGAATGAATTTGTTCAGGAAATTGTCAGTTGAACCTTGTATACAAACTTATTATGGGTATGTGTCTTTACCACTGAGGATTTCTTAACACTCATAATAACCTAATTGCGGCATTAAGATAGGACTACAGTCAGCAAGAGGCGATATTTATATGATTTGGTTCCACTGGAGGGCAAGACAAAATGTCACTGACTCTGGTGCCAGCTAAACCCACACAATCCAATTAGATCTTCAGCAGCCAGCAAAAGCTTGCACCAATCTGGCTGTATGCTGTGCTGGGTGTAAAATTTGTCACTTTTGTAACTTGTTCTTTCTGTGGTGGCCAAGAAACTGATTCTTTTTTATCTTTGCTTGGGCTTTATAAAATCAGGAGAGTGTGTGTTTCTATTTTTTATGTGCAAATTTCTGAGTTTACCTTGCTCTCCAGCCATTCTGAGCCGAGAATCTTTTTTTGCAATATTGAATCAATAACGTGAATAGTCATTTCATGTTTTATTGATTAATTTTCAATAAATCATCAGCTCTTTTCATAAATTGAGCCTGACTTTTACAATGCATGCATTGCGTTTTGCAGTATTTTGGATAAATTACGTGTCAGAAGGAATTAATCACAGTCTGGTGTCAGCTCAGGTTTGCCGACCTAATAAACTACCCATCACATGCAACCTCTTAACCAGATTGGAAAAGAGAAAATCCGGATTTGTGTAAATCATTATTTTCTAACAATATCTTAGTTTTGCAGACTACTTTTCTACACATATCACTGTACAGTACATGAAAAATACCACTATGTACTATCCATTACTTTTTTGAAAATGATAGTCAAGAACAATTTTTTTGCTTGCAACCTATATTTAAAAAAATGGCACATTGATTATGATGTGTTACCAGTATATCTTTTATAGCACCAATGATGTCTACTTGATTTGAAGTGAAAAGGAAAAAAATCACAGGAATAAGATGGGTTAAATTAATTCCTAGCCAATTCAGATACGTGTGCTTGTACTAGCTTTTTGCATTTGAAGGCTTGAAGCAACATGGTCAGTGATAATTCTGATGAATCAAATTACTTTTATTAAAATTTTAGCTTTTGTAAAAACAAGCTGCATGTTTTGGTGGGGTTTTTTTAAAAAAATTATTTGCCTTTTGTGGCTGTATTACCAGATGTTGTTCAAACATAGTGATACCATCTTCCCCATAATTTATGCATTGACAAAAAAAATAAACCAAAAAGCAAATTTCACACTTGAACACTTGCAAAGGACTGTTGATTTGATATATGATACATGTATTATTGCTACCAATTTAATTACATGTAGATAAGGAATTTTCTTATGACAGACTTGATAATATTTTGTTATTGGCAAGAACCTACACAGATCTAGGAGGAAGGATGTTGGGTCTTTACCCCCTCCCTGTAATATCCAGAGTTAGTCTAAATTCATATGGTAAATTGAAAAAAAAAATAAACCTATTGGGCTTCCCTAGGAAACAAGCACCCCTCATGGACCTCCCCCTCCCCTTCCCCCTGAAAACAATCTTGATCCATGCCTGTTCCTTTTATCAATTTGTTGTGTAAGTATGGCTTCAAAGCCTACGGTCATGGCAACTTGCTCTTTGTGTTTTAGGCTTTATTGAGTATGACTTTTACATGTAACTGAATCCCTCTTGAGTTATAAACTGTTGATTTTTTCACCATTTTCTTTCGAACATCTGTTTTTTTTGTAAGTGGATTTAAATTTAAAGTGATGCAATTAATATTGGATAACATAATAAGAATGAGGTGATTCTGTGGAAGTATAAACCAACCAACCCTCAACCCACGTACATCTAGGTATATAAATACGAAAATGACATTTTGGTCAGATTCTCTCATTGTACCTAACTTATATACAAACTACCAGCATCTATCGTAAGAAAATTAATTTTCTTCATTTAGTGGCTAGTTTCTTTTTTTCATTTGAAATGGAAAAAAATGTCATTATTTGAAATTGAGATACAAAATGCCTGTATTTTTGTGATCGATAAACACCTTCCTTTAAGCGTGTATACTACCAACGGGCTGAAAGAAATAACCCTACCATTCTATTGATTGGGTTGCTCTCTGCTTTGCATTTCTGTTGATCGTACTAGCAGTGATTTACTTGATACAGTAATTTCAGAAAAAAAGGGTTTAATATGTCCAAATGAGGAGTGGTGGCAGATTTCATACGTTGCTGTATGATGTATTATAGAGCCGAAGTTGTTCTTTGTTTTCTAATATTACTGACCTAGTTACAACAAGGAAATGGCCATGGTATAAAATCTAGCTTGGCCATGACCACTGTAAAATGTACAGGCAAGACTAACTAAGATTTCCCTTCAAATGAAAAATCCCAGATTTGGACTTTTTTGTCTGCACATCATTTTCTCTATACAGGAGTGAATAATGCTACTAGAAATGTAATATAACATTCCTATGCAGGTTGGCAGGCTGCAGACATTAAGCTAAATGCCTTTTGAATCCTATCAAGGTTTATTCAGACCATTTGTGGTATTGCTTGACATCTCTCATGAGACTTAACTTGAGTATAAAGTGTGCCAGGCAGGTAACTTGCTAAGCTAATTTGATTGAACTTTGCTGTCCTGTCTATCAACTCGGAAAAAAATCCAAGGATTGTGATTTTGTGTAATTAAAAGTCAGAGCAAGATTAATTAAAACCCTAGGGATTAATTACTATTTGATGTACTTACCACAGGCAAAATAAGGAACTGGCAACAGAATCCAACCACTAAGGAAACGGGGAACTTCAACTGTTTTTTCAAGCTGTCTGTATCTGTCACACATCCAATTCCAAAGCTTATTAATATTGCAATAGCTGCTGCAGAACAATTAAAAGCAAAGTCCGAAGGTCTGACGGCCCTGGTAGCCTGTATGTCATATTCCGCATGTGCCAGTGTGTGGTAGGCTCCCTGCTTAACCATCTCTAAATCATTGGTGTCTGTCAGTGTTACGGACATCGTGGCATAGCCCATATGCATTGCCAAAACAGTAAAATTATTTGCAGAGTTCAGCTGGATGGATTTGTAAATGAGCGATGAAGTAACGGGTTGTTCTTCAGCCATTTTCTCACTCTTGTGCGTCTCTCCATCGTGAGTGTCTTTGGTGAGAAGGAGGCCCACTATCTCCCTGTCATGTGCCCGTATTACTACTATAAGACTGATATTGGAAAAGTCAAGTCTATCTTTAGTCTGTGAGAAATTCCCTGACTGGCTTCCCGTGCCGTTGTTGACATATTGGAGAATATTATTGGAAGTGCAGTTGAAATCGACCGTTCGATTAGACGCCACCACTAAGTCATTGATTGAAAGAGGGTTAAAGAAAAAACGGAACGTTTCATTTTGCCATATAGGGGAGTGAGGTAGATGCTGGAATGTAAGAGAGTCAGGACTGGAAATGTTAGACATGGTGCCATTATACTGGGGGGAGGAGGTGGAGTTAGATCTCAAGGGCACCAAGGTCATGTTGCTGGGGCTGGTGTCATTGGTCTCGGAGTAGGAGACATTGGGAGCCATTTGTTGGGAAGCACACTTAAAACATAATAAAGTGGTGAGAGCCACTATAAGGAGGACTCTGCAGTCGATTATTGGCATTGCCAGAGTGCAGGATCTACAAGCCCAGCCTTCTACAGTCACCGCGCAGAGTAATCAGTTCTTGTACGTCAGATCATAACATTGTATTGGCACTTTTTGATAATAACACTTAATTTATTAATTTTCAAGAAAGGGGAGATTCAGCGAATTATTGTTGCGAAGCAGGAAATGATTTCTAATAATATCCCATCGACGAATTATCGAATGCTTGGTAAATAAGTTTCCATTACCCCTTGAAACAGAATTGCACTTTTAAGACGCACACACAAACACGTACACAAATAAAAATCAATTTTTCACTGGTGAACTTGTAGTAAAAGTATAATCCTCTTGATATCTCACTGTTTACAACTCCCCTTTGTAGCAGTCTGTTAAGGTGTGCATCAGAGCCACTTCAGGTAAATCATTTAGTGATGATGTTACACCTTTCCTGCCCAAGCACTTGGGATTTTGTGCACTTCAAAAGCCAAATCCCAATACATCATAACCACAAAAGTTGTTTTAACTCAGTTGAGTAGTATAATTTGTTACCTTCATCTTTTTTTCTGGATTTGTTTTATAATACATGGATAGCTGCTCAGAAACAGTAACATTCACAACACACTGTCGTAATATTTCCTCCCATTTATATAAACATATTATAGCAATATAATCATAGCAGAAGGTGTTTTGTCTCTCTTCTGAGCAGTTGGTACAAACGTCAGTTCCAGCAAACCCTTCCAAGATGTCAGTGACGTTTGGTAAATCTCAATGTATGGTATATAATCAACTGTGATCTATTTTTTATATGCTCCCAATTTATTTACCCTTTCCCGGGTTCACGCTGTTCAGATTAACATTACTTAATTAGTTTTCCTTCTTTTTACTTCTTTCACTCAATCAATAGTACTCCTGCTGTTTCATGATGAAATCTTCATTTGAAAGAGAAAAAAAAATCAGAAGGGTATGTCGAGTGGTGAGTTTGTTGCCCGAGTGCTCTGTTGACATTTCCAGAATCAAATATAAAACGCTTCCGATCTCCGTAATTTAGAGACAATCGCTGTATTATCACACGAGTGTTGATCATAAATTTCAATGAAGTTCCAACCTGAAATTCAATAAAATTCACCAGAGTCCTGGAAGTGAAGTATTGATTGAAATTTGAAAGCTGGCCACTGTAGTTAATATCTGTCTCTGTTGATGATGTAAATACCCTTGTTCAAAGTCCAACAAGGATACCTGTAGATTTTTTTCTCCCTCTTACGCTGTGTGTTCCTTCAGAAGATTAAAAATTCAGTTCTGCGGTCAAAATAAGGTTAAGTTTTGATCCTCATTGTCATGCTCCAATATACCTGAAACACAAAAGGAAAAATATTCAATAACTTATGTTGTTTACAAACCATACAAAAGAGTCAAGTAACAAAAAGTGAATTATTTATTAATGCATTCATTTACGGTAAATTGGTTTGTTTCCATCTCTGTTTAAAAAAACCTCATTAATTCACAGGAGTCAAATGGTACAGGTTTTTTTTTTTTTTTTGTAATTTACATTTTAAAATAATTGCTGACATCCAATGGATGGATTTCCAGATAAGTTCATTATTCAAACTAATATGTCTGTAGAATCACCATCATGATACAACCCAATAATCAATGGTCCTCAATCCATATTTCAAAAATTAAATTCAGTGAATTTGAAATGAATTCTGAATCCAAAAGTTGGCCAAGAGTGAATGATCAGTTTTTACATATTGACTAAGAGGTTTGCTCGTCAGAGACATTAAGTGTTGGATGTACTTTTCAAACCGTTTAATGTTTAGTTGCATGCAAATCGTCTCATCTTGCATGTCTGTTTTTGTCTGTAATTATTGCCAGTTGATACAAGATTAAGATTGAACATATCAAATGATTTCAAGGGTCTGTTTGTTGATCAAATAGTTAACATTCATAGATAAAAAA
Source organism: Magallana nippona (assembly GCA_033439105.1). Lineage (NCBI taxonomy): Eukaryota > Metazoa > Mollusca > Bivalvia > Ostreida > Ostreidae > Magallana > Magallana nippona. Next base: position 37,571,059 of record CM065925.1, on the reverse strand, counting down.
ATATTATCCAAATACGAAGCCTACATGCATTCTCTGCATGAACAAGATGTAATGTACGGTCCTTAATATTTTATAACCAATGACTAATTATTTGTTCCTTTCATCATGATTTGCAGGAGGGTATGAAAATTAAGAGATGATTTGATTGATTTAATTAATTAGGCTTGATACAATTTTTAGCTTTAGAAAAGGTGACATTTGTTTATTCAAAGATTAACAAACGCAAAAAAATTTCCAATTCTCTGGTTATCAGAGCTTAAAGAAAGACAACTCTAATTTGCCATTGTATAAACACAAGCATTGCTAGAATAAACACAACTAGAACTGTTTGTATTGTGGCCTATAAAGAATTCTCAGCTAAGTGAATTATTCTTCAATATAATCTCTGAAGACTGGTCATCAAATATCATCAATAAACTCGATACACTTACCAAATTGATTTAAATTGCTACTATGTAAATCCCGCTTTTTTAATTAATCCTTTCCGCACTAAATCCATTTCACCTCGATCACAACAAATGTTTTCACAAATGCATACTGGAACATTCAGCATCAAGATTAGTTTAGAGAAAAATTCTATCTTGTAACTAGAACCAGTCCAATATACTAGCTAAAATATCTGGAAGGAGAAATATATACATTGATTATATCGATATACCTCTGGTAGTTGAATTTTTTTCCTGTAATGTTGTAACTGGAATCGGCAGTGACAGGATTATTTATTTAAAGGCTTCAAGACAGAAAAATGTATGTAAAGCTGATTGTTCATATTTCAATAGCTTTCCTCTCAGGGTATTTATCAACCAAGTTTTTCAAAAATGCGTAGTGGAATAAGAAAGAAGTAAATATTAGTAGACATTTCTTTTCAAAGTTCTAAAGCCATTTCCATTAGAAGTATTTACTTACTATGTGGCGTAAACATGAATTCACGACCAACAAGGCCTGATTTTATTTTAATGAATGTTAAAGCTCCATTGGACAATAAAACTCCAATTCAATTACAGAGAACATTTTTAGAAACCGGGAGATAAATATATTAAACCCTCTTCTATTGTGTATACTACAGTGCTTATTACACACTCTGCTCTCCTACTTTTCTGATTTTGGAACCCGAAATTGTTTCTTTGTGTGTGTTGTGAATGGGGCAATGCATTTATCATATGTGGTAGTCTTGAGGGTGTGATAATTGAAATCACAAACATGGCATAATTGAGTATTGTGGAAAAAAAAAGGCCAGGAAACAGTGATGTAAAAAAACTAAACCAATTTCGTTTAAACTTGTTAGGAAGGGTTGGAGAATATCAGTGTAATTGACTTCATATGACTCATTAATACCACCAACTTTATGAATTGGGAATGATTACAAATAGCAGGTTAAATTACATTATCATCGTATGCAAAATGCCTCTTCATCTTCTTTAACCCCAGTATTTCCCCCTACAGTAATATTGACTTTTAAGCTCTGTGAACTTATCCGGGACCTGATCATTGTCATTTTTTTTCTTTGACTTGGATGTTACAATATAAAGTGCAGATCAGATTCCCTAACTGATTCTTGCAATACCGGTATTTGTAAAAATGTGCACCAAGTCAATGTCCGATAGAAAGATTTAAAGGAAACATATTGAGTTGGATTTTTTGATTTATCATTTTTGCAAAAATTTTGTCAAGTTAAATAGAAAGAGCAGTCTTTAAAACAATCGGCTGTTCAAAATAAATGAATATCTTGTGACCTTTACCTCAGAATGACCCAGAGTGTATGAACACTTATTTATTAATATAGAACCTCAGATTTAAATTGCATTCAATTAAGCTCATGCAACATTTATCCAGTAATCTGTTGGTCGTGCATTTTACAGGTTAGGTACTTTGATTGTCAATGCTGTCTGAAGTTAATGACACTAAAGGAGTCTTTTTATCCTTCAAGGACTTTTTATTATGTTATGTACGTCAATAACTGCCTGCTTGTCAACAATATCTTTGATCATTTATTTGAATTATCTTTGGAGTTTTCAGACACTTTAAAGAATCATATAATGTTTGTTATTTGTTTCATTCAAAAACATATCCCCCCCCCCCCCCCCCATTCAGTACATTTATATAGAGATTCTATGTCATGTTGATCAAAGCAAATACATGCAGTTCTTATTTACAGATGCACATGTTTGAATTTATGTATGTATGTATATACATTGTATGAAATAAATGGATCATGTCTGCATTTAAAAGAAGTTCTACAATTTTTAAAAACATACCATTACACTGCAGTATGTAGATAAATTTCATTTTTATGTCATGTACACCAAAACCTAAGGAACACACAATGTAAACATTGAGCTAGTATATATGAGAAAGTCATCACAGTAGTTAATTTGAAAAATGCATTTCTTGACCAAGTGCTTGTAATTTTATGGCTCTGGATATGTAAAATACAGGATATTTTGCCATAACCTACATAAAGTTTCAGGGAAAGTTCATCAGCAATTTGTAAATAAAGAAATGGTCTCTTTATTAATGAAATAGACATTTGATCGTCAAGATGAATGACCCCTTTAATGCAGACTTGATCCCTCTAAAATTTTGAGCTACTAGTCTGAGACCAATTCTCGCCAGTGCATTGTTACACTACTATATCCACACATAAATTGTGTGGTAGCGAGATATGGTACTTGTCTAGAACTGGTCTTTGTGCAGGTACACTCTGTATAGCCTTGCCATACACATGCAACATACAACATACAAAATGAGTTGTAAGCTGTTTTTTTAAGACTTTGAATGTAATGTATCAACCATGTCAATGTCACAATGTCAGCATCAATTTCAAAGGTCACAACATGCCAACCTCTCATGAAACAGACATATTTTTAAAAAAAGATTCAACATTAAGCCAGCCATGACAGCATATATTTAAAGATGGTATGTTTAACAGACACATGCTAAGAAAATAATGGATTATTTTTGCCCCATTACTTTGAAAATATTTTAATTTGCAGTCAGAAACAGAATGTAAGCAATGTTGGCATCTTAATTATTACATTTTGATGATGAAGGAACCTCCTATATGCCCCATAGTTTTCAAAATATTCTACCCTCTCATCAATAAAAGATGTGTATATCTATTTTTCTCTCTCGTGTTGTTTTAATGAGTTTTTTTTATGCTAAGTGTCAATACATAAAGGTGATGAGAGAAAAAGAAAAAAGGAGATACCATCCAATCAATAAAATGAAAAAAAAAAAAAACTAATGTGATGAAAACTATCTTTGATCTAAGTTCTGGAGAAATTGTATATCTTAGATTTAAGAAAGGAGAGTATAGATCGGGGGTTAATCAGGGTATTATTAGTATAGCCAGATCAATATTTACAGTTTATCATCACAAAAGCAAGAGTATTTTGAAATGGTTGTTCAAGATGGACATTTTTCACTTATTTCTAACCATGATTATTATTTTTCACATACTGTTGTTTCTGAATGACTTATAACTAATTCATTCCAAACATTTAACCAAGATTTAGATCATTACCATAAATAATAATTAACCATTATTTTACATCACATGAGAATCTATTTTAAAAAAAACTCGAGCATTTGAAGTTGTGATATCATTGTGCTGAAATAATACACGAATATATAGTCACTTATGCCTCACAATAAAACAACATTTGCTAGCACCTTATTTATTCTCATTGGGTTTTTTTTTATAATGATACATATAATTAAAACAAGAAAAACCTATATGTGCTAACAGGTTTTTTCTCTTTGAAAAATCATGTTCACAAGAGGCCAGTATGAATACTGCCTTCGTTCGGATAGCATCAAAGAAAATCCTCACTTACCTAACGACGAGCAGAGCTGTGCAGTCTCATGTTCTAGCCACATTTCTGCAGATGTATAAACTTACAGCAGATACACCTCATAGCCCCTTACTTTCTCTAATTGATCAAAATTGAATGCGATTTCGAAGCATGATGATAATGAGCACTCGTGAAAATTGATTTCTTTCCGTGTGTGTGGAATAGTAGATGGTTGTCATATCCCTGCTTAAAGACTTACACTTTTAACCAGCAGTCTATTTGTCAGTCTGTCAGTTCCAAACTTAATAATGATTTTGACCGGTTGATTAAATGGAAATGGACTGGGCTTTGCAACCTGACTATTGTGTTGTGATAGGAAGAAACGGTTTAATAACCTGACATCAAAACTCTTTGCCAGGGCTGCAAAACTAATAGCATGTCTAATGGAATGGTTGTTTTGCAGCCATGATATCTTTATGGTAAAGTCTTAACAATGGATGACATGAATTATAAAAATCCTATAGATTTTGCTGTTATATGGACTTTATTTTGGGGGGGATGGGGGGGGTTCCTTCAAAAAAAGCAAATAAATGTTGGGTTTTTTTTTTACCTTCAAGAGGTAAAAGATTTTTTAAGTTTCCCTCCGAAAGCTTCTAAATTGTAATCCCTATCAGACAAATTTCTAGTTGACCAAAGATGATTCCCCAGCTTGTAGATCTAGAAACTCCCATTGTTCGGAGGTTTCAAGGTTTTAAAAAATTTAGAATGAAATTCTTTTTTGAGAAAGTTTGACCAGTAGAATTGTCAAACATTGCATGGTTAATCCATACAGTCATTAAGAGTCTTAATAGAAACAAGAAGTGCCTCATGTTTGTCCTGATCTGACCTAACTTAACCAATGTTCTTACTTTGGGATCACATTTAGAAAGGTTAAAAACACAATGCAAAGTCACTCAAGATGATCTACTGAGATCAGAGTTTATTTACTAAAAGTTGTATATCATTTTGAGTTTCATAATTTTCAACTGTTTTGCTTCTTCTTTCAGGGTTTTTTTTTCTATTAAAAAAAAGCAATGTGATGTTCTATATTCATTACACATAGCTTAATTTTTAGAAAAGATGTCACCATATAAATAAAAAAAATAAGGGGGGGGGGGGGCGTAAATTTTTTTCTTGTTGAACATTAACCAAAAAAGAATTTAAAAACATTGTTGTTTTATCTAAACAAAAGCAAACTTTGTGACATAATGTTTCTTTTCAAATGCCTGTCTGCATGAACATCCAGACACCTTGTGCCAGTTTTCCTTAATCTTTGGCAATGGAATGATGCTTTTGTCACATTGATTTCATGTCTATTGCACCACTGTGTATTAGAGATTGCATGCTTTCTGAAATTTTGAAACCATTTCAGTCCCATGGTGATGTCGTCTTCAAATTTTTTTTTCCCTGCAACATTTCCGAGTGTAAAGAACACATCATTGCATGAGTAGGCGTTCTGTAGTAGAGAATCAAGCTAGAATTCTTTATTAAGGGTCTCTAATGGTGGCAAACATTTTATTATCAGCAAAGTGAATTAGTATTGAATATTAAAATCCTTTGGAATTTAGCTCCAAGGTTTTCAAAGTAGGATGAATTCAATTAACCGTGGTCATGTTTAATTCATTTATTGATTAATTGAAAACTTTAATAGTATACTTCCTTGGACACATATCGGGATTATCATACGGCTCTTACCCACAGCAATCCTCATTTAGATTTGATTGTCTATAATGTTTGATAGCCTAGTTTGCTAAATTTATTTGCACTCTGTGAATGATGTCAGAATAAAGTGCCAGCACATGTACTGTGAAACTACTGAGTGTATTCACTAGTTGAGCTAGTTATTTTTCTACAGATTGAAAATGAGGTCTATGTAAGGAGGAACAAAAGAAGGGGGAGATAATCTCATTTTTTTATGTAAAATAAAGTACTGATAAACAATACTGTAAACAGTGTTTATTTTTCCCTATCTTGTTCTCATCCAAATATTATTTTTATTTTGATCACAGTACATTAGTACAGTACAGATCAAGGTTGACTTTTTTTAAAATTAAGTCTTTTTAAATTTGCCTCCTGAAAACATGGGAGAAGAGTTAAAACAACTTAAACAACCTACCCGATTAATAATTTAGGAGTAGACTCATTCACAGTACTATTATATATACCAGTAGTATAATTTCAGAATAAAGCAACAAATGATTTGCCAGACGTACATGATACTAACATTTGCCATTGACAAGATGGAGACTTAGCCTTCTGTTTCAGATTTGGCAAGTATCAATCTGAATAACTTATATACATACCAGTCTTGTGAACTGTACAGTTTTAGTGAATCTCAAATTTGTCTGTTTCTGACTTCAGCAAAATATGTTTATAGTGAATTTAAGGGATCATAGAGAAACTTTGTTATACATGTAACCGTAATTTGTTATACGTTTATAGCAAATTCGGAACAAAATCTATAGCGAATTCATTGTAAAACAATCAGCTCACTGTACTTTAAACTATTGTAAGTTATCATATGATACACATGTATCAATATCACCGCCATTTCAAAAAAATACCGTAACCTTTTCACTTCATTTTTTGTAAACTTTCTGTATATTATTTGAGTTTGAGTATTTTATATGTACTTATATGCAACTTAAAATTTTAAAATTTTATGTGTCTTCAAATATTTGTCATAGGAATGATATAATACGTTAAAATTTTGCCAGGGTCTTAAAATTATTTCATTATGCATGTAGCTGTAAATTTGTTATAGCCGTGTTCGTTATATACAGCAATTTTGTACATGTTTATAGAAGAACTTTGCAGGGACATGAATAAGAATTCATTGTAGCCATAAATTTGGTATAATCATGTTCATTATAATCAAGTTTTGCTGTAATGACTATAAGTGTGTGACTTGAGCTAAGACTACCGGTATACCAAAGTGAAATGGCACTGATATTTTCATACAAGATCATTAATTATCACCCCCCAAAAAACTAATATACTCATTTGCTGTTTAAAGATCATCAAAGATAGTTTCCATCTCCTGCAATTTTGATTTATTTTTTGCAGTATCATAACTACGATAAAACCGATGCCAAAACATTGCTGTTGTCTTATAGCATTACTGCAGCTTTGGGTTATGTGGTTAGCTTTTTGACAATTTTCTTGTCTCTTTGAGTGCTATGTCTCTATATAATTATATGTCATATCTTTTATATTCAATTGATTTTTTGGACTTGGTTTGCAGAAAAAGAACGAAGACTAGAATTATCTTTTGTCCTGGACAGAAAAGATTATGACAGTATTTTGACAAAATACTGCAGATCGAACTTTAGATAGATAGGTTTCAAGTCTTCTTTCCAGTAATAGGCTTTGAATAAGGAATTGATTTCAACAGTGTAGAAATTAAGTGCTGGATATATTACATTTAATGCCCACTTCCTAAACTATAGAATTTGGTTTTTCTTTAGTCCAGCTCTGACTGGTGTAAGGATAAGACTACATGTATTACTCAAGTTTTATTTCAACAAAAAAAAATGTAAATCAGAAAACTTTCTCTCTTATAATGATACTGAATAAAGTATTAAGTTCTCTAATTTGGAGAAGACTCTTGCACATTAGCCTGGCTGCGGAGATAACAGGTTGTTTGTCAAGCTAGGTTATTGTCCCACCACCCCAGTACATGTAATGCAATTTGGCACAGTCTAGACAAACCAAGACTTGGCTGAGCAGGAGACATCACACCACAGACCCCAATAATCACTTTACACTGCCAGATCTCACAGGATAAATGGTCAACCAATCTCTAGCACAAGAGAGAGGGCAAAAAGTCTTTCCTAGACACCCACTCCTACTTTCAGAGTAAAAAAAGTATGTCTAAGGAGGCTGGGTGCTTAGTCAACAAATTACCCATCAAGGCTGCGTTCAAGATCGTAGCAGCTAGCCTAGCCGCTAGGTTGTAGATATCTAGGTCTATTGAACGGACCTCTAGTTTAGCTGCTAGGTCTCTGATTTAATTTGGTAATATTCAACTAAAGAAAAATTCCATATAAAATTATATAATTAAGCTTTGAAATTTGAATATTTTCTTATATCTTCTCAAGGAGATCAATATAGAGTCATTTTTAAACAAGACCTTGGACTTTCGGTAGGATGTCCAAGTAACTACATGTATCTATTTCTTACATCAAAACAAGTTGAAAATGACACCGGTTTCATGTGAAATATGCACAGATTGCTAGGCACAGGGTAAGAGTTGGACAAATCTTGTTGATTTCAAAGAGTGGCCAACAATGAAATAGACTTGCTTCACATTACTATTTGAGACTACTACCCAAAGTCCAAGGTCTTTGTAAGATGGCTATAATCTCAAATGTTCATCTAGCCCAGACTTAATGATCATTGTATTCCTATATGCATGGCTTATTTAAATGCCACCATTGGATGCTAAGACGCTACATTCACTTTTCTGTTTTTTGGGGGTCAGAATGCATCAAAATTAAAGAAATTGGTAATTTTAGTCCAATTTTGATACAGATATTACATGCAATGTATGTAACTTACTAAAAAATAAGATGACCTTAAAGACACCATTTCTACATTATGACTTCATTAGTACAATGACCTTTTACATGCATATTTTCAATATGATTTCAACTATCATTTAACCTAATTTTTAAAGCTTTCTTAGGAACTTAAATTTTGAGGGTGTGAAATGCTGATACTGTAAATTCCTTATTTTACACGAGTACTTACCGGTAATTCCGCAATTCCACTGTTTTGTATCAGATCACAAGAATATAAAATGGCAATCACCAATTTTTTGTTGTAATTTCATAGAATTTAAAACTGTCTGAAAAATGAAAGCGGGATTTTAAAATCTGCAAGGGTTGCTTCTCATTAGGAATCTACAGTACTGCATGTAGTTGTTTGCTATATTATTAGTTATCTAGGTTCAATCAAGGGTGTACGGGGATTTACCACAGGTTGTATTCCATACACCCTAAGGCCGCAGGTCAAAGGGTGTATGGAATACAACCCGGGTTAAATCCCTGTATACCCTTGATTGGACCTGAATAACAAATTTATTTCCTATGTAAACCAAATAAATATTTTCCCATGTCAAATCAAGGGTGTATTACACTTCCAAGACATACAGTTTAACCAATTATGCATTGTGACGTCACATTTGATGCATTGTGATGCCACGTTATTTACCCCCGGCTCGAGTCGGGTGTACGAAAATTTACACCTGGCTCATTAGCCAATCAAATGTCGTGTTACAAGCTACATAGGAAATAATGCTATATATCCACTAGAATTATGGTACATGTACGTTAAATAAATCTTACTTCACTGTAATGGGGACTTTATTACAAGTGTGTTTGTTGTAACTGTGTTTCACTCTAACATATGGAGTAATATTTCTATATAAGCTATGATTTTGGTATACCGATAATTTACTTGCTTTGAAACTTGATAAACTTGTAAATAGCAATCTTGACAGGAAAAGATTGTACATTTTCATAGATTGAGTTTGCCAAAACAAAGTAAACTGAATGGTTTAAAGCCATTATAGTTTAGCGTTTATGACCTTAGAATTTAAACAAATCAAAAAATTACCAGATAATGTATTAGTGAATTAAAATAGTGTACAAATTCTGCTCTACTGTTTCCATACAAGGAACTGCAAGCCATATTGGCAGCCAGTATGTGTATAAACATCAGTTCCCAATCAACAAACAAACTCCCAGTGGGGGCCAGTCTATTATTGAAATTCTAGCATGGATGGGAGTAAAAATCAAAAATAATATTCAATATTTATCACCCTCCTGATTGAATCTGAATCCAGCCTTTTCCTAAGTACCTTCTCTGGAAAGCCGAGGAAGGAAACCATGTGGGAATTCAGGGGATACAGATATGAGGTTTATTGTCCATTGCACGCATTATGCATTTACATATCACAATCAATTTATTAAATATCCTGGTGAATGTCATTACTGTCATAAGGTGCCTCTGTTAGCACCGCTGTTTGCAGAGTTACTGTTAAGTGTTTCAGTATGTTGAGCTTATAAACTCGTTGTCATCCAAAATCTGCTCTCGTATTTTTGGGTGGTGGCGGTTCCAAAATGAGCCAAGAGTTGATTATAGCAGCATAATTAAATAGTTTAATGTTTCTCTTTGACAGCAAGGGCAAATTTGCTATTAGCTTTATCTACCAATGCCGACTGAATTGTGAAGAATCTTTTCCTTCATTTTTATGGCTACCACGTATTAAAGAAAATGAAGGGAATTCACCAGAAATGTGTGATAAATTATGGATCTACTTGTCAGTTTAGTACTTGCATGTGCCCAATACTCTAGCTGCGGTTCTTGTGGTAGCATTAGAGTATGTTCCGTGTCATTTTGTTACAAATCTGCCAGCAAATCATCGCGGCAGACATCTGAAATGGATCTCCCTCCCACAACACTGATGACATCAAGCATAAACATCTATGCATAATATTTACCGAGGCTCAGAAATGCAGTTTTCTCTCCCCTAAACCTGGTTTAAACCTTGTATCTGTTGATTGCACTCATAGATTGAGTTAAATGTTGAAGTGATATCATCAGATATCTGAAACATTAAGTAAATCTTTACTTTTTAGGAGTGATGACTCAATTTTTTTTATTTTTTGGCAGATTTGCATTCTGCTTGAAGTTGAATGATTAATAAATGTTGAACGATCATGCATATAGATGTACATATAAAAACATTTGAAAGTGAAGATTCTGTTCATCTAAAGCAGGTGTTCACTGAATGATTGTCACGAATTCCAAATTTTTGTAGAGTGAGTGAAATTTGTTTTTTTTTTCAACAACTTGCCTTGGAGTTTTATTTCAAAATAAACATCCATCTCTCTCTCTCTCTCTCTCTCTCTCTCTCTCTCTCTCTCTCTCTCTCTCTCTCTCTTACATTGTACACGGAGTTCAAAGTCAAACAACTGTATTGAATTTTGCTTCAGTATTTGTTTATTACTGTACTGATATATAAGCAATTAGATGGAAATACTTATCATATGTTGTGCATGTAATGCCTAAATAGTAGTCAGGGTTTGATACATGGTGCATGAGCCGGATAATTTATAAGCATAACTAATTGTTAAGATTTTTTGCCCTCTTATTTTCCCTCTTTTACATAATCATAAGATCTAGAAAAATTGATTTAATCATTTGAAAAAACAAACAACTAACCAGGTTAGCTATGTTGTCCATGGTCAGTTGTCAAATAGCAGTGACAATATTTTAATCAATTTTCTTCAAATTTTGCTTTGATATATTAATGCAGTATGAATTTGCATCCTCTAATTTTAGTGATGAGGCTAACCAAGCCCTCTCTTATGCCATACCATCCCCTAATTAATGACACCAGAGATCTTCAGGGGGAACTACTCCATGGAATTCAGGAATCGGACATTGCACAGCCCAGTGGGGTTCCTTATTTTGGACTAGGAGATTTATTAACTTTGCCACAAAATTTTGGGTAAAACCTTTTAAATTCTAATAAAATTAATAATTAGGTATTATTGATTAAAACCAAAATCATCTGAACATGTGTTAAAGAGGCCGTAGAGATGGAAACCGAAAGTCTACAGATTATTAAGTTACTTTGAAACAATTTTGAAGAAATATAATTGTTCATTGTAAGAAATGTCAGAAAAATTATGTAAAACATTTGTAAATGAAAACAATTTAAGAATGTTGAAGTGAAAAATTTCAGACATTCTAGATATTTTCTTTGGATTCCGAAAAAAAAATTTGGTGCTGTAGCTAAGGTTTAAAATTTGAGTAATATTCTCTGTTTAAATTTCAGGATGCTCAAAATTTCATTAAATTATTCATACAGGTATATAAAAATCTAGCATTTAGATATAATAGTTCCTACCTTTTGTTTATTTGTACAGGAACATTTTCCTTGGTGAGACGTTTTCCAGCTACATCAGTGTTCACAATGACAGTACACAACAATGCCGAGACATCACTTTAAAGGTATAACCAACCATCTTCACTTAATATGAAACATATGCCCTCTTCTTATCCAAAGTTTGCAATACACTTGCTCAGTGAAAATACTGCGAGAGACATTTTTTTTGCCCTATATATTACAGAGATATGAAAACGAGCAATATGCCAGAAAGCTGTTAATTTGTAATCTAACGGACCAAGATGGTGTCACCTGCGAAAAGCACAAAAAACCATGGATCTGTCAGTTCTTAAAGAATGATCATTGTTTTGTAGAAGGGAGGCTCGTAATCCATATAATTTAACATGAGTTGTTTTTCCCTGCTGTGCGATTATGCTTGAAAGCTCTCTGTAATGCTTGCACTACGTTTCAGAAAAATTATGAAGATGGGGAAGAGAAAAAAAAGTTTGTCTTGTAGTAGTGAATGAGCAAGTTTTTGGTTACATCCACTGCGAAGTATCTAATGCATGCTGCTGAGAGGAGTGGATTGGGAGGGTTATAATCTTATCAGTCTTTACACTGGAGGGTGATCTAAGTCACTGCCATTGACAAGCACTTTGTATGGGGATCTTAAGAATCATAAAACGCAACCCTGAGCCAGTGCAGCTGGCTGCATCCAGTGCACTGTCCTGCTGTGCCCCCTGTCTCTGTGTACAGCTACATGTACTGGTGAAAGTGATGGGGAAAGAACAGATCAACAACAATTGATAGGAATACCTCCAAGGATGATAGTGGTTTATTGGTGCTGCAATGGTTTATATTGCCATTGTAAACCCAGAACTACACAAGTAATCACTTATTATAAGAGGTCATCATTTCACCTGATTGTTTATTGTCTACTGGTTCACTTGCTTATTCATTTGGTAATAATTGGAAATTGTGTCTGATTCTCTCTCTCTCCTCTCTCTCTCTCTCTCTCTCTCTCTCTCTCTCTCTCTCTCTCTCTCTCTCTGTGAGATAAGATTTTAATTTGATGAAAGACAATACAATTGAATTACTTAAATTGGTACAGTACCAGCTTGTAGTTATCAGGTGCAGATTTTGAGTCACTGGCTCAAGGCCACACAAAGATACATTTGAATTATAAAGTGGTTTTTGAAGTAGTTGCAGTCAGTTCTTCCTTTTTCCCTATTGGCAATAAAAAGATTAAAGGAAATTTCTAAATCATACTTGATCTTTTAAATAACAAGAGTAAAGACAGAATCCCAAGAAGCATTAGTAAAATGCAGCTGGCTAATTGACAAACTATGCCATTAATTATCAAGGAGGTTAGAAATATCATTTATAAATATATCTAGTGCTCCATGGAGATACATCAGGAAAATCTGCCAGCCATTGATATTTCTAAATGTCACAACCGATCTTATTTTTGCCGTACACCAGTTGGCTTCTATCGACATATCTATTCAGGAACTGTTTTTATCTCGATTCATACCTTCCGAACATATATTGATCTGCTTCTGCATTTTTAATAGGAGAATCATTGTCAGCAAGTCATACCTTATGCATGATGGGTTTTTTTTCCTAGCATTTAATACAGAGCTTCAGTTTGATTTTAAGTTTTTTCTAAGGACTTTGGTATAAATCATACAGCACTAGCATCCAGCAGAGTCAAGCTTATTGTGTGTAAACTGGAATAAGAGCACCTGATTCCCAGTTCGATGATCTTGATATTATCAAAACCAAAAAAGATCTTCAAGCCAATCCACATCTTGTCTTTAAATAGGAATTTTACAATTATGTTTTGTTGATCTGTAAAGCATTTGGTATTATTTAACAACAAACAAAATAGAATACACCATTAAAATTTCATATGATATTCACATGATTTTTTTTTATAAATAAAATGTTTTTCAAATTTAGTACTTTGTACAGATATACTGCTAATGGTACACTATGTAATTATATATATATATATATATATATATATATATATATATATATATATATATATATATATGTGTGTGTGTGTGTGTGTGTGTGTGTGTGTGTGTGTGTGTGTGTATATGCCAGTATGCTTCCATAAGGGTTGAGATCAAATGTTTCACATAGTTTTCATCAAGAATCCTCCCCCCTCAAACTTACTATGGCGAATATGGATTCAAATTTGATTATCAAGCCCCTCCCCCCCCCCCCCCCCCCCCAATCCCTCTTCCCTTCTCTCCCCTCAACTGTATCAGTGGTCTGTGATCCCACCCCCCACTGTACCAAATGTCACTGAAATATACCAATTTACCTCAGAGTTTGTAGATATACATATGTAAATTGCTGTTAAACAACGGGTCGGGCAAGTGGGTGCAGTAGTGATGTCATATATGTTTTTTTGTAAAGGAGTTTTCCTGCGATTTCTGTGTTTGATAAAGAGTTTTGTTGTCAACAAAGTATTTCATGTACTACTTTCCCTAAAAGCCATCTCACAAACTCTTTACTCGCAGAGATGCAATGTTTTTAAGGCACTCTGAACCAAAGGACCTGGAAAATCTTGATCTCATTACATATTGCATTATTAAGGCGTTGTGAACAAACCCAAGCTCCCTCAGGTGGGCGTATTCGAAATTTTTAGGTCCTTGGCCAAAATGCAGATGAAGGAAAAAATGCATTTCTATGAATTATAAATGATCATTTATCAGAAAAATAAAAGTTTACAACTTTGACATTTGCAGTTGAACATGTTTTATTGATTTCACAGGATATTCTTGAACATGATTTGATAGCGGTGATTTGATTTTGAAATAATTAATGAAATGGGCAATGACATTTTGCAGACATCAGGCTTTTTTCTCTCTCCCCAGATTGACCTGCAGACGACATCCCAGAGACTGATGTTGTCAGGAGCAGACACACCAGCAACAGACGAGTTAGGACCAGATCAGAGTATTGATGATGTCATACACCATGAGGTCAAAGAGCTTGGCACCCACATGTAATTAACTTAACTCTTTTAGGCAAATTTACTTAACTAATTAGTCTACACATACATCAATTTCGCTGTTGGATCAAGTTCTGTTGTTTTAAGAAATCTTTTAACAAAACCTGACTCTTGTTATTAATGGACTCAAAAAACAAAAAGAATTGATTTTAAAATCTCATAGATGGAATGATGTACTTAATGCATACTAATTTTTTAAAGACGTATGTTGACATTTCTAGAAATATCAGCTTCATGTCCAAAGATTGATTATTTGCATCATTGTAACTACTAAAAAATAAAATTTTTTACAATCTGGGTTATTTTATTACACATTTTTTGCAGACTTGTTTGTGCCGTTAGTTACACAACCAACAATTATGAAAAGATGGCATTTAGAAAGTTCTTCAAATTCCAGGTGGGGAAAAAGATAAATCAGTCTTTAGAAAAAAATATGATTTTAAAAGCAAAACTCTGTCTAACATTAGTACAGAGTGTATCTGATTCTCGGGTGATGTAGCTGATACTATCACTTTAAAAAAAACCAGCAGCTTATGCATCTATTCAGTAGGATAACCTATTTTTTAAAATAATTTTTTTATTTTGCAGGTCTTGAAGCCACTGGATGTGAAAACAAAATTCTATAATGCGGAGGTAACACCAAAACATTGCAGGAAGCATGTTCACTACAGTGCCTCCAAATTTATTATTTTTTTGGAAGGGGAGGGGATAAAGACAACACAAATTCTGCAATTTTCTTGAGTTATTCTTGCTTTTTTGTTTTAATTCTTAGAACTTACAGTTAAAAAAGGTAAAAGGAAAAAACAGGGAAGGGAAAGCAAAAATGAAGTTGAATATTTTGTTTTAACTTGATAGCCAGAGTATACACTACATGTACATACTTTACTCAGACGTTATGTTTTGTTATTGTTTTTGTTTGAGAGTGTGGATACCTGTTCTAGCCATTAGAGTCAAGTTCAAGCACTCATGTACTAACCATAGATATCATGCCGGTAATTCTTTATGATTTCATATCAGGACCACGTAGTAAGTCTGCACTTCTTACTTCCTCTCGCATCTAGAGCTACTATACACATCATTGCATATCTTTCATGCATATGTAGTTGTCTATGTTTCTATCTCTCTCGCCGTGAACTTTCGCTTTTTGTCTGATCTTGACTGCAGAGTACATGTATGTGGAAAATCTCCTTCGTACGTGAGCTTTGTGGCATCAGATTGTTGGCATATATGATGGTATTTTGTAATTTCTTTTTGATATATTGTATCTCAAGATTTTTCTACCCTTTTTATGTGTCACAAGGAACCTCCATTGGAAATTCTGTAGAATCGGTGAAATTTAGAGCTTCTAAAATCTTTTATCCTACCCCCCCCCCCCCCCCCCCCCTTTATCCCATCCAATCACCCAATCCTCTCTCTTGGAATTAAAATCCATTTCAAAGTTCTTTGGAAAAATAGGGTAAAATTCTACAATAAAGCTCGATTATAGCGAAATTCTAGGGACCAGTTGATTTACTTCGCTATATCCTTAAATCATTGTATCCATATAACAAATTTGTTATAATAAGTATAGCTATATAATTTTTTTTTCTTCCACATCACTACCATTTTTGCTTATTAAGGCATAAAATTAAATACCTTCTCTAAAAAAAACCTAAAATAATTAGATGGAAAATTGAAGGATTTATGTGGAAATAAATTATTTCAAACAATTGGTATTGCTAAGTTTTAAAATTATTAAACTATTCACTGTGATAGGGGTAAATTTCGTTATTTATCATCTCTACAGATTTCAAAATCAGTTCGCTATACATGTATCCGTAAATTTGTTATAACCAAGTTTGTTTTAGCAATAAAAAATTGCCAAGATTTGTTAAGAATCTTGCTGGGAACTCAACAAACTTCGCTATATCCGAGATTTCGCTATATCAGTGTTTGTACTAAGCAAGTTTTGCTGTAATACTAATAATTATGATTTTTAGATCATTGATTAAGGTGGAATGCTACACCAAAATTTTATTTTACGGATCGTTAAGAGTATCATTTTTGAAACATGATTCCATTGATCGAAGAAGGATATAATATGTCATTAATTATTTTATACCAAGTTTTTTTTAAAAAGAGGAAAAATCTGTTTTGGTTGCAAGTAACCTACTGAGTTTAAGATTTGTTGTTAATAATTGTATGATTTTAATATCTACAAAACCATGTCCAGTAATATGTCATTAAGACATTTTATTTTTTTTATCAAAAGAATTATTCATGAAAATAAAAAAAACTTCTATTGTTCATATTTTTCAAACCTATGGATAAAATCTTTAAATGAAACAATGTCTTACAGAGAGGAAATTTAAGGCAACCATTTAAAAAAAAAGAAATTGAATGAATTTGGCAAAATTTCAGATATATTGCAAATTTTCAAAATTGAACCACACCCGATTGAAATAAAACTGATCCTGACTCGAATGATGGGAAATTCAAATAAAAACAATTTAATCCGAAAACTAGGATGTCTGGTTGTACTGGTAATATGGATTGTAAATTAAGTGAACCATTAAATTCAATTGATTACTTGCCTGCAAATGAAGAAAATACATTTATTTTTAATTTTTTTGCAATTTAGATTGGGATCAGTTTGTTTTTAATCGGGATCAGTCAAATTTTGAAAAATATTCTAAAATTACGCCAATTTCATTCAATTTTTTTTTTTTAAATGATTGTCTTATATTTCTTCTCTTTAAGACACATCTCTTTAAAAGATTTTATCCATATTTTTGAAAAATATAAACAAAAGATGCCTTTTTTTTCATAAATAATTTTTCATTTAAAAAAGTAACACATCTTATTGACATTAATACTGGACATGATTTATTAGATATTTATATCATGCATTTATTCACACAATGTTTTAAACTCTACAGTGTGTTAATTGCAACCAAAACAGATTTTCCACTTTTTTATAAAAAAAAATACAAAAAAAATTGTATGAAATAATTAAGTTTATATATACTTCTTTGAACAACAAAACCATGTTTCAGAAACGATACTTTAACTATCAATTTAGAATTAAATTTTTGTGTAGCATTCCACCTTAATGTTATATTTATGATATATTTCCTAATGTAGTGTGACTATGATTACAGATACATGTAAAAATTAAAAAAAAAAAAAGTATAACCAAAGATCTTTCTAACCCTACACATGTATAGTTCTGAATTACTTTTTCTTTTAAACTTCCCTATTTATTTTTTATTTATGCCCTATAATGAGGTTAGTATTCAGGTACACATTTTCTGATGAACTGTCTGTATAGATCTACTTTTTGTATATCTTTTCAAATTGACAATGATTCTTCTTTATTTTTGCAATAACCTTTTCTGTGGGGTAAATATTCAAGTTAATGATGATTATAGTGAAGAAAAAAATCATGGCTTTGTGGTAGGCCATCTTTCAAAAAGAACAAAACTGTAACCTTACTAATATTATGATTTTCCAAATCAATTCACCATTCTTCAGATTACAACAGAAGATGGAGAAAGGGAGGGGGAGGCCATCTTGCATAAGTTTTATTTTCCATATGCCTCATGTTCAAAGTATAATACGTAAATAAATTAATGATTTGTATAATTTGATATTTGCAATCCATGTATTATATAGTACCGGTATTTATTTTTGTTGTTGGGCTAGAAAAATTAAGAGAATATTTTAGATACTCTATGAAGCTCAAACTTGTATCACAAAACAATTATTGATACATGTACCAAATATTTTATGGATTTTGAAGTTAATTTCTATTTTTCTCAACATAATATGGAACATGTACTTCCAATTTGCAAAAAATGGTTTTAAACAGGAAATCTTAATTATGAATGAGATGCACACAGTTTCAGCATATACCCTGAAGATCAATTTTTATAAAGGAATATTATGGTAGTTATCCCAGTGGAGGTTATCTCTCTTACCAGCAGTCTATGTTCTGATAGATATGAAACTCTTTTTCACTTTGCAAACAATAAATTACTTGTTGTAAATTTAAAATATATAATTTATGCTATTCATTACATGGTAAAAACAGTGAAGTATTTGGTAATCGTATAAAAAACATTTATAGCTTTCTAACAATACAGTCAAACTTCGTTATCTCGAACTAGACTATTGAAAAATTTCGAGATATCCGAGTAATCGAGTTATCAAGGGTAAAATACTTAAAAAATAAGTGGTTGGGACTTACACTTACTTATCACCTCGGCATATCCATTATATTTGAGATATCAGTGTTCTAGATATCGAAGTTCAACTGTATGTTAACATTTCCTGAAGTCTTTGTGTGAGATAACACTACAATATAAGCTTTCTGTTTATTTTTCGATAAACTGATATTTGTTACCCTTCATGAAATTGGGTTGTTTTTCCAAAGAAAAATTTAAAACTAGAATCACATAATTTCAACAATCAATTGAAGTTAACAATAGCCTGTTAAATGAGCCTGGCAAGATTTGAATACACATGATAATTAAAATTAAAAAATAATATTTTCTATCATACAAAAACAGAAAATGGTCCATTTAATGTAAATATAAAGAATGATGCCAGGATTTAACCATATAATATGGTAATAAATTGATCGTAATACATGTACTTTCATGGTAATTTTATGCAGAAGTGCCAAAGGTGTATATGCAAATTACTACAAGAAAACGATTTATTCACATCTGAAACCCCCCAAAACAAGACAGTTATTTCATCATTATGTATATTACATATTTTTCAAAGTTGATAGTTTTTATCATCATGTGAAGCTAGGGCAAAGTTATAGTCCTTAAGACTGGATAAATGAGAATGAAATGTTAATCATGAAAGTCATTTTCAAACTTATGTCATAATAGCAATTTGACAGTATGTTTGCTTGCTAGACTGGGTTGATATAGTACGTTTACTGGAAACATACCAGCTGATAGTGAATGTTGTAGAAAAAGAGCTCATTTTAAACTCGTTTGGCTGTCATTCCATTGGTGTAAGGTGCTTGATGTAGAAAATATGTATCATTGTTGCTCCATGCTCTACTTTCTCTAATTGTATTTTTTACAACAATGTTATTAACTCTATGCAGTCAGATGAAGTTTATCTGGAGGCCCAAATCCAGAATATAACACCAGGGCCTATTTACATGGACCACGTCAGTTTAGAGCCCTCCTCTCAGTATCTATGTACACAGCTCAACAATGCCGAAGGCAAGGATCAGTAAGTATGAGAGAGAGAAAGAGAGAGACAAACAGACAGGCAAACAGACAGACTTCAATGATTTTAGCTTGGAAAGGGGCATAGTAGAATTTTTCAGCAGATATTGTATTGTACAAGGTTTAATTGCTATCTAGAGTAAAGTTTTAATAGTTCACTACTCAATGATAGAGTTATTCCCCTCTGCCCAAGTTTTGCAAGGAGAAAAATTGCTTTAACCAGGAAAGTTTTGAAAGTCAATGTTTCTGCAACTGTTTTGTGTCAATGACCTGCCAAATGATATTCATTTATTGCTACAAAGATCTGTCATAACATATATTGAAATTGGGTCACAGCATCAGAGTGGAACAAATTGATTCTTTATTAGTTAGGAGAGGAGGCTCTGCATGAAAATATCTCGCTTGGACATCTTAATGTCTTGCTTTTTTTAAGAAGGGCATTATTGTGCAATGTAATGATTGATTTGCTAATAGATTTATCTCTCTGCCAGAAAGGAGATGGTGTTTGGCAAGGTTAATTACTTGAACCCCATGGACATCCGTCAATATCTCTACTGCTTGGTTCCCAAACCCGAAGTCATAAAGCAGAACAAGGTCATGAAGGGAGTGACAGACATCGGCAAAATCGACATTGTGTGGAAGACCAACCTGGGGGAACGTGGGCGGCTACAGACCAGTCAGCTACAACGAGTGGTGGGTTCTATGTGATTCAATGTACTTATTTAGAGATAGACCCATTACTCCCAGTCTTGTAGTTTGGGGGGAAAAATTTATTTTAAGGTACATTGTCCCTTATAGTAAGATAGATAACTCTCAATGGGAGGAATAAATATTATCATTCTAACCATAACATGTAGTCCTGCAAATGTTTTCCTTGTATTTCTATTTAACAGCCAGGGTCTGCAAAACAGGGTCAAGAGGTCAAGGTAGAAGAGGATAAATTGACTCTTGATAGCTGAGGGGTCACTTCTTCTAATACTACTACTAGACATATAAACAGATAAAAATCAAATAGAAGATTTCAAACACAATATCACATTGCATTCCCATTGCTTTTAGCATAAATAATAAACTCCTTTTAAAACACATATATTTTTAATTTTATTCATTTGTCACAATTAAAGCTACAACATGACATAAATCACATAAGATTCCCAAGTTCCATATTTAAGAGTGGACAACATAGCAAAATATTTTTTCAAAAAACAAAAACAAGATAATCTTTTGTACAAATTGAAACTGTTACCTCCCAATTCATTTACAGACAGTTAATCAAGAAGCTGAGGTAAATGAATGCTGTGGAATCATTTAAATTCGCGGGGGGCCAATTTTCGTGGATGGTGCATTTTTTCTTTGCTTATTCATGGGGATGAAATTCTTGGATGTAGTGGTTTTCAGTTTTAGTAAGAAAGATAACTCTTTCTAAATTTGTTTTGTCAAGGATGCAAATACGTGGGGGAGGGCTACCCACGAATACCACGAAAATTGAGCCACCATGAATTCTGTATAACGAACATGGCTTTAACGAATTTAGGGCTCTAACGAAGGGTAAAATGCTAAAATGGCGCTTACACGTCATCACTTCCCGATATTTTAAACTATGCATATAGCTGAAAAGAAAAAAGTATGATTAGCTTATTTATTTGAGGCAGCGATGGATTCTAAAAATAGGAATTTATTGACAGAGCATTAAGAGAAACATATAGGCATTTTAAAATTGTATTTTCATTAAAAATTCATTTTTATAAGCCAAAAAATACCACAATATGCCAATTTTTTTTGGAAAAAATCAGCTTTGATATTGTCCCTTGACCAAAGCACGAAGTAAACATCTTTTTTAAATTTCACAATTTGGTGATTTTTTACAATAGTTTTCATATATTCGAAAGAAATCCTTAGAGTAGAAATACCAAAAATATGGGGAAAACGTGAAAATTTAGCTCTTTTTAAACAAATACCCATAGGATCCCTAGATAAAATGTGTTTACTTTTGAGACGATCCCCTAGGAAATCGGGGTGGTAAATAAATCATTTTTGACCTTAAAATAATTGTCATACCAGTTAGTAGGAAAACTACATGCAAGAAATTTCATCAAAATATCTAGGATAGAAATTATTACTGGTAAACTGGCCTTGTTAAATGAAAAGGTTCTTAAATTGATATATTTTGTAAATGGCGTTAATATTGATTTTATTATAACTTACAAAAGTTTAAAGTACTTTCAGCTAACCATTTTATAATGAATTCGCTATAAGATTTCTTACGAATTTGCTATAAAAATATAACGAATTATGGTTATAACAAAGTTTTTTCTATGGTCCCTTGAAATTCGCTATAAACGAGTTTGCTGTATATTTATGCTGCGTGTTGTAACATGAATAAGAAATCCCTTTAACAAATAAAGTTAAAATTCGTGTTGAGAATGTAACTAGACCTTTGAGAGAAAACTTTCAATTTCCATGCAAATTCATTTTCAAATGTCTGACACCTAATTCCACTCAATGAATAAACTACAAAAATTGCTACAGAAATTACATTTCACAGGTTCCAATAATTGAAACACTGTTATGGTTTGAATGTGAGAACTTCTATTAAATTATTATGCAACAAAATAAACTTGCAAATTATGCACTTTCTCTGAAAGTTCCTTGTAAACAAATTAACAGCTGATTGATTACATGCTTTTTCATAAGGGAAAAGAATTAGCGTCCGTGCGTTTTAGGTTCAGAATTTATTTTACATGTTAGTTAGTTGTCCTTATCCATATCAATTAGGCATGAATAGAACAAATGTTATGGTACACAAGCTGAATTACTTGCTTGCACATGGCATTTTCAGTAGAAGAAAGCTATGGCATTAGGGTTTTGTGCTAAGGAAAAACACAAGAAAAATTTTGTTTTGAAATACCCTTATGGCATTGTGCATTATAAAACATGCTTTTTGTAAGACTAACCTAGAATAATTGTGTTCTTAATAACCATTTTGTTTATTGGGGACAGTCAGTGTATTGGGCATTAAACATTTGGGACATGAACTTTTTGTGAACTATCATTTTATTGAAGTTTGTACGTGTCCCTTTAAAAAACTTAACATGATTTTTCTTAAGAAGAAAAACATTTGTACCATACGAAATGTATTACATGTACATAAAATAAATATTTCTTATGTCATTATACAAACTTTTCATTTTGAAAAAGGACAAAAAAAACTTCTGTGAGTGAAAGCAATTTTGAGAAATTCTCTAAATCTGCTAACACTGGACCAGTCTGTTTAAGAACGCGTGCTAAATTCGTCAGCTGAAGACAATTTTCCTGGATAGATTATTTCTTCTTTATTTGCATTTAAAGCTGTTCATGCCCAAAAATTCAGGGTGCATTACCAGGCTAATTTTGGAGTTCAAATATTTTGAATTTTTCTTTTAATAACATACAAAATGCAATAGAATGGCTTAATGCTTATTAATAAAGTTATAATATATATTTTCAATTGAAACTACATTTGTATATATCCAAATAGAAAAATATCATTTAACATGAAAATATGAAATCTTTTGGAATTTCGTAGTGGAAAATCTTCATATTGCGGAGATAGGAAAAAAATAGAAAAATAATGGAGGATATGTTGCATCTGACCTTAAGCAGGTCTTGCATCAACTCATACCTAAAATGTTTTTAGTTGAATATCTGCATGACTTTACCAGTAATATCAGTGTTGCTGTTTTTTTTTACTCCAAAAGGCTCCTGGATATGGAGACATCAAAGTAACTCTGGAGGAAACACCAGATTCTGTCGTGTTGGAGTCCTCTTTCAACATAATCTGTAGGATAACTAATTGCTGGTAGGCTATATGTTGTTATCTGATAATTCGGTTATTCTTGTTTCCTGGAATCAGCCATAGTATAAAGATGATTGGTCATAAACCTGGTCATTAAAGGCAATTTACGGATCATATATCATGAATCCTTCACTTGATTTTTTCCTGCTTTAATTAAGGACGCTGGATGGTCAACAAATTTCCCATCAGATGTGATAATTTTAAATATGATTTGTTTGACCATAATCTTTTATTAAGCATAAAAGAAGAGAATCAATCCAAATACATGTATATAAAATTTAGAATTTGAATATTTTCTGATATCTTTTTACAAAGCTCTTGGTCTTAAGGAGATATATATATTCTAAAAATGGCCCTGACTGTCTAACCCTCTTAAATTGACTTTGCATCAAACAAAATGAAATATTGGTACATGTGTATATTATTATGTTTCAGTGAAAGAACCATGGATTTAACCCTCACTCTCCAAAACAACCAGCCCAGTGGATTGCTGTGGACAGGGATCTCTGGGAGACAACTGGGCAAACTTGCTCCAAAGGAAAATCTGGACCTGAGACTCACCCTGATTGCCACCATTCCAGGACTACAGGTGAAAATCAATTTGTAACAAAGGCTAGTGTCAGAGTACGAAATGAGAGGCTTAAATAATCCAGGGTATCTCAACATACACTGAGGCCGATTTCTATATGTGGTGGCCGTGGGGTCTGATTTGTTGTAATTAATCTGTATCAGATTTTCATGTTAGATTACCTGGGTAGTGTTGGAAAAACTTTTTTTGACACAGAATAATTAATCTGTATCAGATTTTTATGTTTGATAAGTGTTGAAAGAAATTTTTTGACAGGGAGTAATGTGTAAAATGGAAGTTTAAAGCATTATATTTTGAATATTGTAGTAAAACTCTTCTCAGTTGCTCAATGCTCAGTTGTATCCATCAGTCAATAGAATTTTTTTTTCATTTAAAAAATTATTCTTTTCTTTCTTTTTTAGACAATATCAGGACTTAGAATAACTGACAATTTCCTGAAAAGAACCTATGAACATGATGAATTAGCCTCTGTATTTATCTACAATGACTCCAATCCCTGAGATGGTAGATAAGCCCTGGCTGACTCTGTGACTCGAACAAAGGCTTTCAAGGGACGTAACTTGATATTTATCAATTGGATGTTGTGACCCTTATTGTTTGTTTAATGGTTTTACCAGTATATGAGGATGCACTGAATGAAAAGTATCTGTATTCCCCCAAGAAGAGAACAATATACAAGCTTGATGATAGATTTAGTAAATAACTTTTTGTTTTTAAGTTTACCAGTACATGTATTTAAAGACTATAGTGCATTCCTCCAAGTACATTGATGCAGTAGCATTTGATTTGTCTTTCATCCTGGGAAATGGATCGAATGAGAACTTGAGTTATTTATGACTTTTATATTGCTTCGTAGTTTGTATAACTGCTGAATCATGCGTACTGTATGATTTATTGAAGTGCAATATTGATACAATTGAAATGCAGTTTTATAATATGTGCTTTTATTGATTAAAAGTATACAAAAGACTTGTGATGGGTATTTTTTCCCCCAAAGTTATTCACAATGTACAGCATAGAGTGTCAGCTACTCTGGAGATTTAAAACTAACCTGTACATTATGATAATTAACATAGCACTGTATCTGCTGTATATCAGTTACACAGATAAATCAATAGACTAAGTTAGTATGGAACTCATTAAAATTATATAATTTTACTGACTCGAAGATGATATGACATGTTAAATTGTGCATTACAAGGACAGGTTAGAAATTCATGCATGTGTGAACACTTGTTAATTCAGACATTTTAGAACTCACATGTATTCACCGGGAGGAATAAAGGGTCTGTATAATGATCCACTAATACATGTATTGTAAACCTATTTTTAATCACAGGAGAAAATTTAGAACTCACATGTATTCACAGGGAGGAATAAAGGGTCTGTATAATGGTCCACTAATATTGTAAACCAATTTTTAATCACAGGAGAAAATTTCTCGTCACAAATATTTTCACCCCTATGGGGGTTGGTCATGAACTAAAGATAAGTTATTGTGAACCAGATTATAACTGGAAAATTGCAAAATAAAGTCGCAGTTAATTTACAGTATTGGATCATTCTATATCATTTTAAGATTAAATTTAGTAAAACAGTTTCCAGTTAAAGTTCATCTTGAAAGTGATACAACCAGGTTACTGGCATCCGGTTTTTTAAAACTCCTCTGTACAAGTTTATATTCACTCTGTGCAAGTGTATTTTCAGATAAAATCATCAGAAACATACATATTTCACTTTGACCATTGTACATATTTAATTCTCTTGAATATAACATAAAGATGATGTGGGACAATTTTGATAAGGTGTATAAAGAAATTCACCCCCTTCACCCTGTGTTTGAGGCACTGGTTAGCAGGCGTAAAATGGAGGCGTCTGTCTGTACTCCTTTAATGAACTCTTGCATTGAGAGGTTTCCATCTTGGTTTTTGTCCATTTTCATGAAGATTTCCTTCGTTTTCTCTTCTGCTGAAAGACCGCCTTTGTGGGAGTCTCTTGTCATTTTGTACATAGCCTGAAGAGTATTATTTTAATGAATTATTTTTTGAGTAATTTACATGTAATTTCATAAGTCTGAAGACATTGTAAAATATTGTGTAACTTTAAAGAATATATATTTATTAACAACAATTAATGTTAAAGTTCGAGTAAATATTCATCTTGTATTTTAAAAGTAGATTAAACAAATTAGTATAATATAGGTGCATTGCATTAAAACTTAGACAATTTGCTCTCTCTCTCTCTCTCTCTCTCTCTCTCTCTCTCTCTCTCTCTCTCTCTCTCTCTCTCTCTCTCTCTCTCTCTTTACCTTTAAAATTTCCGTCATTTCATGTTCAGTTATATATCCGTCTTTGTCTAAGTCATATATCCTAAAAGCAAGCTTTGCTTTGCTTTCCAAAGTTCCTCGAGAAGTTATTCCGACTGCACACATGAACTCTCGAAAATCCAAGGTTCCATCTCCATTTTCATCGAATGCTCGAAAGACGTGTTCGGCAAATTTTTCTGCATTTCCGTATGGGAAAAGTTTTCTGTATATATTGCGAAATTCTTCTATGGAGAGTTCTCCTTTAGGACATTCAAATATGAATCCTTTGTACCAGTCTAGGAGCTCGGCATCACTGAAATTGGTCTGTGTTTTCAGATCTTCCAATGTTTCGGGCTTCAATTTGCTACTTTGTTTCCCCATCGTTCTACAATTAAAACGTATGTCAAAAACTAATCATTGAAATTATATAAATTGAATATTGAAATGCTTGCGGTGATTTACATAAAACACTGGTGCTTAACAGGGAAGTAATGAAACGAGGTAGAGAAACACTCGGGGTATCATTGACAACCTATAATTTAATACTGCGTGATGAACAAGTAATTCCCTGCATGCGCGGATCTAATCGGGGGAGGTGGGATTCGAACCCCCACCCCCTGGAAAATTCAAATTTTTCAAATTCACATTGTAAAATTCACAAAATAGGCCTTGCACCCATCCCCCCGGAAAACAACTTATCCTTCGGACCCCCCCCCCCCCCCTTCTGGGAATTTTTTTCTGGATCCGTGCATGCCATGTGATGGGGATCCCATTCCTCTGGCGAGATCCTGGGGGAATGTTTGACCAGGTACCTGAATGTCATGATGGGACAGCTCACAACTACTGGTGTTGAAGCAAATGAAAGAGTCGATATCAGTTGGAAGATTCAGATGCCTGAATAACTGGAGAAAAGAGGCCTGTGGGCTACACTCCTCACATGAGAAAACAAGCTATTTAGGTATGTATTAAGTCCTTTCATTTGAAGACGAACAAGTATGATAGTAAAATAATATTCTTGCAACAACTATAAATAAAACACCTCAGATCCCTAATAGGAGCATCTCGGATTAAAGTTGAACATTTGCAATAATAGTTTGCTTCATTATATATTGTATATTCGTTATTGATCTGGGAGAAAAGCGTTTCCTTCAGTATTTTCTACCATAAACAGTGGGAATCTCCCGTTGCTTCTTCACTTTTGGTGCATTTATTGTTTAATAAAATACATCGTCAACCTTATTAACTTGCATTTCAAAATTACAGATCAGTGCCTCACAACACATGAGACACACAAAACAATAGTTCTTATAGGTATTTCTTTGTCAAAAAATAACAAAAACATAAAACGTCGAAATTTGAAAAACCTGAAACCCAGGGATGCTCTGTGACAAGTTTGGTAAAAATTGAATTAATCCAGTATTTCTTAAGATAGAGTGAATTGAAAATTTAAAGAAAGTTTACGAAAAAGCGACCAAACGAGGCCAGAGACTGAGAGAGCTCACCTGGTCGTTCCCGTCAGATGACCTATAATGTCAAAAGACGTTTCGTTTTCGTTTCATACTTTTTTTTAATAATTTACTTATACATTTTCGTTTCACAGCATCATCAGTGAGAAGATTTGAACCAGTCTTATCACGCACCGTCCTCACAACGTCAGGGGCCCCGAGTCCATACACTCACGAGAAGATTCGGTATCACTGACGTTGTGAGGATGATAACGTATAGTGAGAGCTAGTGAGCTTCGATCAACACGCTCTCTCGGCAAGAAAAGTCACATGATTCCACCTACCTACACGAATACTCCCTTCTCGATTTCGCCTACAGTCTCATCAGTTCACGTACTGTTCCCTTATCCACCGTACTGCTTTAGCTTATCACAACGTTGCGATGTTGTTCAACTGTATAATCATTTATAATTGAAACGATTTCAAACTCTTGGAGTTTAGAGTTTAAGTATATGCATATTGTGTTCATATTCGTACGGTTTGTGATAAATTATTAACGACCCGTTGCTTTCAGTTCTCCTTTTCACAGGCACGCAAGTGCATACTTGTGGATTATTCGCGGCTTTGTGCATATGGCAGTTTTCTACAGCATCGTTTTTCATTGGTTATAATATTGTTTAAAGGACAGCAGATTGATTCATAATTCAATATTTCCTTATCAGTCTAAGCTATCTCAAACTAAAAAAAGAACAATTACTGGCTCTCGAAAGGATCTAAGAATACCAATTTTGCTCATTTATTCCAAAACGATAACTGACTTTGTATGTAACGATTGTCTAACGCGTTATTAAAAATTAATTTACAATTGTTCATTATTTGCTCATGTAATATAACCCCGCCGAAACTATTTACATCATATTGGATTTTGTATATCGATCTTTTGGTACATTTTGTAACTTTGCAGTTGAGTATCGTTTGTATGTACCGTTTTCGGATCTCTAGGTCTTAAGGCCCTGTCACACTCTCACGATTTATACTACGATTGCTCACGAATTACTAAAAATCGCCAATATTCGTCAGGCCAGTCTTGCGATAATTCTACAGACGGTTCTTTTTTTCGAATCGAGTACAACACGACTTCGATGTCTGTTCGACATTGTGTCTGCGATAACAGACGAGTTGTGGCGATTTATGTACGATTGAGTAACGAACACGTTGAACATTATCTTCTTACGTGTAGGTAAGATGAAAGACGATTTTTATACGATACTCTTAAGATTGACTACAAAATTGCACGATAGATACGCGATATACCTACGAATAGTTATGAGTTTTACGAATATATATCTGATGTGATAATTGATAAAGTGATTCTCAAGTAAATTAATGATTGTACGTAAAACAGTGACCAGGTATTATGTTGTAATTTACGCAAACGGGGTAAATAAATACATGTATTCATAGTGACTTTAATAGATATATGAAAACACATTTACGGGGATGAAAATTTCAACGAAATTTACAATGTGACAATGTTTCCATTTGTGAATTAAAATTGTTCTAATAATTTGTTGACAGACGTTTAGTTTATTGTAGTTGTAAACAAACATGTAAATGTTGATATTCATTTAATTCATGAATTGTTTAAATAAACATGAGATCAGCAGCCACAATGTTTAAATCATTCCCTGAATAAGATTATAAATAAAGAACATAATTGATTTCTAAAAGAAAGGAGAACCTGTAAGTATATGTAAAATTTCAGTATGCAATGTTCTGTAAGTAACTTACAAAATTACTGAGCGATGTACT
This sequence comes from Magallana nippona, assembly GCA_033439105.1. Classification (NCBI taxonomy): domain Eukaryota; kingdom Metazoa; phylum Mollusca; class Bivalvia; order Ostreida; family Ostreidae; genus Magallana; species Magallana nippona. Next base: position 37,541,078 of record CM065925.1, on the reverse strand, counting down.
TTGTAACCAAAAGAAGAAGAATATTGCGAAACACTGACTATTCTCGAATTCGCGTTCCAACTCGTAGTTCACTGGTAAAGTTCTCGTATATTGCACTCGCCATCAATCACCTCAAACACCTTCCTGTTTTTGGACTGCATTCACATCAAAATAAACTACATGTAAATTCCTACTCATTCGAAGAACACTAGGGAAGATTCGTGAAAAATTCGCAGGAACTAATAGGATATTCGGGGAAGCTCATATGATATTCGTAGTATCGCAAGTACTACGAAGTTTTGCGAGTGTTCTACGAATGTCAAAGATTTACTACGACAGTGTACGAGTGCTGTGCGACTGCCGTGCGACAAAGTCTATATGTGGATACTTAAAAATCGTACTGTGGCCACGAATGTTTTGAATATGCTCAAAACAATCGTCGCGTTTGGCGATTTGCTGCGATGAAGGAAGATCGTCTACGACCATTTCTACGATGAACCGCGAATAAGTGCGATTATTGAATTCGTACGATACTGTAGCTCAAAATCGTGGCAGTGTGACAGGGGCGTTTATAAATATCCCCTTGTGGTATAACTCTTCCTCCTTAGTAACATAGGTTACATGTGATTTACAATAAAAACCTAAGAACCGACCAAAAGCCAAAAAAAAACTAATTTTTTTTTTTACAAATCAACCACTTTATTTCATTCGCCGCTCTATGTTTTGAAGCTACATGCATCACACAAAATATAAACGAACACTACACAATGGTCAGAAAAATAGAAAAAATGCTATCTAGGAGCACTTATAGTTCTGTGGGCCAAGATTCAGTTAAAACTCCGAAGTCAAGATGAGACTGACTACCCGCCGAGTACCCGGACAACACAGGCACCTGACGTTATAATTTTTTCTCATAATAAAAATGAATACCCTATACATAATAATAGGTATTATTATTATTACTAGGTATATGGTATTTATTTTTATTATGAGAACAAATTATAAAGTCAGGTGTCTGTGCCGGACAAATATCTCAACAAGAATTAGTACGTGCTATGAAGGTAGTAAGCATAGCATAATGTATTTTATCTGCAATGCTAGGTACAGTGCCTTCATACGCGCATGAATTGTCAAAAAATATTTTATTGTCAATGAAAGGCAAAAATAATTGTGAAGTAAGACTTTATTAATGTCAATTATTGCGAAAAAAATTGTTTGATGAAGAGTACATGCATGATCCTTTTTTTTATCAAGTATACAGTGCATTTCCAAACATTTGAAATATTGCATGAGGTGCGAAATCATCCTGGACACCGGTTCAAGCGTGTTTAGATGATTTTTTGTTCTTTTGCTTTGATACATCACAAGAGTGATTTAATAAGTTGTGAAAATGTACGTATTTCATAAAATTCATAATAATAAATGAATATTCAGTAAAGACTTACACATTTCGCATGCTGACTGACGTTTTTCATTCTAATTGTTAGACCATAATTAATCACCTACATGTCTACGGACTTTCCCGTTTTCCCCGATTACGACAAAGAGCACATGGCGGGTGTGACCGGTCAGCAGAGGATGCTCACTCCTCCATATGGCACCCGATCCTACCTCTATTTAAGAGGTCCGTGTTTGTCTGCCCCCGTTTTGTAATTTTCCTTTGGACTTTTGAATTTGAACACTGTTCGTTATCACCACGTCATTTTTACACATTACATGTATATCTTTATATGTAAGAGCAAAGTAATTCAAGAGGAGACCATTAATTAATTGCCATAATCATATCCTGTTTGCTTTGGTGGTCGTCTGTGGTAAACTGGATCCAATCATACAATTGTTGGACAGTGGGCTTGAACTGATATGTTGTTACATAAAACACAATAACGTTCTTTCGATCCTGAGGGGAAGAATCCCGCATCTAAACTGTGCCACCAGAAAAAGTTCTTGTTTGATTGCGCTCATTGTTACGTAGGGTTGTGTTTGAAAGTCACATATGTCCTCAATTTAGGTGCATACGATATTTTCAATTTCCATTTTAATTTTTTCACTAAAATTAAATAATCTAGATTTGAACTGATTTATGTCAAAAAATACGAAGATGATCAAAGTAGGAACAAATATAAAATGTTGAGCTGCACACCATGTGCCGTTGCAATGATAACTCTAGATGAAAACTTTTGTTGGTTATATAAAACGGTCATCATCCTATTGGATCAATCTGGTCCATCTTCTAATCAAGCATATCCAGCTCCTTTGTGTCAATGCTAACCATTCCACTTCAAATGTTTATTACACATACACATGAGAATGTTTCAGAATACAAACTAGAAATATAATCCATTTTATTTCATATGGCATCATATATTTATGGTCTTTGTAAGACCTATTGCGCCGTAACCCATTCATTGCGTCAGAAAGTATTTCATTTAGTGACTAATTAATATGGAGCAATTTGTTTTTTGTGTTCTTCATACATCTATGTTGAATAAATGGAATTAAATGCGATTTGTAACGAACAAATAAATCCTAAATCTATTTTAATCATATTTTCAATAAATTAATCAAGAAAATAATTATTTTCCAAGGAGTAAAACGAGGGAGAAAATAAGTAATATTTTTACAGTTGTTATAGTAAAAGTAAATGGGTAGAAAAGTGTAGAAGGGAGCTTAATTGGTCAAAATGTATATGTAAAGAACGTACGGAAAGAATTATTTGCATTTCATTTTATTTTTATTCATATTTTCGTTTTATCCAAGCACAGCTCTTGACATTCCTGATGCAAAAAAATCAACAGATTTATCATTAACTTTGAATTGCATTGTCTTCTGAGAATCCTTTTTCAGAAGGTTTCTTCTTTTCACTTCAATCTGGAAAATAAAAATAAAACAGAAATATAACTGGAGAATTTGCGTAAAAAGCCTACCAGACTACGAGATACTGGTCCTGGTACATGTATTAACTTCTAAAGGTGGATGTCCTTCTTTTTATGGACCAAACATGTAAACATTTTTTGAACTGACTTGTTTAAATCATAAAGACTGGCCAAAACTGTTATCAAAAGATAAAAAAAAAAGCAATAAATATGAGGTTTTACATGTTGTTTTGTATGTGAATTTTGACACACAAGTACAGAACAATGCATTTATTAATCAAGTCATTTCAAGATATTGTTCATTTTTGGTCCTCATACGCACAAGATGGCTGGACATCTCCCTTAATATTTTGTGGGAAGCATAGCCTATTTGAAAGCAGTGTCCAACTTAGATGGCTAGTGGGTGTAAAGTGAAAAGATAAAATCCAGTAAAACAGTTTTTACAATTAAGGTGCTATTTTGAATTTAGATGTATAAAAGTGTCTTGCATTATTTAATTGTTTAAAAAGATTCGCCATAGAAAATACAAAAGAGTTTTCACCTTTCCATGAACATCTTTGCAGTAACCACTTTCTAAACCAGACACAAGAACATCCATATTGCTCATATGTACAACACTTCTCCAAAGTAAGCTCGCTTCTTCATCCAAGCCATTTTCCCCTAGGCTCAGAAACGTAATGAGTGTCCCACTTGCAACACAACCTGGCTCAGAAATAAGATGACAGAGATATTGCACAAAAGCACTTAATTCTTTTACGTGGTAGCCAATGTTAAGTAAAACGTTCAAGCTGTCAATGATGATGACTGGTGGTGCCCCACTTTTGTCTTGAAGGTCTTTGTAGTTAGATTTAATGGCCTTATAAAATCCTTGCAAAGAACTAGAATTTGAGATGTCAGCATTCTCAGGTTGAGTATCAAGAAACCTATTTCCAAACACTTTAAGACCATCAAAAAAGTTCAGATGTGACGATTCAATTTTCTGAGTTAAGTTAACGCCAAGTTTTTGACACACTGATTTGTGGTGACCAAATGACTGAGACAGCGAAACAAAACAAACTGGACGGTTATTGCCGAGAAAAAAAGACAGAAAATGATGTATAAGAAACGTTCCGTCAGCAGTGGAGTCCGCTAAAGTTATCACTCCACCATAAAGATTGTCATCTTTTGCAATATCCAACACGTTATTCACGTCTTCCATTCTTTTACTTTCACTTTTGATAAACGAACCCGATGAAAATTAAAGTTTTCATGTTGTTAAAACAGAAGAAAATAAATATTTAGTTACATAATGCTATATTTTATCACGTACACTACATTAAAATTGTATACATGATAGACTAAAAGAGATCATGTTTTTCCACTAAACATACCACGTTACGATAATTTTATTCCTTTAGGGCAAATAGCCAAACCTTTTCTGGTTAAAAAATAAACAAAACGCAAATTATTAAATATTTTAAATACAGAATAATATGGCGTTTAAAATATTGTTAAATTTTTATTTTGTTTGTTATTTTTATTGGTTTATTTTTTTGAAATGCTTTTACAAAAAAGTTTTGTTTGATCTTCTTTCGTTTTTTGAGAAATTAAATTTAAATCCATGGACCGCGTATTTTGAAACAGAGAAAAAAATGGGTAAGGGTTGTAAGATACATACTCCTTTTGATTTGACGACTTGGAAGTCTATATTGTTCTTTATTTGGTCATAAAGTTCGTAATAAAAGTTTATTTGATCGGCTTTATGCAAGAAATACCCATTGTTACTCAGAATGCTTGTGTAATTAGCTGCAGGTCTGTAGCACCCAGTCTGAAAAAATTCGGATGGACGACCTGGGAACTACAGACCTGCAGCTTGTGTGTAATAGCCTATATAATCTTGCTGACCTTGTTGGGAAATACATGTAAGCTCATAGAAGTTCGTTTGTCAAATCATTGTTATAGAGCTTCAATGAAAAAAAGGCCTTCAGATGTTTAAGTATTTACCTACTAACTACAGTCTGTTCCAGGTTACTGTCACTTGTTGACAAATTTTAACAAAAAATACACATACCTGTCATATATCAAGACGAGTTCAAGTCCTAGTCTAGACTTGACTTTTCACCACCTGTTACATTTGGCGCCCAACGTTAAAAACTCGGTCACTCCCTAGGAACATGTTTCAGAACATTTCCTTAACTTGTAGAATTCTACTCGTAAATTTGAGGAACAATTACAAAGAGGGGGGGGGGGGGGGGGGGGGTGGGTAAGTCACCGATATCTAGACGTTTCGGTCTTTTCCCCGTTCGGCCCTAGACATGTTTGGACCCTATGAGTTCTGGCTTTAAGTTGTTTCGGCCTTAGTCGTTTTGGCCTGTGTATTATTATAGAGATTTATATTATTTTTTGATGTTTTAAACTTAGAGAGCATTATTTCCTAGTACTATTTTCAAACATTTTTATCCTATTTTCTGAAGTTTCTGAAATGACTTGCTACCAAGTCACCAGGTTAACAGGTGTGTGACTATCAGTCAATATATCGGGTCTCAATAGCTCAGTGGTTAGAGCACTTGCATATGGTATGACCGAGGCCCTGGGTTTACGTTCTGGTTCAGACTTGACTTTTCACCACCTGTTAAATGAACCTTGAGGTTCACTCAATAGTATGAAAAAAATCCCAAGATTTCTCCTTTGATAGACTTCTTCTAGCTTGTCAGGTTTCAGTACATAGCTATTAAAGATAAGAAGTCTTTGGGGATTTTGCTTTGCAACAGACATAAAAGTACATGAATGATATAACACAAGATAATGATATGATTTTCTTCTGGTATTAAAAGATGACAGTCTTGATTTTATCCTTTTCATCCATTTCAATTATACTTCTTTGATCATGTATCCCATGTCAAATAAGTATGTTTCACACACTGACAAATGCTCAAGAATTTCATGCTATTGCTCAATTTTCTTTTTTTTTTTCATAAGATAAAACACCGTACTCCTTTCCTATGTTCACACCCAGTCAGCTTGTTCAGGATCTGAATATGATTGTTGATTTACCAGGGCTAGAGGAGAAAGACTTCAAACAGCCAACAGTAAGTAGAATTACCATATATCTTATGCTTCGAGTACTGAGGTAGGTAATGCTACAGGTAATATGGATTGTACATGTCTGTTTTTAGAGGCACCTACTGAGTTTTTTTTTAATACATATCCTAGTACATGTATTACAATTTATCATGCTTAAGACCGTGGAACACTAACTGGCAAGATTGGAAATATACAGCTTACGTCAATTTCACCTGTTACAGTCAAAACATTTGAAATGGGCGGGGACCAATTGACGCGGACGTCTGAGAAAACATTGGATTGAAACTGTAGTTATAGAAAGTGTATATATTTTTTTAAACTTCAGATAGCTGTGCAATGTTGGTGAATTTTCTTAAAACTTTCGGTCGTCTAGCTAAAGATATCCAAATAATTTTCGTGAAAGTTGTTCTTTAAGAATAATTATATTTCACTTATAATTATACAATAATATATTTATTATAATTAAAGTTGAGTGAAGTTAACGTTAAAACTACATTGTTTATGTTCCGCGGTCTTTATATCAGTAACAGAATTTTCATAAAATATTCTCCTCTGGGAATAAACCCCGTTTCAACAATGGCCCCACTTGATTTCAGACTTGTGACGACTGATTCTCTGAAGTTCGGACGATGCTTTGCCTCCGTATAATCTCTCCCGAATTGGGATCTTCTCATATTTGTTGATTATATACTTATTGATGAAATAAAAGGTTTTTCAATCGCTTTGCTGATCATAAATAAAATGTTTTTCGATCGCTTTAACTTATATAGCAAGTTAGAAACGCTGAGGTGGATTGAAAATACACTTCCTTTAATTACAGTTTCAATCCAATGTTTTCTCAGACGTCCGCGTCAATTTGTCCTGCCCATTTCAAATGTTTTGACTGTAACAGGCGAAGTTGACGTAAACTGTATATTTCCAATCTTGCCAGTTAATGTTCCGCGGTCTTATCTCAACATGTGGTGGTCATTGCTCATGAAATAAAGTTTTGATTTTACCCCATGATAACTCAGAGCTCTGAATTCTGCAGTGATTGAATGCTGGGTGTAACATTTTGATAAACTGTCTGTTAATGTATGGAAATTACAGTATGCAGATAATGTCCATTAATTAATACAATTATTCCCCAATTTACAAAAGAAAATTTACAGTCTGCAGAAATATTTACCCGCAAGCAGAACAATTAACTTACATATATCATATCTTTCAGAAACATGACATAGAAATGATACCTACACAATACACATATTACTGTCATTTTGGGTTCAAGTAATGAACAACATTTGGTCTGCATTTACAGTTATGTATTTAATATTCTACTTTATTACAGAGCCAGAGATGGCAGAAGATTTATTCAAGACTAGTTGAGATTTTATTAGGAGTCCCCTTTGAAAACATACTACAGGTAATTCTGAGATTTATTACAGAACAGATGTTAATATTATGTAAATTACTATGTACAGCTACCGATTCAGTCTGTAACTCTTTATGAAATTTGAATAAGAGGTTTTTTTTTTTATCTATAACCAATGAAATCAAGACTTATAACATCATTGTTACAAACCATGGTTTAGTGTCCATTTTACTTCTTCAAACCCTTGGGATACATCAGATAAAGAAATTAACATGTCATTGTGGCTTGCAATGATGATTGAACTCTAGTCAAACTGTGTAATAACTCATATATTAAGTTGTGCCATGCTTATAATTTTAGCAAACTCTGTATGTCTCAGATGAGATGGACTTCCCTGAGTTGTATGACGAGGCCACTGAAATTGTGATCCTTTCTCTATCGCTGTGCGTATACATAAATCTCTTTTTAATTTTGATAGCTTAACTTTTTTTAACCATAGAAGACAAACTTCACAAGTCTTTGCATAATTCAGTGATGAGATGTAAGATGAAATATTAACAACTCTCAACAAATTGATTTACTTCATGAAATAACATCAACTAAATTTTTATGATGGAAATTAGATATTTTCTTTTGAATTCTTTTTCAGAAAAAGAATTTTATCATCTTGTGGAATTCCTGATTTTTCTGTTAAAGACGTCAAGGAACCATGTGAGTTTATGAAGTCACACTAGTCTTATGTGCTGAATCCAAACAGAACCTTGCCTTCGAGAAATATGTGCTTTGATTTCAGTTTTAGATATACATGTATACAAAAATAAAACCTTGCAATTTTCTATTATTCAGCTGCTAGCAGAGTATTAAAGATCATGTGTGGTGTCATTAATTTTATCAAATTTCAACAAGGCAGAATTCAGATTTACCAGGATTTAAAAGATGAGAATGTAAGTTAAAAGAAAATAAAAACAAAGGAGCATGTGACAGTGTTTACATATGTACTTGTGTATATAATATATCAATACACTTATACATGTATTACTTTATTTTCTTAGAACAGATTTCGAGATCAGTTTGATCACATGATAGATAGACGAGATCAAGTTAAGGCAAAAATCAAAGAATTGAAGGCTGAAAAACCCAAGCATGATCCAGAAATTGCCAAGGTTAATGTAGTTTCTACTCAATTAGTAGTTTTTTGTTCAAATGAGTAAATAAATAGCACTGTGAATTCTGCATCGATGACACATTGATGTTAGAAAGCAAGCCAAAATCAGAAAGTTTTAAATGTTTGAAATAAAATTATTTGCAGATCGTTGATGAAAGTTATTAAGTGTGCAAAGGGTTAACAATTGAATTTTGAAATTTTCTTTTCTTACAGGTCCAAGAACAGTTGGATGTCTTAAACGAAAAACTCCAAGAAAGGCTCAAACAGCAGGCAGAAAAGCAGAGAGCTGCAACGGAGGTCAAGGCCAGACTAGCAGAAAAGGTCGCACACAAGGTCAGACAAATCCACGCTGATGAAACTGTCTTTGAACATATAAAGAAATACAGTCAAAACTGCCGAAGCGGTCATCCCTATTAAGCAGTCACCTTTCGTATGCAGTCATTTTATTTCCTCCCGATTAAAAATCCTATATGATTGCCCTCTAAAGAGCGGTCACCTGTCTAACGCGGTCAGCGGTCATCGTATTTTGATCCGAAACTGTACTTTCGACATGCATTAGGCGGCCATTTTGGTCGGTCACATGATTTACACCCGGGGATTTTAAACATGGCTTCCGAAAGTCAGGTAACTAATGTACACAATAATTATACGCCTGAGGCAAAAGAAGCCAAATTGATCGATGTAATGATATAATTGGCAGTTCAGATACGGATGGCAAAAAAGTAAATTGTTTAAACATGTATTTACAGTGTTTGTTTTATATATATAACTTCATGAAATAGGGGTAAAAAATGACCGCGACGAGGCTAGAGAAAATCGATCGATTTAATAATATGATTTTGAGCAGATATGGTCGGTTAAGAAATACATTGTTGAAAAGTTTATGCAAATGTTCATAGCCATGCCCAAATTTTGGATAAAATTACGGCCTGAGATATTAATGATATGATAACAGAAGACTCTATCAAGTGCAAGTCTGGAGTGCAGACGAAAATAAGTGACTTTTTCAAAAATGAAAAAGAAATAAACAATTGGATGCACAATTCTTTGTTTTGTAATTACACTTATTTTTAAAAATAATAAATGCTATTAAAAACCAAATCAATAACTTTATTCACTATTTTGTCATTTTAATCAGTATGCTAAATTGCAAGTATATAAAAATTGCAATAATTGTTTTAATAAGGTAATTGATGATGGAAAATTCCCAAGTCTCTATTCAAAGGTCACCTCTGTTAAGAGGTCATTTTGGGTGCCTCCCAAAGGTGACTGCTTAATACTAGTTTGACTGTAATTTTTATAGACTAATTTGTGGTACTGTAAATATAATTTTAAAACAAGTATTTTATTCAAGTATATATATAAAAACATTGAAAAGGATTGAACAGCAGGCATTATGCCTGTATATATTATCTCCTAATTTCCTAATTATGAAGATGGCATGGAATTGCTGAAAAATTAATTTGAGAATGTTTGTTTGCACATGTACATTTTTACTGACAGGATAAGATCAAACTAGCCATCACTCAAGCAGAAGAGAAAGGACAAAAGCTTAGTCAGAAAATTGTTCAGTCCCCGGAGAAGGTGAGAGAAGAACAGGAGTCGATGAAGCAGCACCTGATGGAGCTACATGGAAGTCTGGAGAGGAAGCGGCAGCAGCTGGATAACAAGCGGCAGCAAGTGGAGAAGTTCAAAGCCTCCATCGCAAACAGCGAGAAAGCCATCAAGCTGTTGCATGGCATCAAAGTGGACATGGATGCTGCGGAGTAAGTTATAGGTAGTTCAAACACAGATATCTGTATCTGTGTTTCCATATTCTATCATGAGAATCGATACTATCTAATTGAAAATGACTGTTTTGTTGAATTATTTCGCGTTTAAATAAAAAATGCAGGAAAGGAAATAGTTAGTTTTTCAATTAAAATGAACCCTTTTAATACTGCACTTTCATTTCAACTTTTAAGATCAGTGTTTCTCTGTTGTGGTTAATAATATCTGTAATTGTAATTAGAGCAAAGGCAAATGAGATAACTGCCTTTCGGGAGAAGTTGGCAGATAATAAGGACCTGCTGAGGGATTTAAGGAAGAAGATTGAGATGGTTGAAGAAAACATTTCAAATAGACAGGAGAAACTGTACAAGCTTTCTCTACAGCAGCAGAACAAAGAGAAGGGGATGAAGGAAACCATAAACCAACTGCAAGAGTAAGTGAACAACCTTAAGGAAGTCTATACAGTACACATGTTCCAATGGAAAATATTTCTAAAACTTGGGGGGAAATGTGTCTGGGGGAAAATGTCATTCTAAAGTTTCTACCTTTTTGGGACAATTGAATTATCCCATAAAAGATCACACTTGATAAAAGTACTTGTACCATAGGAAAGAATAAATTTACCTAGATGAAACATGTTGATTTTTAAAACAATATAATACATGTAGTCCTATCAGTAAGCTTTTTCCGTTGAATTTGTAGACAACCGGCAAGGAAGATCTGTATATGATCCAAGTTTATTTCTTTTGCAGGCAGTTATCCATGATGATGCATCAATTCAGCAGCAAAGAGAAAGGCTTGCGGGTATTAGAAGAGCAGAAATGGCAACTTGTGGCAGGATTACAGGAACAGCAGCGGGCTCATGAGGAAAAAGTCAAGTGCATTATGGGAATTTACTCAGAAATAGTGGCAGTGGTAAGTTCATAGAAATGCTCAAATGTTACATATGCATGTACCAAACTACAAGATATCAAAAACAATTTTTGGAATGATCCCTCTAATTAGATAAAGTTTTTTTAGACTGTTCTAAAGAATATGTTTATGCATTGAAATGTATGTATTGTTATTCAGGTGGACAAATATCACACTAAAATAGGATTAGGGTGGAACCAGATAAGAGAGGCCTTCACTGAGTGACCTTGGAATTTACCTACAGTGAGTGACCATGGAATCGACCGTCAAGTAATCATTGAAATCTGTGCTCATCTAGTGAACTATTGATTAGTAACTCTGGGATGGATGTCTCTAATTCAGGCTTCAGCCAATGAACATTTTATCAAAAACACCTGTGAGTGCTTCCAAAACAAACTGCAGGGCTTTGATTTTTCTGTGTGCAAAATACCTGGAATTCAATCAAGGGGAAAATTAGGCTTCAACAGTACTACTGTTCTGTAATCTCTTTGTATTGTACATGTATGTTCCAAATTTGTAATTTGAGCTTTTAAAAATATTTTAGACATATTTTAGATATCTCTGAAAGTATCAGTATTGCTGTATGTACATGTATATGTATCTTCCATAATTTTATATATTGGTAGTTGATTGGAAAAAGTTCAAGTTGAGAACATTTTTATTGATACTGTACATAAACATGTATATCTTGTAATTGTTAATGGTAATTATCTGTTGTTTTAATATGTATTGTTACATACATTAGATAATGTAGATGTAGAATTAGGCACATTAAAGTATTTAACATTTTCCATTTTGCTTGTTTTTAAATTTTGTTTCTGGAGAGCAAATATTTTAATATTATATGTTCTACTTGAATTGCCAGACTTGGCAAAGGTAGACAGTTAAAGGAAGATTTATCGATAGTATGAACAAGGAATAATCGCTTATGTAATTAGAATTTTCGAAGCTTTTGTTTGAATTTTCTTGTCAATATTTTGTTGGGAATGTGGCAGAACCCTCCACATTCCAATATGAATTTTCCTCAGGTCTCTCACATATAACAATTAGATGAAATTAGTCATTGTTTCATAATGATTTATTGATGAAAGTGTAAGTTACTTATATATATATATTTACTTTTTTTGTGATTAAAAGCATTTCATCAAAGTTGCACAAAAAGATATTTTAAAAATCCTAACCTTTGATGACACCTTTTTGTAAATTTGTCAGCTAATCAGACTTTTTTTTTTTTTTTTTTACATGTTACAGTTAAAAAAGTGTAATTTGTAAAGGTAATCTTTTTGCAAAAACTTGAGATTTTGGCAGAAACATAATCAAATTAAAATGTCTAATACGGGATATTTATGTCTCTGATTGAATAAAAAAAATTGTTTGTTTGTTTGGTTTTTTTTTTTTTTTTTTGGGGGGGGGGGGGGGGGGGTTAACTGAGATCGGGATCGGACTACAGAATGATTAAAATTTTGGCGCCATCCCGCATTTACTCTGCTGTTGCATAACACGGCGACGGTTGCGATATGGTGAAGCGTAAACTTAAGGAAAGAGACATTGGCGATGGCAATACTGACGGTAGGGATGACAGATATTAGTACGACACGATATTAACATGAATATGAAAATATGAAATATTCTTCTTTATTTTCCGCCAAACTTAGAAACTTAAGCAGTTTTAGAATATAAATTGTACCAGTTACTGATATTTTCTTGCTTAAAATAGACTCTCAGTGATTGGAAAGAAGGCCATTACTAATATAGCATTTAAGTGTTTATTAAGTTTATATATGATTTTAGAGTCAATATCATCTATCCATAACTTCAAAAACGAAGAGAAAAGGGAATTTCGTCAGAGATTAGTTACTTGGTTTCAAGAAAATCAAAGGGATCTCCCGTGGAGAAATCATTTGAGCAATCCAGATGTTGATCAAAGAGCCTACGCAGGTAAGTTTTCATTTTTGCTTATAAATTGATGGAGTATTTTATTTTAGATTACTAGTGTCGCTGTTAGCGTATTAACTTAATACTGGTACACGTGTAATGTGATGGGAGAAATAATGAAGTACCAGGATTTGAACCCAGGCCTTCAGGATTTATAGGTTCTCTACTAACTGAGCTATCTGACGCCAGCAAAGAAAACAGCCAGACCATCGCATGCCTTACCCCCATATATGTTCTTCACCTTTGATGATCGATATATATCCCAGATTCTGCCTAGCTTTCCCCTGGCAGTAATATAAGCCTGTCAGATCCATAGATTGGTTACAGCATCTAATGTAACAGGATGGAAGGAAAATTGATGGACCAGAATGGAATTCCAACACAGGCCTCCTGAATCTCCAGTCTGGTGCTCTTATAACCGACTGAACTTTATGTCTGGCATTGGCAAACAAACCAATCTGATGATCACACATGCCTAAGAATTTAATTACAATGTATATGCATGTGACAAGAGTCGTGACACTCTGTAATATTTAACAGGTAATTGCAGATGATTATATCAGCTTATAAATTATTCAACTATTAAATCATCATATTTGTCATTAGTCACTTGATATATTTCATTTATAATATATAACCTTATTCTGTCAACATTCAGCGATTTTGAATACTGTAGATTCCTAATTTTAAGTGAGTACTTAATTATGCGATTCAACCGTTTTAAATCAAATCATGAGAATATAGAATTGTAAACGCCAAATTTTCACAATTTCATTAAGCTTACACCAATTTGAAAAATTAAAGTGCGATTTTAAAATCCGTGAGATGTGCTTCTCGCGATATTATGCAGATATAAATTATTTATTTTGTTATTAATTAGATATTTTCAGTAATTTCATATACTTAGTGATAACAGATCAGCATTGTATGGCTTTTTGTGTCTGATACTTGATTCCAACTCTTCCTTACACAGTGTGGGTCTCTGAGATCATGTTACAGCAAACACAGGTGGCAACAGTGATCGAGTACTACAAAAGATGGATGAAGGTAAATTGTTCACCACTCCATGTATGAGAGCAGGTTGAAGACGAAACATAATTTTTGTTTTCTCTCAAACAAATGCTCGAGACAACGAGTGCTTAGAATACATGTGCATTGTTTCTGAACAATATGTGATAAAAAAATGGCAGCTTTAAATAAGAAACTCACATAAGAATTTTGTGTTGTAGAAATGGCCAACATTACAGGACCTGGCAAAAGCTTCTCTGGAGGTTTGTTGAAGTCTGATACATCCTATAATAGCTGATTGCATTCCGTGGCTTGAATTATTTGTTTTCAGTTTTGTCATGAATATTGATATTACCGGTATTCTCAAATAGTTATGCAGCTATTTCACATTTTTACATGATATTTGATGTAAATTCATTTTTTATGTAATTAAAGGGTCACACTTGGAAGATTTTATGATATATAAATTTTATATAGTATTGAGTTGATCTGTTGCTTACTACATCCAGGAGGTGAATGAGATGTGGTCCGGTCTGGGTTACTACAGCAGAGGGAGAAGGTTGCTGGAGGGAGCTCAAAAGGTTAGAGGTCATCGTTTGTAGGAAGTCAGTTTAGTTAATTAGTAGCCTTTATTAATCATTGAGCAGTATATGCAGTTATTTTGGCATGTTGCTGGTATTGCTAGTTGAGTAAGTCCAATGGAAAAACAAAATAATAATGTATGTATCGTTTCCTCCATATAAAATTGTGGCTCTTCAATTTGATAATTGGTGGATGAATGCTTGCACAAATACATTTTTATCATGTATTTCGTGTTAATTGTCCCTAACATGTACTTGACATGCTTAAGGTTGTTAAAGAATTTGGAGGGAAGATGCCAAGGACAGCCGTGAGTTTGTTGAAACACTTACCTGGAGTTGGCAGGTACACAGCAGGAGCGATAGCCTCCATAGCTTATGGTCAGGTGAGTGGTAATCACTCTAAGGGTAAACATAAGGGTTCAAGTAAGATAATCACACAGCAATAATTTCTACAGCTTCTTGTGTCTTAAGTATTCACATAATGTAAAAAAATGATATGGAAGTCTGAATATAGAGTAAACTTGGTCACAATTAAGTTCATTTTGAACCTGACATAAATGCTTTAGTTTTCTGTTCTCGAGATCTAATACAAATGTATTGTTTTATTCATACTGCTAATTATTGAGTAACTATAGTGAAATGTTGCTAACTTGCTGTGAATTGGTAGGCTACAGGAATTGTTGACGGTAATGTGATTCGAGTTCTATGCAGAATGAGGATCATTGGAGCTAATTCCACAAGTCAGCCAGTCCAAAGCAAACTTTGGTAAAAAATTATTAATAACTCCTCATCATTTATTGGATATACCAATAGTAAAGGTACAAGTGAAACTGATATAGAAATAAAGACAAAATCTTTTTTTAAGGATTAGTTTGTAAGATATCGGTAACTGTAAACTCATTAAATTTTCATTGGGGATTAATTTTCATGGCTTAAAAAAGTGTTTAATTTTAATTGTTTTTTTTTTTATATTTAGGAGTTTGGCTGATGAGATTGTAGACCCAGACCACCCTGCTGATTTTAATCAAGGAATGATGGAGCTGGGGGCCACAGTTTGTACCCCTAAGTCTCCAAGCTGTGTCTCCTGTCCCGTACAGAACCTGTGTCTGGCTAGAGCCATAGTAAGTCTTACATAAGTGACAGAAATGATAAAGATGAAAATGCAATGATATCACACTATTGTTTATGCAAGAGTTGCATCTTTTTTATGATGGTGTGTATATCAGTTTTGGTTAAAGATTAAAGAAGTATCAAGTAATCAGGTGGATTTCATTCAAAACTGATACCAGGTATTGGTTGCAGATTTTGTTTATAGAAATTATATTACAGTGTTAAAGGACACTATTTTCAAATGATAGCCCTTTCTTTAAAGGTGGACCAGAACAAACACAGAAATGGCAACAAGCTTGGAATCAACAACGGACCAGTCATTGCAGATATAGAATGTGGTAAGTGGCGACACTGAACCAAATAACTGTATACATTGGTGTCAAAAACTGAAAAAGGTAGGCATATTTGGATAAATTTCCATTCTGATTTTTTTTTCTCTGAAGTAAATTGCTTGGTAGAGTTACAGTATTTTTAGTACAATTTTTTGATGTTGTTTGGTTGTTTGTGCTTATTTATCAAACTTTGGTAAGTTTGAAATCCTTTTGAAACTGTTTTGGTTTCAGTTGCTGACAAGTGTGAGCTGTGTTTACATGAAAATGAGACCTGGGATGAAAAGTATGAAAAAAATGAAATAAAATTAATTAAAATGTACCGGTATTTGCTAAAACAAAAATTTTAGGAATTCCACGATTACTTTAAGTATATCCATAATCAAAAATAACTCAAAGTAATTTCAGAAACATTCCAATTTTCTCTCAAGTACATGTACATGTAACCCATGCAATATACCCTTATTTGTAAGATAATAAAATAAATGTAATTTGTAGCTCATGCTTGTAAGATGATAAAAATTATGTCATTTGACAATGTGTATTACCTGCAACAGAGAAGGGGTACAGAATTATCCAAGAAAAGCTGGTAAGAAGGCAGCCAGAGAAGAGAGGACGAGTGTGTGTGTGTTGTGTAGGAGGACCAAGAATGGGGACGATCAGTATTACCTGGTACAGAGGGCTCAGAAAGGTCAGTGAGGGACAACTGACAAAGATGTAAAAATATTGGATTTATACCATTTGGCATTCCTTTTCAAATAGTATCATGATTAATTAATACATGTACATATATTGCATTAATATGTACAAGTACATGTACTACCAAAAAATTATGTTCTCCATAAAAAACACTTGCAACACCTATGTTTGATTTTTAAAAACGATCCGGAAAATCCAAAGGCACTTGGTTTGAAAGAATTGTTATGTGGATGCATTTGTTCTTCCAAATATTGATTGAAATTACAAACAAGCCATAATAGAAAAATTTGTATTAAAACATAATTTATGTCCTTATTACATTGTTAGGATTATTAGCGGGTCTGTGGGAATTCCCCTCTCTGAAGGTGGAGGATGAGTCTTATGAGACCGTGGGTCACACAATACACGAGATCCTCCAGAAATCCTGTGGACTGAGCCTCCTCCCCTCCACACAATCCACACTGGTCGGTAATGTGAGTACACTCTTTATATCAAGTTGTCTGGAATCAATAAAGCTGTTGTATGTTGTATTCAAATTTATTTACTAAACTTCGCTACATCCATGATTTTGCTATATCCGCATATGTTACTACTACCAGGTTAATGAATTTTACTATATGCAATAAAACTGGAACAATGTACATGCACTTAATTTGAATTGATGAAAAGTTTATTTCTGCTTGATGCCCTGTACTCTCTGGTTTGATGGTGTTTTCAGGTGGAGCACATCTTTTCCCACATTCACCAGACCTACAAAGTACAGGCAGTGATTGTCCCCAAAGAGGAAGTGGATGATTCCCAAGTTCACGCGGAAAACAGCCGATGGGTGACCAAGGAAGAGTTCTCTTCAGCTGCTGTCTCCACCGCCATGAAAAAGGTATAGCTGTTTCTGTAGTTAGGGAGAACTCCATATCCCATTGTCTAACTGTTACTGTTAGACTAAAGCTTAACTATTAATGATGGTTTATTGGTTTAGATTATCATTAATACATGTACTTTATATAGGGTTCCGCTCTGCAGGCGATCTATAGTGATCAGTCCGTCCATCTGTCTGTCCGAGATCACTTGTCTGGAGCATATTTTTTCCCCCCTTGGCTTAATCTGGCTCATACTTCACCCACAGAGTGCCTTTGGGTAAAGGGTGAGCAGTGACCTTGAAGATTATATCTAGGTCAAGGGTCAAGGTCAAATCAGACAATGCAAAAAATCTTTGTTCAGAGCATATATTCTCTCCCTTTAGCCCTATCACATAAACAGCTTTTGGGTAAAGGGTGTGCTATGACCTTGAAACATGTCTCTAGGTCAAATGTTAAGGTCATAGCAGTTTTCCATTCGTTAGTCTTGCTCAGATTAAACCAAAAGAATGCATGTAGATAAGAGTTGTGCAAAGAGCTCAAAGTTCTTTGCCAACTGGAAAATTTCTAAGTTATAGGTTAAGGTCAAAGCAAAATCCTCTGAAATGCTTTTCATCTTAATGTCAAGTATATAAGCGGAACCCTTTGAGATGGTCACCATCTTAATGAATCTAGTTTTTCTCTTGTTGTTAGAATCTTTAAAGTCTTATTATTGATCTTCTTTATTTTGTTCTCTCAGGTTTTCAAAGCTTTTGAAAATCATGGAAAAAAGGTACCAGAATAATTTAATATTTGATTTTAACCCATGAATGGATTTTATATATAACTTGATGGAAACATTTTAAATATCACAAAGTCTCTGTATCTTGCTTTTTACACTTCATTTACCTTTGACTTTTCAGAAAACAAGCACTGCTGATCCTGGTAAAAACCAGAAGTCCATAACAGCATTTTTCAAAAAGAAATAGGAATAATTCCTCAGATTCATCATGTGGATTCTAGACTTGTGTACTTTACATGTGTTTCAAGGTCATATGTGGTCTTGAAATGCATGTGGAATGCTAGAGGTGCTATTTTTATAATTGGATGGAACATTCGTGTATAATTGTACAGACGTACTTTAAAAAGATTGAAATAGTCTTTAGTGCAATTGTCAGCGCAATTGCATTGTAGAAGTGAATAACATATATATATTGAAACCATTATATTTTGTATGACACTGTCATACTGAATATTAGTACATGTAGCAGTATAATTTACACTTTTATTAAAAAATATATATTTGTAATATTGATTTGTTGACATTCAGAGGTGTTGAAAGAATTCCTAACATGAGACTGCTGAAATTATGAACAATATTTTGGCCAGTGGAGGTCCCTTGCGTCTTTCATATATCATACAGGAAGTAGTTGCCAATTATTTCTTGGACACTCTTGAGATTAAAAACAAGACTTCAATGAACATAACAGAGTTAGTTACATGTTTTTATTGATGATTGAATACTTCTGACATCAGATCAAAGTAACACAACATCTCAGCAGCAAATATTGTATAGGACAACAATGCTTAAAATAGTCCATTTTATCGGACAACAGTGCTCAGAATAGATCGGAGAAAATCAAGCGTGGCCAGTCACCAGTTTACCTACAATACCTGGACCACCAGTTCATTAACAAGAAATAAAAGAGGAAAAAAAATATATTGTCTTAAAGCTGTTTAATTCACATTGATTTTACAATCTTCATATTAATGTGAAAAAGAGGATTAATTTAATTGAAAAAAAAAGAAAATGAATAAAAAAGAAACCGAACAAAGAAACAGCACAGAGACATGACTGGTGTATACTATAAGGAATACTTGTTTATACAAAGTCTAGTATGATGTTGTAAGGGTTCAGAATGAGATTCTTGGCTGACAGTTTCAAGTAGGAAGAACAAGCAGACATACATACACTGAGACATTGAGTATCTACACGAAGGATGTATGAAGTCTAACGGGTTCCAGCTCTCTTTAACAATGTGTAAAATACATCTCGCTTTCAGATAAACCATGGAGAATGACCTGTCTATGAATGTCAAGTTTACAATGAAGACTATTTGATAGCATTAGAATATACAATGCCACATACAAGTTCATATTTATTTATTTAATCTTTACAAAAGAAAACCAAGATGATGTTTATTCTAAACATGTGCTATGGAGACGTGTCATGTGGAGTCTCTATAAATTCTGTATTGTCATGACAACTAACACATGATGCAAACAAACAAACGCTATGCTGAATTCTCTTAAAAAGCAACAGTTATTTGACATGTAAAAGGCAACAAAAAGATATAAAAACTCAGCTTTTTCATGTGAATTTTTGTATATTTTTCTTTCAAAAACAAAACATAGGCAATTCAAAATGTGATCTACAATGTACTTTAATTAATCAAGTTATTCCTAGTTTTATAGCAATAATCCAATTATAATACGTAATACCAAAATACCATATCCCTGAAAATTTAGGATCAATTCCTATTGAAAGAGAATTCATCACAGCTCTTTAACACTCAAAACGTCAACATTTTTGATGAAGATGAGAGATGTCCAATGGATAATATATAACGATGCATGAGATGATACTTGGTCTAAATTATAATGCCATGTCGTGTAAAACGAATATTAAGTATATATATCTATACAATATGATTCAATACTATTCTTAGGTGGGTGTACGTTATTTACACAACTTTCAATATAGCGACTAACAATGTGAAAAATTACGAAGCTCTTTTTTTATTGTAAAAAACAAGAAACACAAAATTAAATTGAATTGACTTTTCTTTGCTGTAGTTAAAGATCAGGTCTCAACTTTGGTTGAGAAATATATTTTTTAAATAGCACATATATAACACTACAGAACTACATACAAACGCCAGAACTATGAATTTCATAAGTTCAATATTATGCCTGTGCACATTTAGATGGTTTGTGTTTAGGGACGTCTCAATCAAAAAGCACTTTTTCTCTGTCCAAAACAGATACAAACGAAGAAAGTCAATTATACATACAGTAAAAAGCGACACATACTTGTTTTCTATATTACAGAACTATATGATTTTGTTGATGATCTCAATCTGTCATGGCCTCCATGTACAAGAAATTCTTTGAACGTTTATGGATCACTGGACATAATAGATGCCATTATCGTTAGTCCAAACTTTTGAGAGAAAGGTTTTGTAATATTTGGACATTTCTCAGTTGGAAATTTATCTAAATGTATGAGATGTTTTGAAAAGCAATGATTGTTTGGAATTTTGTATAACATTGAGCACAATCTATTTCATATTCCCGAGTCATGAAAGTTTGCAACAATAAATAGCAACACAACAGATTAAAATGTGTCCAATTCAGATATCCCTCAGTTTTGGGGTGTATTTTTTATCTTGACACTCATTGAAAGTACCGAGATTTTTGTTCACTAGTAAAAGCAAAGACACAATGATTACATCTCTGACAAAATACTATGGAAGCAGTGTTCTATAGCGTTCAGAATGACTAACACATACGTACAAGCACCATGGCTAAACTTCGGAAAAAAAAAAAAAATCACAGTATGGACTCCTCTCCTCCATATACAAGAGAAGCAGACCAAAATTCAGTTCTTCTTTGGCAACACAGATGTCAACATGATTAGTGATATCCTTGACCTTTCTGTACTGGCCACTGACACTCCAAGGACATCACAGAAAGTAGGGATTACTCTAACTAAACGTTATTGCACATGTAAACAAAGAGCCGACAAGGTGCCCCATTATCTGGCCACCTCGCCAAAGTCCGGTTTTTGTCCACCAAGAACAACCAATTTGCTTGAAGAAGTTCACAACGCTATGATTAGTTTTTGTGTCTCTACGTTGCATAGTGGTCAAACGATCCCAAATACTCAAAGGCAGCTCTATAACAAAACTGATATTGGTCCTGGAAAGAAAGAAAAATGGAGGAAATGAAAATACCTGTCTTTTTTTCATAAATGCATTAATTTATAGCAATTCACCTGCTTGATCAAATTTGCACCAAATATTTATTAATATTTGACTAGTTTGTGTGGATACCTCTGTTTGCACCATGGCTGGTCGTTGCGTCCGCAGCATTTTGACGGTTTGGAACATGTCCACCACCCCCTCGTATCTCATTCTCTCCAGCACGATACTTAACGTGATGAAAACGCCAGTTCTCCCGACTCCAGCACTAAAATAATCACAACTTCATCAATTTAGATTGTCAAGGCAAAAACTATTTTAGCATAGATTGTACAAAGTAAATAAACCGAAGCGATTTCCACTGCTGTCATTATTGTAATGTTTGCAGGAATTCTTAAGTTTTGAAAATTTGATCCAAACCAAAATTGTTAGCAAGTAGATATTTAACAAAGATTACATCTTGAAAGTCAAAAATGCGTATTTGCTAAAGAAATGTAGTTTCTATCAATTTAAGTGGTGACAAATTACCTGCAGTGAACAGTGATTGGCCCCACTTGGCCGAATTGTTCCTTGGTTTTGTGGACTTGACCAATGAAGTCAATGAAGCCATCTCCGGACTTGGGAACTCCCTGCTCCGGCCAATCAGTGAACTGGAACTGTCGGATAGTTCTGGACTGTCCATCCTATTAACAGAACAACATCAGAGTTAAATACATGTAGTCTCTAATGTTTTCTACAAATCTCCATCTTATCACACATGGAATCAAGTGAACATTTTTAATATACATGTACATATGTACAGTCCAAGATATATTTATATATTTCCAATCATAAACCTGCTGGGCATACAAGATTACGAAGATAAGAAAGAAAGAAGATTCTAAATGAAAGATGTTTAGTACAGTACATATATCATATGGGCTTTACAAACTGCTTAAAGACAGTGATCGAATTGACTATAGGTGAATTTTTTTTATTCCATGAATCTCAAAAAAACAATACCAGAAAACCATGCATTACGCATTACATGTATTCTGTAAATAGGGCACTTAGCTGTGACTTTGCCAAGACTCACCCTTGCATCTGTGACTTTGAATTCTCTCAGAATGTACTGAGGCATGTTGTATTCTGCCATAGGATCTACAACAAAATACTGATAGCGGGCAGACCTCTCACTGGGCCAGTATTGGTGGCATTTCTCCTGAAAAAAAGACACATCACATCAGCCTGTTAGAAAATTGCACTCTCTTTTAGGGAATTTCTGTACAAAACCAGTCAAAAACCTTCTTTCCTTGAAAAGTACATTTACATGCAAGTCTCTACCAGAATAATTTTGTTTATTTTTCCAAAAAAAATTTCCAGTATAGGTTATGTTGTTCATTAAGCTACTGCTTGATAGGACTGGTCATAAAGACCTGCCTTGTGACCAAGAGGAAACCTACCCTGCCCATTTCTCTAAGTTTCGTGAGCATGACGATGATTGTAGAGTTGTGTTCCCAGAGCATTCTCCAGAAGTCCTCGGTGGTCTCAGCTAAACAGCCTTGTGTGGCAACGTAGGCTTGGCGGTATTTGTAGCCCTGGGCAAAACAATAAAAACATCTTAATTGTTGAAGTTACCATATTTTTCAGAATATAAGTTAAACTTTTATTCCCTCTCTGAGATGCTGATCTCAGTGTAATACTGTGTAGATGCTGAACTGATCTACATTTAACAAAAGAATAAAATTTTATTAATTTTTGAAATGTACTAGGATTTGTATTTTCAAGGTAGATTTGTGTCAAAATCTTTTTGACGATAGGGTTAAACATCACAAGGTACAAACAGATTGTAGACTTACATCTATGAAGCTTGCATTGATATAATCTGAACCGTCTACTCCTCGGATGGGCTGTAATGCTACTCGTGTGGATTCAACTGGAAGTAGAGATTTATTTGTAAAGTTTAACCATAAAACTTTTATTGTTAACTATACTGGTGTACTGCGTATTCTCGCCAAGGACCATTTCTCACCAGTGCAGTGTTATGTAATTTTATCAACACATAAAATTATATGTAAAAAATGACGTAACAATGCACTGGCGAGAAATGGTCTTTGCCAAGAATTGGTCATATGCCAGTAGAAATATACAACCTAAAAAGAGAATTTTGCAGTAATACTTACATGGTAAAATATTAACCAGTCGGTTCTTGAATTTGTTAACAGGAAGATTTGCACTAACAAAGCGATTGGGACTGGCCTTCATATTTGCTAATCTCTGCAAAAATAGAGAGGAAGAAATGTCATACCAAATATATACCGGTAATCAACCAGTAACAAGATGTCATTTCTACATCATGTATCCATACCTTGTTTGAATAACAGATCCTTTACACAACTTGTTTGAATAACAATCTTAACACAACTTGTTTGAATAACAGAGCATTTTCACAGCTTGTTTGAATTACATACCCTTTACACAACTTGTTTGAATAACAGAACTTTCCACAGCTATTAAATTTGAAGATATAAGCAAAGAGTTCATTATGATCATTAGGAGCAGTGTAATGGAGGGACTTGCCTTAAACTCTAACTCCATTCCAGTGACAGTCTCTCCTGGCTCTGGCTGCATTAGTTTCTGGATGTGTACGGACAGATTGCGGGCGGGAACCTCTGTGTTTCCACAGGTCACTGCCTCTAGGAGTGCGTCGTGAATGAAGATGTATTGGTCCTCCGTCTGTACCATGTAGTTACGTTGAGCTCGTAAACAGGTCACGTGACCGTAAATGTCCACAGTCTTTTCGTGTTTAATGCGTTCCAGCATGGCATCAATGACGATAAAAGCACCTGTTCGGCCAACCCCAGCACTGAAATATTTCAAATTGTTCAACCTTTAAAACACTCTATTTCAATACAACTTTTAAATGTATCATGTAAAAACAATGGCTATATTATCAGATCTATATCCAACAACAAATATAAGAAAATCCTTTCCACGTTATTTCATCATGTTATAAAGAATATAAAAAGAATTAAGGAGAGAAGAGTAGTCAGTTGTAAGAACTTTCCCCAGATGCTTTAGTGTATAGACATTTTTGAAGTATTCCCATTTTAAAAAATTTCCAACAAAACCCTAGAAAATGTGCTGACCTGCAGTGAACAATTAGTGGTCCGGCATCAGGTGGGTTACTGGCCTTGACCCTCCTCATGAACATCAAGAGGGGGGTGGGGTGGTCGGGGACTCCGTGGTCTGGCCAGGCAGTGAACTGGAACTGTCGCACTTCACGCTTCTCTGGATATCCATACTAAAAAAAAAATCATAAAAACTTCAGTATTAAACTTGAAAATCTGTATACTTTTCTATTCACTTCTAAATTTGAACTACCTCAAGATTATTTCCATTCTCAAAATTATTTCAAATTTTTACTTTTTAAATACTAGTAGTGAACTTGATGGCAAGGGATGAAATAGTTTATTATTATCTTCTTATTGCTAATTCCAATCATAAGAACTGTAAATCAGTGCTGCCCCTACCCTGGATATGTGGAAGGTCCTGATGGTGTATGTCGACAGCTCTGTGACGTCCACCAGAAGAACCTGCATCACGCCGTACGTCTCGGCACCTCTGTGGGGCCAGTACTGGTCACACTTAATCTGCAACATAAACAAATAAAGGTCAGCCCTTACTTTTAATATCAAGCCACTTAGTGTATTATGCCAACACATGTTTGCATCTCAAACCCATCACATGGTTACAGAATGGGAGAAATAATGATGGACCATTGTGAGATTTGTAGTAACACACGTCTTAGAAAAACGCCTTCTTACCCTTGACCTTTCCTCTAGGCGGGTCATCATAACAATGGTGCCAGTCCTCTGTTCCCAGACCATCCTCCAGAAATCTCCGAAAGTTTCCGGAAGGGGGCCCTAAAACACAAGTCAGATTACAATTCATTAACACATCATGAAATAAATACTCACACAGTAAAAAATGCAAATCATGCCTCGGAAAACAACCACATCGACAATGATCAGAATAGTCAACAACTTGATGAATGAACAACTCTTATATTTGATCTTGACACAAAACATGTATATCACCAAGTATGAAGCAAATCTTGTATTTATATGGTACTTTAATTAAAAGATAAGATGGTGTTAAGTTTGTAGATGGAACAACACGCTAAAAATAATAAATCCCTTTTACCCTTCTCAGAAGCATGAAAGGGGATTTTTTTTTTAAACAGCATGTACCAATACCTGTCAGTAATAGAAAACTGCCTCACCTGTGTAGCAATGTATGCATTCTGTTTCCTGTAACCATCCATGTAATTAGCATTAATGTAATCACTGCCTGGAATACCATTCTCTGGCTGCAGAATGACGCGAGAATGATCGTAGGCGATGACGTTAGCATAGCGGTTTTTAGGTTTGTTAATTTCGTAGTTGGATTGGTCCCATGTAAACTGCTGCCCTGGTTCAATGGATTCGTATTCTTGAGAGAACTTGAGATTATCGTTGGATTTCAGATTGTCTATGTGTTCCTGAAGCATATGGATTGGAATTGGAGGATGACTTATCATGCCTGAAACACAAACACGACCCAGAGTGATCAAAGTTGTGACATATACAGACACAAAAGATTGCTTTCTTATTGTTTTTGTCTTTAGACCTAAGTAAGATCGTTAAACATTTGCATTGTTGACAAGTTGTTTTTCTTTTCTTGTTTTGCTCTAGATACATGTATGTGTCAGATACACAATTTACCCGTTAATTTCCTTTCACATATTCACAGATAATCAGTTCCATAAACAGAAACCATTAACCAACGTGCTATTTCTTGCGTACCTGGAGTCTGGTAATGTTGACGACGCAGTTCTACAGGATCACATGGGTGAGAGGGGACGTCTACGATCACTTTACCCGTGTATGGTTCGGGGCTTTTTGATTTTCGGTTAGATTTCCTCCTAAAACATAACCATTGAGGAATTAGTAATTCTTGGCTTAAATTTCATGATGAAACAATGTTAAATGTATGTATTGAAATCTTGATAAGAAATCTACAGTTCCAAAATTGAAAACATTAGTTCTGTTTATCTTCATAAAATGTTAGAAAACTTGATAAATCAGACTTCACTAATATTCATATCCTATGAATTCTCTACCTTTAATAATAATCAATTAGAAGAAAATAACCATTGTTTACACATAGCACAGATACAGAAAAACATACAAATGTATAAATATTGCCAAATACAACAGGTATCAATTTGTTTTTAGCTTTTCCTTTTTAAAACATCAGACTCCTTTTGTATCTAGTATCATGAATAAGGATCTCACTATCAAGTCTTATTGTTCTTGGAAACTGAATAGTAAATCTTGTTTACAGCTACCTTTTAAAGACATCATTGACGAGAAAACTATCAATTCTATAAACTATGAACATGTATCTAAACAAATTTCATCAGATACGCTGAAATAAAATAATCATTGGACACTCAGAAAATCAAAAAAAAGGGGGAACAAAAATATACAAATACAAACCACCACTGACAACAGAGTAACCATCATTGACAGAATGAAACTGAAACGAACTTAAGACGGGAAGCTTCGAATTCAAAACAGGAATAACAGTGACAACGAATGAAATGAGTTTATAAGCAGAGGCTTGGACTAGATAGAAAGTGAACTTAGAAGATGAAAATCAGACACCAAATTCCTATAAAATCATATTGAGGAAGAAATCAGAAGTGGATAAGTCTGCCCTTCTGGTGAAACTTCTCAACACTGTGGTTTGGAGGAAAAATCTCGAGAATTGATCCCTCCAAGCCAGATCCACAGAGTGTGAGAAGCTGTGCGTGAGAGAACCCAACTGATAATAGTGGAACGGAGAGGAGAAAAAAGGAAATAAATAAAAGCAGCACAACATTGTTTTTTCTAAGAGATTCATTACAACATCAATGGACTGTGTTGTCCTTGCATTGTCCTCATGGGACTACTGACCTCCCGAGCCAGATCAAAAAGACTACAAAACAGACTAGGACAAGCCCTGCACACACCGACCCCCCCACTACAATCAGGTAGTTGGGGTTCGTGGGGGCATCCTCGGGCGATCGTGAATTTTCCCCTTCTCGGAACCTCGTTAAGATTTTCCCATCAAAATCATAGGAATATTCGCTAGACGTGAAGAGTTCCTGTTAAAAGCAAAAGAAAACGACATTTGTAAGACTCAGCGTATCTTAAATTACACATACCTCATGTACCACACCAGCAAAATACAGCCAATGATAACGAGGACAACGCCAGCACAGACTGGAGCTACAATCATTATAATCATGACACTTTTAGAGTTTGCGACATCCTCTTTCAGTGGGTCGCTGCTTCCGTCCTGTGAGCCTGTGGAACCGGGGTTCAGATTTCGGGGGTCTGATATGGTGGGGTTTGTGTGATGTAAGCGAAACATTACAGAAAATTCGCTGGACTTGTATAAAGTCTGGAAGAAAAATAGTCATGGCTGGCTATATAAAGCAGAAGATTACTATGAAACTTAAACTTCACATCAGTTTTATGAAATACTGTGTATTCAATTTTTTTTTGTTTTCATTTAAATAGTGATTTAATTAACTAACTTTTTCTATCTTTTGTTTACATAAAATCAATTCATAATATATATTATAGGTATAAATGAATTTAGATCAACCATATTGTGCAAATATGTATTTTAAATAAAATTGATTATTTATTGAGTCTCTTTGATTTCATTTTCTTTTCTGTCTAAGGTCATAATTTTTTGGGGATGTTTCACAATTACCCAATTGCTTCCTAGAATAAAAAGACTTTCAATATCAAGGCATTTGATTTAAAAGAAAAGTCAATATCAGCAAATTAGAAGCAAAAGGTTTCCAATAAAATTATACATATACAATATATTAACTAGATTGAATCAATCAAACATATTTCCCAATGAACCATACAAGGCATCAGTTTCAGCTACCATACCTTCTCCACTGTGTAAGCTCGCAAGAAGACTTGGTATTTAGTGTCCTTATCGAGTGGGCGGTTATAAAAGCCTCCGTATTCTGCATCGTCGCCCAGTTTAAACTCTGATGGAAGTTGTTCCGCATTGAACTTTGCAGCGATATAAACAGTGCGTGCTGGGAAGTTGGCGGGCATTTGATCCGCGTAAAACTAGAACAAAGAAACATTTATACTCAGCATTAAAGTTCTTCAAAAGGTTTCCATCATGCTTCAAATAAATTATACTTCAAGTTTATGCAGATAAAAAAGGTTTCAAACATCAATATCACTGTAATCTTGTATGATACTGCAGCTCTGTTAAGTACTAGTCATGTAGTAAGTACTTTTAAATTACAAGATGTATATACTAGCTGGTACAAAACAACAAATGGTTACAGAGACATATATATACTTATATATTCATTGTGATACACTGTACCAGTTACCCTTTTATTGTCAACTGAAAATGTTAAGTTGCTCTCACTGACCACATGAATAAGGGAAAAGGTACAAAAGGTATCTGTATTATAAGTGATGAACCAAATCCAACAAAAAGTGATGGGAACTAAAATCCAGCCAATCACGGCCTTCATTTGATGTTAATCAAATACGAATGTACTGTATAACATCTAGACCACAAAAACAGGTTGTGTACCAGACAGATTCAAACTGAAGGGAACAAAAAATGCAATGAAAACACTGTTTTCTCTATGAGAGCATGCTGTGTTGATAGATGAAACTGGTTTATCAGTTTACAGCTTTAATTGAAATATTTAAAATGATACATGTTCTGCACAAATTAGTATAGCTAGAAGTAGTCTGTGTACTGAGGAAACCTACACAGGAAAGGTCTTAGATCTTCTTGTGTTAGATACCTGCAGACAACTGACCTTGATTAGCATTTTAACTCTTGTTGTTTTGGTTAAAACCCTTAACGATAAGTTTGGTACATTGCTTAAGATGTACATCTCTGAAATTGTTTACCTTTGTCCCTATTTTTTTTGGTGTGTTTGGTTATAAAGACATGTCTAGTTCCATCTTTAATTGAAATCTGTGCTCAATTGCCTTTCACATTTACAACTCCCGTACTAGAGGACTATGCACTGTACCATCTGCATATTTTGGCTATAACGTAATAATATACTTGTATATATCTTATTACTTCCTCACAACTATGGGAAGTAAATCGCTCAGCATTAGGATCAGATGCTTATTGTATGATTAGAAGCATTCGGTCTATCTTAGGTGAGCATTTCTTACCAAGATAAGATTCACCAGGTGTGTACTCTATTCCTTATGTATTCAGGTCCTAGTGAACATGTTATATATAGGCAAGCATTTCTAGCCCTCAGCCTTCAGATAGATAAATTTGGATCATAACTTATTTTCTGTTGTGTTTGGATAAATAAAATACACATTTAAACAGACCACAACACAGATAAACATGGAATATAGGAGACAACAGGGTCCACCTAATCACAGGAATAAACGCTGTAAGAACAGCCTTGGTTTCAATTACCGTATTAGTGGTTTCATTCAACTTCAACCCTAGCTGTTGTGAGCATGCAATGAGAAAAAACATGATCAAGATCTCCATATACTCAGCATGAACAGGAATGAAATCACAGGTTTTTATTTTAAAAAAAAGAGAAAAAAAAAGAAAAAAAAAAAAAGAGCGAAAAAGCAGAGATCTATTATCTTCATATTAAAAATGTTTTCTTTTTAGATCTTGTTAGAGAGATTATAATTGTTGACAAACCTCGGACTCTTTGAAGTCTGCTGGATTCTTAGTCATGGCGATAATATACGGTACCACTACCAGATAGTAGTGGCTAAGGTCACCATTGTCCTCACTGGCTTTGTCAAAAGTCAAGATCACCGAGTCTGTTACGTAGCCTTTGATTTGAGGCTGAGGAACAAATTTTGGGGCTGATGGAAGAAAAAATTAGAACTGCACCAAACACCATAATTCAATGTTGAAGCAAAGTTAAACAAATATATGTTAAAAATTGAATGATGACAGATTTCAATAAGTCACCTGAGTCACTCAGGTGACTTGAAAACAGACTGCACATTACCTAAAAGACGTGTGTATACTCGGACCATCTGTGGATTCCCGAATTGTCCATTTGTATAGAAAGCAGAGATGTTGAATGTGTACAGAGTTTTTGGTGAGAGATCTTTGACAATAAAACTCTTCTGATTATCTCGAATCCTTTCTGTTTTCAATCTTCTATGTACTGGTTCTGCCAGCTTGCCCTTCATTCGCTGGGCTGTAACACCATCATACGTTAACTGTAAAATCAACATTTATATACTGTAAACCAAGTTTTATTTACAAAGAAGAACTAGGACATAATTTTTAATATCTACAATGGCAATATCAAATTATTTTTTGAGCAAGTAGTCATTTTAGTTATTTCATACAAGATTAAACAGTAATTCTTAACATTCATAATCAAATCTCAGGGAAATTTATCCCACCTGTATACTATTTAGTTAACAGTTTTTCTTATTTGTGGGTGATCCATGTTGATCTAAGCACTATACATAAATTCACAGAGAGCTTGTTATGTGAGCCAGACACCACGGCAAATATATAAAACATTGATCTATCAAAGAACATGTATTTCTTATTTCAACAAAATTTCACAAAAATTGTCAAGATTGATATATGTAATATATTTAAGCAATGTTCCTCCTTACTCGGTAATAGGCAAAACCAGACTTCTCTGGGTTGTCCCAGCTTAAATGGACTTCTGTAGCAGTGCGCATAGTCACCTGGAAATTCCGCACCTGGTCAACCCTTGGACCTAGCAACAGAAAAAAATCTCCACCTATTATCATCAATCATAATGTAAAGAAAATAGAAACAAAACCATGATGAATTTATATCTGCCCTTACTATTTAAAATATATGTTTCTGCACTGTATATCTAATTTTGGTGTTGTTGATACATTTTGTACTTACGCTCTATGACAAAAGAATCTATGACTTGGTCGGACATATTCCCGAATCTGCCATCGACAGACTTGGCCTGTACTCTCACGACATAAGTTGACTTTTCGTCAGTGATATCAATGTCTGCTATTGTGTAGGGGCCGATGTCTAACTTTCTCCAGTCCTCCATGTTGTTGCTCTGGTAATCGTTGTAGTACACTCTGTACCCTGCCACCGCCGTCCTGGGTTCGTTCCACGTGACCTCAATCTTGTTAGGGCTCTTCCTTCTGAGCTGTACATTCATTGGCTTATCAGGCACTGAAATATTTTATGAATATATACAGTCAATTCTTGATACACCGTCCCCTTTTGTTAAGAGTATAACTATGAGTTTGGCGATGAATTTCCTTTATCTTGTGTGGAAATACATGTACTGAGATAGATGGTTCTTTTCAATTTATATCACAGTTATCTTTTGTATGAAATCAATTTATCTCTCTATAAAACATTTTGTATTTCAATATTTTCTTGAATGTTATTTTATTTTATATTCAAATAAATTCTCAACTAAAGTTCATGAGAACGCTCGTAGAAACAAACTCTGAGGGCAGCATTACATTTCAGCCAGTTCTTAGTGTAAAATTTTGTTTAAAAAAATTCCATTTTTTTGGTAAAAATATCTCAGAACAATGCATAAGTCCAAGATAATAGGCGGAATTCCTGAATTCTTACTTTTTCCAAACGTGTGATGTCGATGCTCGGCACTCCATGGGCCCGGCCCCACGCTGGTGAAGGCGCGAATGCGGAACGTGTAGTCGGTGTTCATCTCCAGTCCCTTCACTTCGTACTGTAGCCCTGTCACATTCAGCTCTTCCTCCGTGTTAGCAGCCAGTTTGCGATACAGAAGCTGGTACATGACAATGTCTCCGTTCTGTAGGTGCTTGGCAGGAAGATCCCATTCCAGGAGCACGCTGGTCTCGGATAAGCTCTCCCCTGAGAAATTCTGAGGGGCTCCGTCAGGGACTAAAGTAAAATAATTTAAGAAAAGATATGTACATAAATGGTAGAAGTTGAAAAATAGGAGGCCCCTAGGCCTGAGCATAAACAGCTTTGTAAGGAATCCAAAGAAAGGCCTTTTAATAATTATAATACTATTTTGCATTATTTAATTGGCAAAGATGCATTTGTTAAATTGGCAGATCTTAACAGTAGGCGAATTACAAAATTAGATGAAAATACATGTACCAATAAGATATTTGAATTCAATTTTTTTCTTGTAACTGTTAAAAATATTTCATACCACCATCAGGGGTAATGATGATAGCTGATGCTCTCTCACCAAGTCCAACTTCATTTTTAGCCTTAACTCTAAATTCATATGTGGCCCCTTTTTCTGAAATCATAAGAGTGAACAGTCAACATATTTTCCTTCCTTTCTACATGCAACTACCTGTAAATGACCTGATTTCACTTGCAGGTAATTTTTAAGAAAATAAAGAATTAACAAAATGTGTCATTTAAAGCGTATTGCTGTTTTCCTTTTTGAAAGTGCTTATTTGGTGATAAATTTTGCGTAACATAATAAACTAGTCATCAAAAAAAATGTTTTCCCACTCAAACATTATCACTATTACAGTACTGTATCTTTTTCACAATATAATGAGATACGTTATATAAAAGGAAAATTAAATCCTGACACCGAAAAATTATTTATGATAAGTCTGTGGTAAAAATATCAATAAAGGTAATCTTTGATTTTGTCTATTTCTTTCATCATGATTAAAAGGGATCAATGGCCATGTTTAGACAATATTTATCTCCTTACAAAGAAGAGATCTATATAAAGATATAGGAAAATATTCAAATTTTAAAGCTAATAGTTATGGAAGTTTTCTTTACCAAATAAAGGTTTATTGCTTAATTATAAAACATCATTTCTAAAAATTTAAGGTCGACCTGACGGTTAATTTGTTGACCACCCAGCCTCCTTAACTCTTGAAAAGCTATTTCCTGTCAACAAACCTAAAACATCGGAGATAAAACTCTGCCTGAGGGAGGGAAGATTCAGCATCTGGTAGGATTCCCCCTTGCGACCCCAGATGACCTGGTAACCTTGCAACTCGCCATACAAATCTTTG
Source organism: Magallana nippona (assembly GCA_033439105.1). Lineage (NCBI taxonomy): Eukaryota > Metazoa > Mollusca > Bivalvia > Ostreida > Ostreidae > Magallana > Magallana nippona. Next base: position 37,507,410 of record CM065925.1, on the reverse strand, counting down.
GGCAGCTTCCATGTCACATGGACTTGGGGTCGATCTTTGTCCAGCAACACAGCATTCAGATCTCGAGGTGGAGTGGGAACTAGATAAATAGGACAGATTTTATGAATGCTCCATGCATCTTACACAACACTTCCCTTAGGATTGCAATTTATTTCAAATGATTGAATGGGCTTTATACTAAAGTTTGTCAGTTCCATTAGAAACTTTTTTGAAAAATTCATTTTTAGCACATCTCTAAAGAATTATTTCAGTTACTGACACATTCAATTCTGGTGATCTGTCTTAATTTTTTGTATCCAAAAAATCAATGCCAGAAAGAAAAAGAAATATTTGATGTGAACTGCAATATTACAACTTGTTTACGTCTGTTTTATTGAAGCATGTTATTTCATTATCAACTTCAATCTGTCGAGACTTTAGGGTCGAAATATTTTGTATGCACATAAACAACTCATTTCTCTAGTGTGAGGACATCCCATTACTTAATACACTTTCATCTAGTCTCCTGTGCATTAGATGTTTTGCAACATACTCATTACACTGCAGCTGAAATTGAAACAGATCTTTATCCTCTTTTGGGAGTCACTACACCCTAGTTTACAGAAATTCTTTTGATATTTGTAGCTAACCCCATGAGACTGGATACAAATGCACTATCGAACAGGTATGCAGACTAATAGAGTGTGTACTATTTTTTTTCAACCAGCTTGAAGAAGAGCTATACTGAGTACTAATATGCAAGTTTTCCATCATACTGATTGGAAAAAGGTTTCAACAACTGGTCTGTTATTTTTCAATTCAAAGTTGATTAAGTTCACATTCATGTGAGCTCTAGCTGTAATAATTAATAATTCATATTGATCTCAAACCCAAGTCTAAATCTTTAATCCCCCCCTACCTTTTATAAGCAAGAACATATCTATTTTTACTTGACTCTGGGAAACTAATGATTGAGTATAAAGAGGAACAATTAGGATTTTATTAATGATCTTCCTTGTACTGACACTAGTCAACCCTTAAATTGACAGCTTCTGCAATACCTACCTGCCCCTTTGGTATTGATTGTCCTTTTCTTGCTGCGTTTTCCGTCGCCCCTGCGTGTGTACCCCGCCACCTGCACGGAGTACACAGTGTCTGCCTTCAGGTTCGTAATGACCGCCTCGTTCCTGTTTCCATCATGTGTGTCATGCACTAGTTCCTGTCCCACCATTTCATCTTTAATATTTGTCTCGTAGTAGTAGACGTAATATCCGCGGATTATTCCGTTGCTGCCACGACCCTCCGGCGGTCTCCATTCCACAAACATGGCTGTCGAGTTGATTGCCTCCACGGTAACCTTAGTCGGTTCATCTGGCACTGTAAAGTTCAGTTTGACTTTTTTAACTTTAACTCAATAGACTCCAGTATGGATGTAAATTAGAGATAAACTTTTTCCATCTCCTTTCCTTGGTTAATTGAATTTTTAATAGAACATGCATCTAAACGATGTTATCTTGTATTTCCTTTAGAAGGTGCACTTTTTATCTAGAGAAACAATCTAAGAAATTTATAATAAATATGCATTATCTCTCATAAAAGAAATATTCTGTAAATGCAGTCAAAAGATCAGACAACAGAATGATCATCGGTAGCAGTCAGTAGTTGCATTCTCTCAGACAGTTAATCTAGCATCTCAACAACATTGCTCCAGCCTCACATGGCTGGCAAACCTTTCCACACACACACACATTGAGACACTGTCCCACTCATGCCTCAGGATAGCTCATGTCTATCCTGTTTTCATTTTCTTTTCATCCTTTCAAAAATCCATCGTATGTATAATATGTTTATGTGTGTGGGTTTTTTTTCTGTCTTGTTTGTGGTTCTCTTCTTTTGTGTGTGTTTTTTTTTTTATCATTTAAACTATCTTTTTATCAATAAACAAAGATAGAATATAATGTATGTTATATGACATTTTTTTTTTTTCCACTTTGGGCAATAAAAATAAATGTGGGAGATTTGATCCTCTTCTTTTGAAAAAAGTGAACAAATCAATGGGAAAACAGTATTCAGATATATAGGTTTGAGTAATACTGGTAGAAGGAATGGAAAAGAGAAAGAAAAATCTAACAAGTACATGCAACACCAAACATGCAAAGTTTCTAACATGAAGACCACATCAAAATTGGAAAGTTTCCACTTACCTACGAGAGTGACACTATAGTGATTGCATTTCAGGTTTGTGTACAAGGGAGAGAACTCACTACGATCTCTTGTCAGTACGGGTTAATTCATTTTATTATATAAAAAAAAAAAACCAACACCCACAGCAAAATAACCAGTTAATCAGTTTGGTTAACCCACATCAAAAGTAGCTGCCTAGTTATAGAACAGGTAATCAAATGTCCAAGAATATTATTACAGAGTTAGCGTTCTGGTCCAGACAGATTCACTTGATGACGAGAATTTGATGATATTGACTTGTGATTAGGTTCGCATGGAGTTAATGCTACCAAAGCAATGATCATGAAAACTCATTGAATGCGATTAGTCATGGATGAAAGGGATCTAGAGAAAAGCCCATCTACAACCAGTGTAGATGTTTAATTAACCAAACTTACATCCTACAGTAAAACTGTTTATTTATTCTTGATGTATGGAACTTAGAACAGTTTCCGATCAAATGATCTCAGCTAATTTGTGTTGATCTGTTTTGCCTTTTTTTTGAATACCAGGTCCTTATACCCCGACTCCCTCCCCCTGTTGATTAATGAATCTCCTTCCAATTAATTAGCCTAGTAGTGAGTAGATTTTATGCAGATGTGTATCAACGTCAGGTCCTTGCACTTAGACGACTAGGAACATATGGAAGATGTCTGCCTAACAGTACCCATTAACCAACGGCTGGTGAAATAGAACAGATTCTGGACATACATGGTTTTTTTTCATGTTGCATAATAGTGCGAGAGTGTATTCTAATTTTCCCCCAAGTTCTTCAATACATGTTTTCTTCATGTTGCATAATAGTACAAGTGTATTTCGATTTCTCCCAAATTCACCAAGAAGATTACGATTCGCTGTTTACTTTTAAAATGCTTGAAAATCTTAACAATTCTTTGTTTTGATCATGAAGCAAGGAGACGATGATGATGATGATGATGATGATGATGTTTTTGATGATGATGATGATGTTGATGATGATGTTTTTGATGATGATGATGATAAAATGAAACTGGTGAAGATGACATGGATGATAATTCAGAAAAGACAAGATTGTGGATGATGATGGTGCTGATCGTTATGAAAGAATCACGTTTTCATATATAATGATGAAAGTGATGATAAAAAGAAATTATTCCATCCCCCAAATCTTAATTCTTCAAAAACTTAACAACAAATGTGCAATGACAGAACAGCAAAAGCGATTGTGTGAAAATGACAATTTATCCAGAGATGTGACTTAAAACATGGAAGAAATTTCGGTGAAAAAAAGGATTTGTTTCTAACATTCCAATTTATTGCAGAGCTATTGATATCGCAAGATAAAAACATGGCCATTGAAGTCACATGTCTGTTTAAAAATGGCTCTCATGACACTGATTTTCAAAACATAAAGATCTGTAATGAAGATGAATGATGCAATTCTGAAACCGAAAAATCATGCAATTTCTTTTTTTATTTCTTTTTATCTTTCTAAAAAAACAAAGTCTGTCATTCTAAAACAGCAACTTTATCTTTCAGCACTTCTGTGAAATCCCAAAAACCTGCATGATTTTTTAGGGTTCAAATAACAATCTGTCAATCTGTCTAAATCCAAAACAAGTAACATAACACCGAGGAAACAGGAAAAAAAAAACCAACGGAGTCATCCATGATCCAAAGAATTAGGTCAATGCAAGGCGATGATTTGCTTAAAATCGGGCGGGCAATATACCTACCATCTTCGTTAGTCCAAACTCGTATAGGCTGAGAGCGAGGACCATCTCCCACAGTGGTAAAGGCTATAACCCAGATCTTATACTCGGTAAATATCTCGAGCTCGCCCAAGACTATCTCCTCAGCCTCCACTGAGACGCTTTTTGCATCCTGATCAGTCTGACTCTTTTCATTTTTCACATAAAATATTTTATAGCCTTGAATCTCCCCATTTTGCTGATCTTTGGGGGGAGGTTTCCAAGTGACTTTGATACTTCTGGAATCTTTGTATGGCATTCCGCTAACAGCTTGTGGGGCAGCGCTCGGAACTATAGTGTAGTGGTGTCAAAGGGTTTTTTGGGGGAAAAAGAAAATGAGAATAAATAACACATTATAAACAAAAAAAAAGTTTTACATGCAAAAATCATGCAATGAATGAAATTAAAAATATACATAGAATATAATGATTTATTCTAATTTTTGCATCATGGTACCATTTATTAGCATCCATTATTTAATGCCGACATGCAAAGTGATAAAAGTTTAATGCATCTGATGCAGCACGCTATGATAGTTTTGTCTGTTTTCCATCGCCATCAAAAAATCCTGCATGCTTTACTACAAGTATTTTGTAGATACAAGTGCTCAGGTTGTGAGTCAAGCCTCTCTCAGTTAAAAACTATCAAAAAGCAATTAATAAATCACCTGGATAAACGGAATGTTTGCATAATGGATAGCGTTCAATAATGTGCATTAAAACTGAGGTTTTCATTTCCAGCACTGTGAAATGGAATTGCAATTAACAGTACAAATACCTGCATCATATTTTGGAAATCAAATCAGATTTCAGGTTTATGGAATAATCCTGCTATGGATGCTAATATGGACCCATCATACAATGATGAATTTTTATTTTAGACAAAAAACTTAATCATTTTCTTTGATTTTTTGTATTTATATTTAAAAATGAAATTTATAACGGTGCTATGATTTAAACAAAAATAAATGGAAATATTTTAATGATTGAATGACTTATTTTCACAACAGTAAGATAATAAAATATTGAAAGTACACAAAATCAAAAAAGTAATAATGACACATAAACACATTTAAAGCTAAAAGTAGATAATAAGACAAAATAATAACAAAGAAATGAAGGAGAGGATAAAAACCTTGTGACCCTGGTTAGAAATTTTCCAGTTAAATTAAAACTCTAATCCAAATTTTAAACTTAATTCATGCATTTCACTTGACTATAACCAATGGCTTTTTTTAAACCAATTCCAAATCAACCTTTGACCTTTTATCAAAATCTTTTCATGACCTTGAAAGTTTTAATTTAGAAAACAAATTGTAAATCTATCAAAATGACCTTGACCTGAAACAGTCCAAACTACTTTCTTTTAAAAACCAAGCATACCCAAAATACCTTAACAACCATCTACAGTAAACAAATCTACCCCATCACTTACCCAACATTTCATTGGCTATCCAGAAAATCGTTAAAAAGTCATGATGATAATAAAATGTGTCTCAATACGATGAAGTAACAATATTCACAACACAGACAGACATGTAATAAAAAAAACTTTGTTGCTACTGGACTATTCAGTGAAAAAAAAAATGGCGAGGGAAAAATACCACATGGTGAATAAGTAAAACAATACAATTATAGATATAAAATTCATGTCTGAAATTGGGGTATCTTGTCGTAATATTTACGAAATCAGGATTTTTGTACAATTTATGAATCCCGATCGGGAAATTGGGATCGATGCTTCAAATCGGGAAAATCCCAACTACATAGGGAAGGTTGGCATGTATGCAAGGGTTTCTGATCCGCACTGCTCCTGTCTAACTCCACGTAATTGCCATGTGACTTGGAGGTTTAAAATAGCGTGTGTGTTTACAGAAGATTTTGCAGCGCAGCGAGAAATAATAAAACATAATCGTAATAACTTTATGTACATTATTGTGATAAAGGAAGATTCTCGTGTAATATTAGACGATCCTTTTAGTCATGTTTGATGTTCATTATAAGTTATAACAACCAGGTAAAGTAAATAAACTGGCGTAAATGCATCTTCGCTAGCCAAGGGTTTCTGATCCGCACCGCTCCTCGTGAGGTCGTTCTTGAAACAAGATATTCATTCTCACCCATGTTATCTCATTTACACATTTAAATAAAAAGATTACCTGAGGGGTAAATTGGATGTTTTATCTTGTAAAAGCATACTTAGTTTTGTTTTCATAGACAAAGAATAAGAAAGGAATAACGTTTTTAAACACGTTCTGTTGATATTTCAATGTGCGCGAGCGATACACATATTTCATATGATAGAGACAGAGGACCAGTTATTCCAATGATGAAGAAATAACTACTTGCATTATATTGCGCATTATCATTTCACGTTTGTGCTCAAAATCCACTCCGAGAGTGCCAATGATAGCAAGGGTCTTCTCGCTTTACGAGCTCAATAGGAAACAAAATGGATGTTCTAAAAATAGATTTTACGCACATCTCCATTCGGAACTTCTCAAATGGTTAGGTTCATTAAACCTCTGCGAATGTTATTGTTACTTAAATTGGACCACATGGTTTTATTTGACCCTTTCAGTTTCGCAGTAAAAATCCTGCCTCGTGGTTATAGTCCATTTCCTAGTATCTGGATACTTGTAGTCAAATATATATTCTAGATGTTTATTGATTTTTAACTTTATCTTCATTAATTGGTAGATAAAACGGATTCTAGAAATAAACGTGACAATAAAAATATACATTAAATTTTTTTTTCTGTTGTTGCAACAATTAACATGCTTAGTATAACCCCCCCCCCCCACACACACTTCTACCGCGACCAACTCATCTTATTTATTCATTTATTTCCAGGCTCTGTTTTGGATAATAAGCAATTTAGCATATATTTAAACTTTCGATTAATCGTTTAATTTGTCGGAGACATAACTTTGTTTATATATTAATATATAGATCTATATCTGTGGAATCATTTTTATTCATGGGGGTCAATGTTCACGGGTAGCTAAAATTTTCCTGGTTCGTGGGGACGTAATTTTGTTGGTAGTGTAATCGGGATAAATTTAATAAAAAATAAACAAATGATTGTGTATAGGTTCGTGGGGATGTAAATTCGTGGGCAAGGGTAACCCACAAAAGCCACGAACATTGGTCCTCCACGAACAATGATGATTCCACAGTAAGCACAAACGATTTATAACATCTTCGCAGAACTGAACAGTGCTGAACATAAAACGATAAATAAAACAAAATAAAAAAACAAAGCACAAAAGAGAGAGAGAGAGAGAGAGAGAAAGAGAGAGATTGAGACTGTTTAACACCCATTTTTAAAGATTCCTTTTAGAATTAATTTCGGATCCGCGCCTGACCTAGTATTAGCAATAATAGTGAAACAGACTATACTATTTTAAGCAGAATGTTCCTCGAAAATGGCACGATATACTAAGTTTTTACACAAACCAGACACCCATTCATTTTTTAAAAAGCATTGTATTGAATACCAAAGGCATCAAAATGGCTATGATTTTATCAAGCAACTCAAAGTTTATATTTTTAACCACGTGTAGAGTGGTTGAACAAGATCGATAACTCTGTTCCGAATATCATTGTTTTAATTTAAATAACTGCTAGATGATGAAATAAGAGTGATAACTCAATAGATTTTTATGTTTTAAGATATATAAAAGAAAGATAGGATACGAAAAACGATCAGTACTTACGTATTTTGAGAGCATTTATCCGAGCACTCATACTTCCGCTCGAAATTTTACAGGAACTGAAAAATCTCGGGGAAGTCTCGTGAACTTTTATTCGAGCACCTCCGGATCTATTATATACTTACTTAGCAACGATAAAGAAAACACTCCGAACACATTCGCGGGGGTGATTAGTACAGAAAAAGGTTTGCCCCGTGCAAGTTGTAAAATTCATGGGCAGCGATTTAACAAAAATTACTTTGATTTGTTTTATTTTTTAAAGATAAAAAAATCTTTAAAAATATATGTGTAAATAATGATGAGATTGTTTAACCCTTTCAAATTAGCAATTACGCAAACAAAAGATGTTAATGCATGCACTATTTTCTTTCGCGCATGAATAATGTAGTGCAAAATTTTTGCTGAAACGGCTATGATAACAAGGACTCGCTCGCTTTGCGAGTCGACTCAAAAACATACCAAAGTCTTCGGTGGTGGCCATGATGATGCGAGTGGCAGCCCCCTCCCCTTTCTCGGAGAGGGCGGAGACCTTGATGCTGTATACTGTGTTGGGAGTCAGGTCCTGGAGCTGGTACTTGGTCTGGGTGCCGGGAACCACCGCCTTGTTCTCCTGCTTTAGGTAGGTGTCATTGTAGTACACCCAGTACTCCTTGACTGGGTTCCTGGTCTGACTTGGCGGATCCCAGGAGACGTCGATCGTGTTTGGTCCGGTCACTGTGTGCCTAATGCTACGAGGTTGGGACGGAACTGAAATATAAATCCAAAAGATGAAATATTCTGTGTGATTTTTTCTTTAGTTTTTATTCTCAGTTTATTTTATTTGAATCGTCTATGTATGTATGTTCTTCCATCTAAAAATAAGACATGAAATGATCAGAATTATTCGCTGCTTCAATGGCTACTGCTGCAGCAGAGTTGCAAAACTGTGGTAGAAACTGCATGAATTTCATTGCTTTATTGCTTAACTTGCAGCATTAGAGTATTTTACTATGCTCTGAGACAAATGCAGGCAGGCCAGCTTCTCTTCCTATAGTTTCCATATGTGGCAGTGCTATCTAGTATCTTTTCCTCAATATTCAAACAGAAATGTTTAACTAAAAAAACTGACTAATGTTCGATTTTCTTTTTTCTTTTTCTTTTGAGATATACATAATACAATCTATATTATTTCATGCAATTAATGAAATCCCATTTACATTGTTTCAATAGAATGTATGTGATAAATTGATCATGCATCGTCAGCAAGTACAAACTGATTAAGTCAGAAAGTTCATTATGATCGACTTCAGTATAATTTCTAGTGTTCTAATTATTTTCAATAAATCTCACTTTTAAAAATCTTTG